>JAJJWW010008308.1:0-157890 GCA_023531295.1 Papaver armeniacum | reverse complement strand
CACTACACACCTAACTCGAATTTGCTTATTCAATCCATTTGAAGATGAATAATAATGTGTTTTATTAATTGTTTTCTTGAAAGATTTACAAAGAAATGTAGAACAGAGCTAAAGAAATTACAATCACTCTTAATTTTCTCTCTCCTAATGACCTGCTTAACAATTCAAAGAGACCTCTCCTATAACAGACTTACTCGACCCTTTATATAGGATATTACATAGTGGATGACAGCTATACTGTCCCTTATTTTCGGAAGTGTCTCGCGAATGCTCGTGAATGTGCAACTGCTTGCCTTCGCGACACTCTTATATCTCGCCAAGTCTTCACACTTTCCTCATGTTCTGACTGTCGTCATCTATTACGTCATTTATTTACCTCCATGCGACTCCTTCGCGACGCAGTTGTTTATTAATCTCGCGAAGTATTGGTGTTGCGATATTCTGATCCTACAATTTTTTTTTGTATATAAAACCGTGACATGTTCACGGATTTTTTTTTTACGTGAGTTTTTGCTCACATCAAAATAATGAAATTTATTTTACGTGAATAATTCACGTTTTATATATATATATAAATATATATATTTTTTGAAAATCAAAGCCTGACCTTGAGTAATATTTAAAAGTGAACAATTATTTATGATGAAATATTGTTTAGTTTTTCATAATTCTATGGTGAATGCTCGCACAGTGGAAGTGTTCATGATTTTATGAAAATCTGAGTTTTGCTCGTTTTTTTGCGGAGTTCGAAAAAGCGAGCAAGTTTTGAAGTATTAACTCTTGCGTTACAATCACTACTGTTAGTGGAATCGTAAAAAGGTAAGAGTGAAGAATTACCATTTTGGTAGATACTGATTAAGCATCTTTGGCATCCAGTTGCATGATTCCATTGTTTTGTTGAAGTTTGCATCTTGTGTGAATAACATACTGAAGCAGAGTGTTGTGTGAATGTTATAGCTACTTCGTAAGAATGTCTAATTCCCAATATAATAATTCCTCCAGAAATGATTCATTCATAGATAATGATGCCTCCAGAGATGATTCGTGCATGGACAATGATGTCTCCAGAGATGATACATGTATGGATGAGACTTCTATTGAAGAAGGAGAAGAAGAAACACCTGGGATCAAGAATATCCCAAACACAGATGATGGGTTCTTCGTGGTTCAGCATCCTGAGAAACGCCTCAAGACTCCAGCATTTCGTCTTCTGATAAATCCTAGAAACGTTACTCAGAAGAAATTGGTGACTCCTCGGGCGGCTATTCGATACTGTCTTGAACGAGGAAATTTTTCTGCTTCAATCATAGAATTTAATCTTTCTCGCCGACCTTTGGAGAAGTTTTCTGGATGGGCAAGGAATATGCTGGGTTTTCCTCGTGTTCGAACCATGCTGAATCATGCACAGATAACAAGGTCTATTCAAGCAACTGGAGACTTGTTAATTTTTCACGATGTGCGAGGTATAATGGCTCTACTTTCTCGTTGGTGTATTCCAACTCATACTTTCATATGCATCTCACCTTAGAGGATGTAGTTGCTTTGTTGCATCTTCCAGTCACGTGCAATCTTCTTGAAAGTCTTTCAGTGGAGGATCAAGCAATCTCTAATATTCTGACAGCCAAGATGGAAGAAATTAACAAAGGATCCAGTAAATGTTGTTATGCTCACTGGTTAACACACTGGTGGCCAATAGATGAGGCTCCTGAGAGTCCTGTTGATGGTATGTTATCTATTGCTGCTTTCTTATGTTTATGGCTGTCCAGAGACGGATTTGAAGATAGTAGGAACTTGTTGAAGCCGTTTGTAATTCCTTTTGCTATCAAGATGGCCCAAGGTGAGCAACTTCCAATCGACAGTCTATTCTTGGGTTCTTTGTACTCCAACTTAGACTCTTTGGTTATAGATTCCAGCATTTCTAACAGCTTCATGAAGATCGAGTGTTATGCCAATACGATGTTTCTACAAGCTTTGATGTGGGAGCATTTCAAGAACTATGCACCCATCTCTCGTACCATCTTACAAGGACCGAATTATGATGATCGACACATTTTCTATGAGAAGGATAATGCTAGAATCATGCGTTGGTCTACAAAGCAGCCTCGAGTTAAATCGCGTCTTGTTGATGTGTTAAGTCTAAGTTTAACTTTCATCCATGGGTGTCGATTCCTCCTTATATTTCTCAGTTAACAACCTTTAATACCGAGGAAAGTGTTACCTTGAAATCTGGTGCAGATCAAAGTGATGGTGAGAGATATTTTATGCTGAGTTACACTCCTGGTTACTTTGTATCTGTAACATATGGAGGAATAATACAACATTGATAGAGCGGCTCGAAAAATGGGCATGGATCAGTGTGTTCCAACCCTTCGAAGGAGAAAGCCATGATTTGAACAACTTAAGACCCATTTAGACTGTACCCTGTTCTGAACGAATTACGTATGTAACTCCAGGTTACATAAACTTTTGGAATCAGCAGTTCGAGTGTTTATTTGATTAAGTGATGGTTGGTCAGCCTTTGGTGAAAGTTCCCCCTTCAGCTGAGATGATTTCCACTCGACCAAGGTTGAAGTATTTATCAGGCGATAAACGGAAAACATCTCCAGGGTGTCTACAAGTATGTATCCTTCTTATAATCTTCATAAGAACATGATAATTGTATCTTAATTATCTTATCAATTTTTACAGGATGGTCGTGTCGTGAGACCTCGTATTGATGTGGACTTTACAGAAACAGAAGCCATTGTTCACGGTGGAGAAGGCAGGAGCAAGAATTATAAGATGTTGCCTAACACCATAAAATCCCCAGTGATTTCTTTGGTGAGTTGTCGATATTTCTTTCACCATGACTTCTTCTCCTCCATGTAATTAAGATCACAAAACCAATGTTTGTTACTCCGTTACAGAATTTTACCCCATCAAGTATCGATGGTCTTCAATTTTCTGCTGGGCAAACAATTTCTGAACCAAGTGCTGAAGAAGAAGTCGATGTAAGTATCTCTTCGTATATTTAATTAAAATCTTCGTGAATAAGATTCTAATTGTTATGAATGTATCCAGGAGGATGTCTCCATGGAAGTGGAGAGTGATGATGATGCTCGTTCGTCTTTGAAGGATGACGATGAAGAAAACTCCCAGAATTCAAAACCGAATGAAAACAATGATGCTCCCAATGTTGATACAGGAAAGTCTGGTTCTTTGAATGCTTTAGAGACCACCCAAGTAAGTATTTCTATTTAATTTATGTATAGAAGTATAAATTTGTCAATCCATGAATGAATGAATGAGAATCCATGCGAATATACGAAAAGTTTTGCCGAAATACGTCAACAGAAAAACCCAGAATTCAGCCTTTTAGTAAAAACACTGTAGAATCCTCGTCCGATGTCGGATTTTTACGTTCTATCCCAGTTTTATTATGCCCAGGAACAATCTTTAGAAAAATAAGCTTTTTGAGTTTTGAGCATGTTTAGAGGTCGAAATCGACGAAACAGTAAAGTCCCAGGAGACTTCCAGGAATTTTTCAACTGTCATGTAGTCCAATGTTTTGGCCACGCCTCTTTGCTCGTTTATCAAATTGCTATGAAATTTTGATATGTTGTATATAACACCCATACGAAGAGAATGGTATATAACTCAACCTTAGATTCTTCACCAATTGCTCCCAGTTCGTCGTCTCATACAGGGCCGTGTAAAATCTCTTCAGACGAGCTTGGCGTAAAACGTGTTTTTATGACTTTCACGCTATTTGCTCATGTATTGAACGTATGATAAAGAACTTAAATGATATTAGTTCACTTACATGCTATATTTTATGACTCTATTTGGTTTCATGCTTGGATGGCTCTAATCCCATGTAATCTTCGTATTTAGGTGTCAAATACCGAAGTTGAGAATGAAGGAACCAATAATGATAACTCGAGCAACCATGGGGTTATTGATGAAGAAACGACCATCTCTGCACTTCAAAGTCGTGAGGGAGTTGTTGTTAAAGAGACAGAGACTTCAATTGTTGTTACTTCAGTGACGTGAGAAACCGAACCACGAGTAGAAGAAACTGTTGCCATGACCGTGGAAGTTGCTCCAGTAATTGAAAATCGTATTGTGGTGCATGAATATCCAAGTGCAGAGGTTGCTTTTGATCCTCCATTTGGTGCATCATGAACTAGTCGGCGGATTCAACGTTCCTATTGGATATGCAGGCTTGTACGAGAAGATATGGAAGAATTTTGGTCACATCATCCTTGACAGAGACCCAAATTGTGCTTATTCTTTAACAATGCAAGTAGGTGTTATCTTGCGTGTTATAAATGATATATGCACAAGAGATAGAAATACTGTTACTCCAGATGTACTCTTTGATTGGGAGTTCAATTTGGAGAATTCTGAGAGACTTGGCTTCAACGTGAAGTGGCTTCGTAAGAAGATGAATTCTATAAAGGACTCTTGCGAGAATAACATACCCTTTCCCAATGATGCTGTGATGGAGAAGGAAGACAAGATTTCCAGGATGACAGAAGAGTTGAATATGGAGAAGGCAGCTTTACAAGTCTTGAAGGATGCAGAGGAGCAAAAATCTTTCTTTGCTAATTTTCTTTGATCTCTTTCCATAATCTCTTAAACTTCTGAACTTCTGAGAGATGTGAGGTTTTATTTTTGGTTTTGATTGGTTTTGGATAAGTAGATGGTTAAGGATTTTCTTTGGATTTGATAGAGATTTTCTTTAAGTAAACTGAATTTTGATAAATTGTTGAATTCAAATTACTGAATGCAAGTATTGGAAACATTTTGGAGGAATTGAAATACAATGAAAGAAAATCCTAAATGCCAAATATTTTGGGCATTCATGCCTTGAACACCCATTACCTCGAACATCCAACCTAAGGCGTCAAAGGCCTTGAGCCAATTTTCGTATTACGACTACACTCTCCTTGCTGTCCATGTTGATTAATTTGTAGTATCCACCAGCAACAGATTTAGAGATCATAAAAGGTCCTTCCCAGTTGGAGTTCTTTGCAGAATGAAAGTTACGCTTAGTTGCTTTGAGAACTAAATCTCCTTCCTGGAACTTGTTAGACTTGATTGTCCGCGCCCTGAATATCTTTTGTTGGTTTGGAATTCTTCGTGCAATGGAATTCCATGTTGTTGAAGCCTTCCAATTTTGCGGTACATATGGACATTTGCGGAGGGGCAAGTATCTAGGATACTACTTGTCTTTTTCAGCCATTATTTCAGCAATGACTGTATTAGTGAGGTGCTCGATTCGGAGAGGTTCTGCGTCCAGCCACTTAGTGAAATATTGCCGAGGTGAGGTTATCCATTTATAGCATTTTGCAATAGCTAAGTTGTTGGTGGAGTAAAGCCCCCGGACCAAATAAGCATGTTTGAAAACTGATAATATGGACACATGAGGAGGAATAAGACTTGCCTGAGTGAGAAATCTTTTGATAAAAGCATTTGAATTTTCTTCAGGCTTTTGTGTCAGCTCTGTAAAGGCTTTGACTTCCTTTAGATACTCGAACGGTGAAATATGCTCTTTTTCTTCTTCCGAATCAGAGGTCTCTTCAACAGAGAAATGTGTAATTGAAGGTGTTGGGGTTACCTTTCCAGCATGAATCCACGTACGTCTAAGGATCATATCATATCCTGGATCTTCTCGGATTATATAAAATTTTGTTTCTGTCCAGGCTGAGTTTATGTTCACCTTGAGAGTAATGTGGCCATAAGCATCTCTGGGCGTCCCTTCATGATCCATGATTGATACTGGATTATGAATGGCTTCTTGTCGTGTGATACCAGCGGCTCTGAGAGTTTTCAGAGGGATAACATTGACAGCAATGCTGACATCTATCAATGCTAGTTTGAACTTATTTCCTTTGAGATGGACTGTGGTGAGAAGTTCCCAGTCGTACATTTATTTGTCTGCTGCTGAAGGCTCAGGAAGTGTCTCCTGAATTAATAAACGCTTCCCTGAAACGATGTGGTTCAATGCAGTAAACATGTATTTCCTTTGAGCCCTTGATAAGTATAGCAATTCGCAGACATGCTCGATTAAGGATTGAACTGATTCCTTGATGAGTGGTTCAGAGAAAGTGAAAGTTCTGACCGGGAGAGGGTCTCTGTGCACTCCTTCAGTCCCCAAGTTAAGTTCTCCTGATTTGAATTTCTCTTGGAATATGCGCTTCAAGATTTTGCAGTCCTTTGTGGGATGATTGATGAATCTATGAAACCGACAGTAACGAGGATTTTCCATGTCTTCTTCAGTTGGTTCTTTCTTTACATATGGTAACTTGATGGCACCGTCTTGAACCTAGACATCTAATAATTCAATCACCTCTTCGATGGTAAAAGGGAAATAAGGTACTTCTTGACCAGCTCCTGCGTGTTGGGTAGGAGCTTGTGCATCTCGAGTTTGATTATCCTTCCTTTGTGCTTTCGAAGGGGTCGGAAAAGTGTGGTTGCGCTGTGGCTCAGCTTTTCTTTTGCTCCCTTCTGCAACAACATTTGTGGAAGGTTGGAGGTTGTATTGTTTGTTAATTAAACGTCTGCTACCTCGAGTTTCTCTTGGTTCCTCAGCCTTTGTGGTCTTAGCTCTCTCCAATAAAGCAGGTGCAGTAGTTGTTGATCTCTTAGCAGCTTCAGGAAGTTCTGAGAAAGTCTGGAACCTGAGATTTATCAATAAAGCCCTGTAGACTGGAATCATTCCATTGATGCACAAGTCCACGAGTTGTTGTTCTGTGACATTTGGATCATGATAGTCCAAAGCTTGAACTCTGAATCTTTTCTCGTTAGGATGTTCATTGCTCCTTTGAAACATCCTTCCAAGATCAGAGAGGGTGATTTGCTCTGAAACGAAGAAATACTTTTTGTAGAAAACATTAACCATTTCTCCCCAACTTTTGATACTTCCTGGTGCGATGTTGTTGTACCAGGTATATGCCCTGCCTTTCAGAGACTTTGAAAATTCCTTCAGACGGACAACATGGTTGTGCTCATGTTCACCCAATGCTTCCAGAAATCGAGAAACGTGTTATCGAGCATTTCCCATTCCATCATAAAGGGTGAATGTTGGAGAGGTGTAATCTTTTGGCAGAGGAATCCTTTGCATATCAGCAGGGTATGGAGGTTGGTGACGGTGGACATATGGCGTCTTGTCTTTTCCACGATCCTCCAAAAGGCGTTACAGGTCTTCATGAGAGATGAAACTGGATGGTTCTTTCGCTGGTGGATTTTCTGCAGCCTTAGGAACTTCCTCATCATCTACTACATGGATTGGAGTGACCTCGAGATCAGCGTCTGAAGATGTTTCTTAGCTTTTCCTTTCTCTTGAGTTTTGTCCAACATCTTGTCTGTAAGATTCTTGAGATAATTGCATAATTATTTCTAGGTAGCAGCCATGTCAGTCTGATTTTTAGCAAGAGTCTCTTGCACCTTCATGAGATCATCTATGGTAGGCGGATTTTCTCTGATTTCTTCAGGAGACCGACCGAAGAGTGGATTGTTGATGGCGCCATTGCCGTCACTTGCAGGGGTGATCACCGGAGCACCAATGCTTGGAGTAGTAGTAGTGGCAGGTTGCGCCGGAGGAGTGGTAGTGGCAAGTTGCGCCGGAGGAGTGGTATTGGCAGTACCACTAGAGCTTGCGATATTAGGGTCGGGTGTTGAACCCGAATTAGTAACTAACCCAGACCTAAGACCAGCCATCTTTGTGAGAATTGAGATTTCAACCGAGAGAATGATCTCCCACTGTGGTCGCCAATCTGTAGATGGGGCAAAACAAGTTGCTGGTTTTTAAGGAATTGAGGAAACGACCGTGCGGAGGAAACTCCTTGAACCGAGCGAACTGTCTAACCTCACACAGATGCACTGCAAAAGGGAATGCTTTGAATTCGAGAGATCAATCTGTAGGACTCCGGACTAAACCAAGACAATGGCCGTTCCAGAGTCAATTTGGTCACAAGAGAGGATGGGTCGATCTGTAGGAGGGAAGCTGAGAAATGTGTGAGATTAATGGTGATCGAAATTGTAGGTGTGTTGTGTATTCTGCGTGAAGAAATAAGATAAGCTCTGATTGATTGAATTTGCTCTGTTGAGAGTAAATGTTCAGACGATGAGTTCGTGTTCTCTTGTTGTCTGTTTGACGAAAGATTGTCTTGTTTTCAATCATGATTCAGAGACTTATTTATATAGCTAGAATTGTAAACACCTTGATCCCATGAAGTGTGATAGTTGCTGGAGTCAAAGAGTGGGGAAGTGGAAATCGTGTTAAAACCAGTTGCTCGTCTGTGGAGACTTGGTTGATTTTCCATACACTACTTTGCTAACTCCTCCAACTGATTGCACGACTTGCTCACATTCTCATCGTGTGTATGAACACACGTGCCGTACACCGCCAGACCAAAACCCTAGTTAATATCCCCCCATGTGACACGATTGATGTCTCGTTATTGTGGAGTCTGCAAGGTAGACGTGTATTTAGTTAGTTAGTCAGTTGCTGACTTTATGGGACGATGAGTCCTTGTATTGTTGAGTCGAACGTGATTTGCAAATGTTCTAAGACTCATGAATTGAACATGTCTGTTAAAACAGAAGTATAATTGTCGAATAAATGTTGATAGTTAAGGTGAGCAAATATTGCTCATGAATTGTTGAATATTGATAGTTGAACCAATATTCCTTAATCTGAGCAAATATTGCTCGTCTGAGCAAATATTGCTCGTTTGATGAATTATTAATTTAAAATACTGGCAACTGAACCGAGTATAATAATTAAAGTGTTGATTACGGGATCAACGTAAAATTATTAGCGTTTGAATCTGGAATTATGAACCTTGGATTCGAAAGCCTATGATCAATTGATTGATGATTTATTGAAAATCAACCACGGAGTGAAGGAGGGACCGGCTACATGGGATGATGAGTCGACCATGTAGCGCCATATGCTCGAGTGAGCAAATACCAAAGTCTCTTGAAGACCAGTTGGTGAAAGGATGATTAAATGCTGGTTTAATCATTTATTATAATAATGCTCGTCTGAGCCTTAGGTGATAAAACCTAATTATGAAGAGATGAGGGACCAACCAAGGGGTCATGAAACCAGCCCTGGTTGGTCACGTGACCGAATGACAATCGTTTTATGAAATTCCAAATTGTTTGGAAGAGTTTGAACCTAATGTGAACAAATTATGTCAAATGATGAAAATATGTGGGACCGGCTTCTTGCAAGCCAAAGAGCCAACCTTGGTCGGTCAAGGTAATATGCTCTTGCCACCAAAGTGTTCGTGTCTCAGTCCTGAGAATTTGATATTTTTTGGCGTGCATTTGAGCAATCATTTGAGAAAATATGAAGAAATCAAGGTTTTTTGCTCAAACTGAGGAAACTTCATAAGATGAAGGAAATAATAATATAAGGAATCATGAAGTGTGGGACCGGCTATGGCCAAGGCATGGTCGGCCGGCCAATAAGCCCGGTCCCCTGGAACTTTTCCTAATTTTATATTATTTTCATGATTTTAGGGAAATACCATGAAATCAAGGAGTTTGTTGAAATAAAGAAGTTTTCCTTAAAGTGAAGGAGTTTCCATGAGATGAAGGAAACCATAATTATTAATAATAATAAAATATGGGTCATGTGGGACCAGCCACGACTAGGGCATGGTCGTCCGTCTAGGGCCCGGTCCCGCGAGTCTTCCCTAATTTTACATCTTTTCCTTAATGTGAAGGAAATATCATGAAATCAAGGAATTTCATGAGATGAAGGAAATAATAATAAAATAATAAGGAATACAAGGTGTGGGACCAGCCACGACTAGGGCATGACCGGCCGGCTAGTGAGCTCGGTCCCGTGACACCTTTCCTAATTTTTATTATTTCCTTGATACGGAGGAAACACCAAACTGAGGAGTTTCCTTAAAATGAAGGATATTTGTTCAAATGAAGGAATTTTCATGAGATCAAGGAAAAATAATAAAAAAATAATAAAATAGAGAATTAGGCGTGGGACTGGCCACGACGTGACTGGCCGGCCGGTGAGCCCAGTCCCCTATCGCCTTAGCTAATATTTTATTATTATTATTTTTCTTTCTATTTTGCATAGGTTCATCGTTCCTTCGTATTTTGGAATGCTCGTTCGTGCATTCGGGTGCTCGTTAGTGCATTATTGCTGAGTACACTTGCACCATTTTGGTCGGGGCTTACTCGATTGCGGCTCAGACGTACGTTGAATATTTATTACTAACCCATGGAATTCTGCTGGGAAGAACCATGAATTGAAGTAACGAAATATTATGAAAAATGTAGAATCTTTTCCAGGGATTCAGTAAATGAATCTAATGATTTAGAAATAATTAATTAATGGCTCTATACTAGTATGATCATTTAGGAGCATTAATTATTCAGGAATTGAGCGATATGAGCTTGTTGAAGCGTCATATTTCTTTTATATAGTCGGGGAAAACATTGTTACATCCTGAAGACGTTATTGCTCTATACTAGCAGGCAAGCTGTCTAGGAGCCGCCCAATCTTTCGATTCTATATAGAAGTAATTACTGAAATTGCTCAGTATTCATGAGATATGTTGTTGCCTCAGCTGAGAGACTACTGTAGTTGCAGGAAATCCTACACTACACCCCTCACAATAATCCACACAACTAAGACATTTGAAGATGAATAACAATGATTTTATTGATTAATTCCTTGAATGTTTACAAGATAAGATAGAAAAGAGCTAAAGAAATTACAATCACCACAAACTTTCTCTCTCCTAATGACTTGTCTAACACTCCGAAAAAGATCTCTCCCCTTCAACAGGCTTATTCAACTCTTTATATAGGGTGGTACACAAGGGTTGACAGCTAAGCTGTCCTTTATTTTCGGGAATGACTTGCGAAATATCGCAAGTGTACAAACATATAATCTCGCAGCTCTCCTAAATTTCGCTAAGTCTTCACACCTTTCTCGTGTTCTGGCTGTCGTCATTCATTGCGTCATTTATATTACTCTTCTGCGACGCCCTCGCAATGTCGTTGTTTATTGATCTCGCGAAGTATAGATGTTGCGATATTCTGATCCTACATCTTGCCTCTTCTCATGTCTTCTCTGCGAAGAGGAGAATGTCATGAGAACCAATATTTTGAAATGCCGCAATCGTTTGTTTTCCATCAATTTTTTGCCGACAAGATTCCGTGAATTTAGGAATGACTGTTTACACGTATCTAAAATTTCCCTTTTTACCGGCACATTTAATGTTATCCGGTTACTCTTTTCTCATCTATTTAAAGTAGGATTCCTTGTGAAAGAATTTCTTTTTCTTTTACCTCGTCTTCTTCATCGTCTGCAACTTTTTTTCTGCTACTTTTCTTCATCGTTTTCTTCATTATTTTTCTGTTACTACTCCTCTGCTACTGTTTCTATGGCATCAAGGTTTGTTAATTTTGTTGAATTTGATCATTTTGTGATTGATCTCTCTTTATTGAAGTTGTTTTATTCTGATACTGTTCTTCTTTTAATGACTCCCCTGCCATTTTTGTTTTAGCAAGAACAAATCTAGTACCAAGTTCACCATTGTGAACCCTAATATCTCCATGGGCTCGCAACCGAAATCCACTGCCTCTAAAAGAAAGCATGCGAATAACAAGGTATTTAAGAAATATTTACTCTTTTAATAACAATATTGTTGCCTCTGTTTCTTATTTATCTTGTAATTCGCAGGATGACAAAAATGTTGATAGGTCCCCCAAGAAGCCTCGCCATTCTAAACCTGTTGTACCTGCTGTTTTCTTTCCTATATTCAAACTTACAACTCCTACTGCGAAATATTCGCAAGATAATCCTACTGCTTCTTCTTGCGAAAATACCGTTGATGATAACACTCATATGCCTGAATTTCTCATAAATCAAATCCCTCATAACAGTACCATTGCGAATGAACCTATTTCTTCTTCCATTGTCAATGCCTCTACTGGAGTCTAAATTTCAGTAAATTTTAGACTCGGAAAAGAATGAATTTTTTCAAAAAAATAATTGGTATTCTAGCTTTTGACTGCATCCTATGACTTGGTAGCAAAATAATATTCCAATTCATTCAAGAAAATTTCAAGATACAATCGTATAGTTTCAAAAGCAAATGATTTGCAATCCGTACTCAAGTATACGCGTTCTTGACCGAATATTTACGGAGTTTTTGCATTTTTTTGCCTTTTGTCTATTCCAATACATTGTTTAAGATGTCTCTTGAAGCGAGGAACTCAAGAAAGGCCTCACACTGGTATCCAGAAAACATAGTTGATTTCTAAAGAAAGATATATCAATGCATTTCCTTGATTACATCTTTTTTGACGGGAGGCACTTCATATGCTTTGTACTATTTAGAGTTGGCAATCTGTTTTATATTAATATCGTGTTTTTTTTTATAGTGTCTCTATTATCATATATTGATACAACTATATGAGTGGGATTTTTCCTTTAATTACAGGGAGTTGGAGTTTGGAAAAGCGATTAAGTTGGCCACTTGAATCTTAACGTAAGTACATGATTTCTCGAAGAAATATATATCAGTGCGTTCCCTTAATTACATCATCTTCGACGGGAAGCACTACATATGCTTTTCATTATAAATAATTCACAATCATTATTATTATTATTATGGAGAATAAATAAAAAGTATTCACAATTTATTATATTATTATCATTTTTTTAGGTATTTCTAATATCATATATTGATACAATTATATAATGAGTGTGATTTTTCATTTAACTACAGGGAGTTATATCATGGAGGAGCATTTGAATTAGCTGATTGATTCTTAATACAAGTACATGATTTCTATAGAAATACTCCCTCCGTTTCTAGAAAAGTGTAACTTTCACTTTTTCAATTTGGCCTATTTTTAGGCTAAAATGAAAAAGTATCTCTTTTCCAGAAACGTAGGTAGTATATATCAATGCATTTTCTTGATTACATCATCTTCGACGGGAAGCACTTCATATGCTTCGCACTTTTAGAGATATCTAGCTATTTTAAGTTAATATCATTTCTTTAGTGTCGACTATATTAAAATCTAATTGTTAACTGGAACCCCTTCTGGAACGGGTACGGGGCGAAGCCCCGCCTTACCAAATGGGAACCGATTCCCATCATACCCGGTGCGTAGCACGGGTTTCACACTAGTTCGATTAATTGATGATCAATTGATGATTTATTGAAAATCAACCATGGAGAGAAGGAGGGACCGGATACATGGGATGATGGGTCGACCATGTAGCGCCCAGATGCTCGAGTGAGCAAATAACAAAGTCTCTTGAAGACCAGTTGATGAAAGGATGATTAAATGCTGGTTTAATCATTTATTAAAATAATGCTCGTCCGAGCCTTAGGTGATAAAACCTAATTAATTATGAAGAGATGAGGGACCGACCAAGGGGTCATGAAAACCGTCCCTGGTTGGTCACGGGACCAAATGACGATCGTTTTATGAAAATTCCAAATTGTTTGGAAGAGTTTGAACCTAATGTGAACAAATTAGGTCAAATGATGAAAGTATGAGGGACTGGCCTCTTGCAAGCCGAAGAGCCAACCTTGCTCGGTCAAGGTAATATGCTCATGTCACCAAAGTGTTTGCGTCTCAGTCCTGAGAATTTTGATATTTTCTGGCGTGCAGTTGAGCAATCATTTGAGAAAATATGAAGAAATCAAGGTTTTTGCTCAAACTGAGGAAACTTCATAAGATGAAGGAAATAATAGTAATAAAATAAAGGAATCATGAGGTGTGGGACAGGCTATGGCCAAGGCATGGCCGGCCGGACAATAAACCCGTCCCATGACACTTTTTTCCTAATTTTATACTATTTTTCATGATTTTAAGGAAATACCATGAAATCAAGGAGTTTGTTGAAATAAAGGAGTTTTCCTTGAAGTGAAGGAGTTTCCATGAGATGAAGGAAACAAATAATATTAATAATAATAAAATAAGGGCGTGTGGGACCGGCTTGGGCATGGTCGGCCGGCTAGGTACTGGTCCCGTGAGCTTTCCCTAATTTTATGTATTATTTTCATGATTTGAAGGAAATATCATGAAATCAAGGAATTTCATGGGATGAAGGAAATAATAATAAAATAATAAGGAATGCAAGGTGTGGGACCGGCCACAACTAGGGAATGACCAAAATTACTAGTAGGCTTGGTCCCGCACACCTTTCCTAATTATTTATTATTTCCTTGATGTAAAGGAAATACCATAAAACTGAGGAGTTTCCTTGAAACGAAGGAATTTTGTTCAAATAAGGGAATTCTCATGACATCAAGGAAAATAATAAAAATATAATAAAATATAAAATTAGGCGTGGGACTGGCCACGGCACGACCGGACGGCCGGTGGGCTCAGTCCCCCAGCGCTTTGATTAATATTTTATTATTTATTATTTTCTTCCTATTTTGCATAGGTTCATCGTTCCTTCGTATTTTGGAATGCTCGTTCGTGCATTCAGGTGCTCGTTAGTGCATTATTGCTGAGTACACTTGCACCATTTTAGTCGGGGCTTACTCGATAGTGGCTCAGACGCTCGTGTGTTGAATATTTATTACTAACCCATGGAATCCTGCTGGGAAGAACCATGAATTGAAGTAATGAAATATTATGAAAAACGTAGAATATTTTTTAGGGATTCAGTTAATGAATCTAATGATTAATTGATGGATCTATACTAGTACGATCGTCTAGGAGCATTAATTATTCAGGAATTGAATGATATGAGCTTGTTGAAGCATCATATTTCTTTTATATAGTCAGGGAAAATATTGTTACATCCGGAAGACGTTATTGCTCTATACTATCAGGCAAGCTGTCTAGGAGCCGTCCAATCTTTCGATTCTATATAGAATTAATTACTGAAATTTCTCAGTATTCACGAGATATGTCGTTGTCTCAGCTGAGAGACTACACATCTACATATACTTTGAGAGACAGTATTCTCAGTGATTCTTGTGGCATGAGCTTTCATGCTTCGATGAGAGACATGAGCCTCAATACTCATTTGATTGCTGGATCAGGAGCATGTACAATTATGGTTTTATGATTTTAGCCTTTTTCGAAAATATACCATCTACATTAAGTCCCCTTCTTAGTGAGGGACAGTCATGTTCCTCAGTTAGCACTGGATGGTGATTTTCTTTTTTAGTTACAAACGAAATAAGTAATTGAACTTAGTCGTAAGATAGGATATTACCGGATTTTCGATTGCATGAGCGAACCATGGCTTGAACCAAGATCCTAGTGGTATGATACAACATCGTCTAACGAGCGTAAATTGGTGTAGCACCGCTGATTTGGTGATGAAACCTTGGTCGATTTAGGATTCACGGGTCCGGGCCTAAGAAAGGAAATCCATTTTAGCGTGGACGTTCATTCGTTCGTTAGTTTAAGAAATAAACAAAATAGACTTGAGTCTAATGATAAAAATTTTGTCTATGAGCTTTCACGAAAAACAAAATTTTATTTTTTAAATATGTGAGATTTCACAAAGTGGAATAAACTCTCGTTTCAAAGGTGGATGTTCGTACGAGAGATTTTTTTTTTTTTTCCTCAACAGACGTGCGTCTGTTAGTAATAAAATTTTGTTTATGAGCTTTCATGAAATTTTTATCTTCGAGCTTTCAGAAATCTTTGAAAATATACTCTCGCTTCAAAGACAGATGCTCGCGCGAGGGAGCATATATATATATATATATATATATATTTTTCTTTTTCAAACTTACGTGAGTTTCACGTTAAATATATATATTTTTGTAAAACCAATGTTTTGATTTTGAACAACTGTTGAAAGTAGACAATTAAACATGGTGAAATAATGTCCGTATGTAAGTTTTCACAATTGTAGAATGGACGTCTGTCCAATTTTTGAAAAAACCAGTGGATGTTAAAACTCACGTGAGTTGTTCACGGTTTTATGAACATCAAGTCATGATTTTGAATAATGAATTTTGCTCGTCTTTGCAGGTTTGAAGGAATGAGCAAGTTTTCGAAATTCTGAGGTTATAATCACTATAGCTAGTGAAATCGTAAATAGATAAGAGTTGGATTGTTACCGTTTTTGTTGCGTGTTTGTTATTGGTATATCCATGACTCCATGTCTTTCGCCTCAGATAATGGTGACTTCCAGTTACAACCACCCTTCTAGCTCTTCTGGGGAACGCTCCAGAAATATCAAGTCAAAGATGAAGACTTCTTAGAGTGGTTCGTGTTAAGATATATGCCTTCTTAATCTTAGCAGATGCACAAGGAAAGCATGATGAAATATCACAGAGGAAAAGAGCTGAAGATGAAAAGCTCATATCTCATCAGCAGAAGCACCGCCGACTTGCAAGTGAGACTATCGGATGAAGATGAAGTTCGGCCTTGTGTTGACTGTGTAGCTCATGATTCAAATGTGGATGAATGAAGAATTTTCGTCATCAGAAAATTCAGAAGTTAGGTCTTCATTGAAATTGCTGTAGAATCTTCGTCCGATGTCGGATTTTTGTGATCTACCCATGTTTCTTCATCCTAGGAAAATTTACGAGCTTTAGCTCAGAATATTTTCATCTTTTGAGCAAGTTTAAGGGCCGAAATTGATGAAATAGTAAACTTCCGGAAGGTTTTCAGAAAATTTTCAGCTGTCATGTAGTCCAAGGTTTTGGCCACATCTTTTTGCTCGTTCATCCAATTGCTGTCAATTTTGGAAATGTTGTAGAGGACATCCATAGGAAGAGAATGACATATTACTCAACCTTAGATTCCTCACTAATTGATCCCAGCTTTCTTCTTTGTGCATGACAAAGTAAAATTGTCTCAGACGAGCTTGTTGTAAAACGCCCATGTTGTGTCTTTAGACCATTTGCTTGTGTCTTGAACGCTTGATAAAGGATTTCAATGTTATTGATTAATTTCAAATCTGAAACCCTTGGTTGATACATGAGCCTGGTGCTTGCAGTACCATTTTTTATTTCTGTCAGTCGTTGAAACATTACTTCTGAAACCCTGGTCACGGGACCGTAACTGTTCTCAAGAGGGGATGATGTAATGACCATGGTTGTACGTCTTAGTTGTAGCATTCGTTTTATGATGAATGATTAGCATAAGCGAGCTTGGTTTCAGTCATGAGTCTTGGACTGTGAAAATGACCGTCATGATCAGTGGATCGTCAGTCCCCAGTATTTAGTTGAATCTCCTTTTTCGTTTTCCCTTCTTCTTGCAGGACCTAGATAGAGGACCCGGGTACAAAGACATGATGTAAAGACCTATGTGGTCGAAGTTGGGGGTACCTTGATGAAGGTCTTATCGAAAACACCTGGTGGACATCGATCGACTGTAGAGGTTATGAATCTCGTCTAAGAATTACTTCTTGCATGTTGTATGCTCTGGAAGCTGTAGGAAGCTCATACGACGTCGGGATTCGATGCTTGATCCCAACTTTTGAAGCTAAGAGACTGAGTTATCACATGAGAAAAGAATCACTCAATTTGGAGTTGTAGAGGTCAGCCAACGAAGCGTGCACATTTGTAATTTGTAATCCCGTACAAATTTTTCAGATTTCATAAACCTGATGGTAAAGGCCATATCTTTGAGCTCGTATGTACGATTGATGCGCCCTTTTGGTTTATTGTAGAAGATACATATACGAACATCTTTCGTTGAGGAATTATTATCCAATTCCTCACCCATTGGTACGTTTTTGTAAACCCATGACCTGAACTGTGTTGTATCTCATTTATAGAGGCGATGAGAACATCTTGTAGAAGACTTTGGATTATGTCCGCCAGTCGTGCAAGCTTTCAGAATACTTTCATATGAACATGTTATGATGTCTACACATCTTGGTATGAATCATTAGTTCTTGGAGAAGTCCGCTTCATGTGTAACACTTCAGAGAATGGTTAGTTGATGAAGCCCTGTCATGAGGATGTTGCTCTTGAGACCGTTGTTGATGCTGAGGCCATGGACGGAGTTTCTACAGATATCCTTGTTGATGCCGATACTAGAGTTGGAGATGCTACAGAGACCGAAAAGGCTAGAACCATGATTATCGACATAGTCTTTGCTCCTCCATCCAGTGAGACTTTACATTCACGAACAAGTTGGTGGGTTGATCATTCCCAAGATGAAGGTGTACTGGTCAGCCCGAATTCTCTTGAACAATATGACTTTACTGTGAACTGGCTCCGTCAGTGAATCGACGTTGTTGTAGGAGATGCCAGCACCGGTCTTCATTCTAGTGAAGAGAGGAAGTTCCTCAGTCGTGCAGGGGTTTGTGATGTAGAGAGGTCAAGTTGATGAAGTTTCATAGAATCACACCAGGTTGAAGTAACTTGTTATGTGGATAACATTTGTTGAAATAGATTTGAATCGATCTATCCGATAAGATCAAGTCTCAGTGTATGTCGAAGGAGTTTGTGCCATCTATGGATGATTGATGTTGTATTTCTTAAAAAGTCTTATGGGATAGTGAAGACTTATCGATTGTAGTTTTGTTACACTTTGATCGTGTTGGTGTTGAATCATCATCGAGATATTTGTGCTAAATCCAGAGGCGCCATTATCGAAGGTGTACTCTTTGATTGGGAGTACAATTTGAAGGCTTCTTATATGCTTGAGCGTTGAAGCGTCATATCCCTTGAGCGCCGAATGTCTTAGGTTTGATCGCCTCGGTCCCGACTATCTTCTATTGATTTTCAGCATTCCTTCGTTGCGGTAGTGGGATTCAACACTTGTGCAGACATCGGAGCTTTCTGATTTTGTTGCACACATGGACACTCCAGTAATGCTATGGATAAACGCCCAAAGTGTTCTTTGCCATGCTTGGACATCATATCAGTAATGAATGTCTCAGTGTGATGCTCGATTCGGAGAAGTCCATTTAATAAAATGTGGTGAATCTATGCTTTCATAACGTCTTGCAATAGCAGAGTTGATAGCAGAATTGAGTGCCCATGCTAGGATAGCATGTGAGGAAATAAATGACACAGATATGGGAGGAATGAGACTTGCCTGACTGAAACCTCTTGATGAATGTCTATGCATCTTTTGCAGGTTCTTGCTTCAACCTCGTCAAAGTTTGAAATTCCTCCAAGTGCTCTGATGATGGAATGTCCACCGAATCTTCTGGATCAGAACTTTCCTCATTGGAGAGATGTGCAACCAAAGGCGTTTTGTCAGTGGCCATCTTTTTATCATGAATACACGCTCGTCCGAAGGCCATGTCATATCCTGGATCTTCCTGATTATGTGAAACTTGGTTTCTGTCCAGGT
This sequence comes from Papaver armeniacum, assembly GCA_023531295.1. NCBI lineage: Eukaryota > Viridiplantae > Streptophyta > Magnoliopsida > Ranunculales > Papaveraceae > Papaver > Papaver armeniacum. Next base: position 138,609 of record JAJJWW010008308.1, on the reverse strand, counting down.
TGAACTTATGTTCACTTTGAGAGTGATGTAGCCACAAGATCTCTGAGCGTTCCTTCATGGTTTCTGTTGAGATGAGAGCATGAGTAGCTTCTTGTCGAATGATGCTTTCGTCTATGTGGGTGGCTTTCAGTGGAATGATGTTGATTTAGGTGTCACCATTGATGATCAACGTTCTTCCGAATTCATTTCCTCTGAGATGGACTGTGGTGAGAAGTCCCCAGTCGTACATTTCTTTGTCTGTTACTGAAGGCTCAGGGAGTGTCTCCTGAATCAATAAACGCTTTCTTGACACGATGATTCAATGCACAAAATATGTCCTTCCTATGAGCCTTTGATAAGTACAGCAATTCACAAACATGTTCGATTAAGGATTGAACTGCTTCTTTGACATGTGGCTCAGAGAGAGTGAAGGTTCTGACCGGGAGAGTGTCTCTGTGTAATCCTTCAGTCCCCAAGTTAAGCTCTCCTGATTCGACTTTTCTTGGAATATGCACTTTAAAATTCTGCAGTTCCTTGTGGGATGATTGGCGAATCTGTGTGTTTATGGGTGAAAATGGTTTCTGCTGTTTTCGGTAATTTCGTGTGTGTGGGTGAGAAACGAGTCTAAACCCTAAACAATGTACTGCACGGGAGTACTTTTGATTCGAGAGATCAATCTATATAATCCTGGCCTAAACCAAGAATTGAACGTTCCAAGCTTGCTTTGGTCATAAAGTGAAGGAGAAGGGCTGGTCTTAGGGAGGGAAGCGAAGAAAGTATTGAGACCAGAATAATTGATTCTGGAAGTGTGGGTGTTTTGTGACTTGTATCATAAAGTTGAACTGGCTAGCTGAACGAAAAGCATCAGATGATTTCGGGATGTGGTATTGTTATCCTGACCAAAACTTGTCGTTTGATGGAAAATAGGTGAGACCTATTTATAAGAATCGCAACAAAACGTACCCTGGTCTCGTAGGAAGTGGAAACGATTGAGTGGTGGAAGAAGGGAGTAACGGGTAACGCCTGGAATTTATGTTTCCATAATGAAGGATACGTTTACACCATTACTTCTTTCCATTACTAACCGCCCCGCTTTATGACACTTTCTGTAACGGGCGTATTGCACGCCACACGCTGTAAACCGCCAGACCAAATACCCTGATGAGTATCCCCCAGTTTGTGACATGTTTTTATGTCTCGAGTGTTTTCGTGGAAAACATGTAGCACTTTGCTACGTGTGGCAAGTTAAAATTGAGAGGCTTGCCGCAGGAAAATAGCATGTGATGCTAGGCTCATTTTGGCTAGTCGCCTAAAACTTGTCACGAGCTCACCGGTTCGGTGGCGAACTTCGATGGCCGAGATCGCATCTTATAAAATGAGGGTAGCCGTTGATTGTGGCTACCTTATGTTGGCACCTGATAATGGCGCAATGGCGTTTTGGTGTACGCCATTGGCATTGCGGCATGACTCGTGCATGTCAGTGGTACGGTGGTGCAAGTGGAGCTCGGCGTAGCCACGACCATGGATTTAGGCGGATGGTCGCCTAAAAGTTTCCACAAGTCTATCAGTTAAGTGGCAAACTTGAATGGCTGAGATTGCATCTCAGGAGGAAGGATAGCCGTCGATTATGGCTACCTTCTGTTGGTGCCTAATAATGGCGCAATGGCATTTTTAGGGCATGCTAGCGGCATTGCGGCATAGCTGGCATGGCTCGTGCAAGTGGTGTCTGGTGTAGCTATGGACGCTGGATTTAGGTGGCTGGTCGCCTAAAAGTTGCCACAAGTCTATTAGTACGGTGGCGAACTTGGATGGCTGAGATTGCATCTCAGGAAGAAGGGTAGCCGTCGATTATGGCTACCTTCTATAGGCAGTGGCGCCTTTAACGCACCTGTGGCATAGCCGCGCCTATGGCATGGTGGCATGGCCAAAGTTTGGATTGGGTTCCGTGACCAATTTAGGGTTTGGCACTGTGGCCGAAGTTAGGGTTTGGCACTGCGACCGAAATTAGGGTTTGGCACTGTGGCTGAAATTAGGCGCCGTGGCCAAACTGGGATTTGATGTCGTGGCCAAAGTTTAGGGTTTGTCGGCATGGTCGCTTAAAAGTTTCCACAAGTCTGTTAGTTTGGTGGCGAACTTGGATGGCTGAGATTGCATCTCAGGAGGAAAGGTAGCCGTCGATCATGGCTACCTTTAGTTGGCAGTGGCGCCTTTAACGCGCGCCGGCGATATTGCAGCATGGCTGGCATGGCCGGCATGGCTCGTGCATGCCTTTGGCATGGTTGCGCCTGGCGTAGCCATGGCCACTGAAATTTTGGCACGCTGGTGTGGAAATCTTGCCTAAATTAGGGTTTGTCCATGTTTGGCATGTGCGTCTGGCATGTGTGCCTAGTATGTGCGTTTGGCATGCTGCTTGGCATGTTGGCGCATTTTTGGGAAGCCAATTGGCTTTGCGGCCATCTGGTGTAGTTTCCTTATTTTCAACACTGTGGCGAGTTTAAAGTAACCTGATTGGTTAATGTAAGAGGGTCGGCCAAGCATGGTGTGGCTACACTTCCACAGTGTGAGTGTGGCGGCTTTAGAGCGACCTAATTGGTCGATAGGAAGTGGGGCCGGTAAGCTAGGGCGTGGCCACACTTCTAGTGCGCTGTGGCAGATTTAAAGCGACCTGATTGGTCGAGGGAAAGAGGGCCGGCAAGCTAGGGCGTGGCCATGCTTACAGTGCGCTGTGGCGGACTTAATTTCCTAGTTTGGCTAAGCATAGTTTCGACCAACGGGGTCTAGTGTACTGCGCGGGGCGCGAAACCCTAATATTTGCAAATTAGTCGGGTTTATGAGTTTTTTGTGAGTTATCACAATAATTGGCTGTATTTTGTATGCTGCCACAAAAATCCTTATCTACAGAATGCAGTGTGCTTTCCGTCTGAGAATTTTGTGCGATGGACTTAACTTTGGTACTTGGAGGTTCATGCTACTCCGCTGCGAGTGAACATAAATCCGTCATGCCATACCGATATTAAGGGTTCTACCGGGGAACATAGCACAGGAAAGTACTCAGTGAGTCTTGTATTGGCGAGGTGACGAGATTTATAGAGTGTTTGAGATGGTTGCTACATTCGCCAGTATGGATAAATTTCATGTAAATATATTGAATAACTCAATAAATATGCCGGTGGAGAGGTTAGCACTCACGACACCGTTTCCTTGCAGAGTGACGTCACATTGGATGCAAGGTTTTACGATTTTAACCTTAAGCTAAAAACCACCATCAACACTGTGAAAGCGAGGATTTTCCATTTCCTCTTCAGTTGGTTCTTTCTTTACATACAGTAATTTGATTGCACCATCCTGAACTCAGAGATCTAGTAGTTCAATCACCTCTTCAATGGGAAAGGTAAAATCAGGTGCTTCTTGATCAGTTCCGTTCCTGTGCGTTAGACAGGAGCATGTGCGTCTCGGGTTTGATTATCCTTCATTTGTGCTTTCGAAGGATCTGGAGAAACATGCTTACGTTGTGGCTCGGCTTTTTGTTTGCTCCCTTCTGCAATAACTTTTGTGGAAGGTTGGTGGTTATACTGTTTATTGATCAAACATCTGTTACCTCGAGTTTCTCGTGGTTCTTCAGTTCTCGTAACTATAGCTCTCTCCAGTAAAGCAGGTGCAGTAGTTTCTGATCTCTTAGACGCTTCATGAATATCTGAGAAAGTCTGGAACCTGAGATTTTCCAATATAGCTCTGTAGACTTGAATAATTCCATTGATGCATAAGTCCACGAGTTGTTGCTCTGTGACGTTTGGATCATGGCAGTCCAAAGCTTGAACTCTGAACCTTTTCACATAATCGTTAGGATGTTCGTTGCTCCTTTGAAACATCCTTCCGAGACCAGAGAGGGTGATTTGCTCTGAAACGAAGAAATACTTTCTGTAGAAAGCATTAACCATTTCTCCCCAACTTTTGATACTTCCTGGTGCGATGTTGTTGTACCAGGTATATGCCCTGCCTTTCAGAGACTTTGAAAATTCCTTCAGACGGACAATATGGTTGTGCTCATGTTCACCCAATGCTTCCAGAAATCGAGAAACATGTTCTCGAGCATTGCTTGTTCCATCATAAAGGGTGAATGTTGGATATGTGTAACCTTTTGGCAGAGGAATCCTTTGCGTAGCAGCAGGGTATGGAGGTTGGTGACGATGGACATAAGACGTCTTGTCTTTTCCACGATCCTCCAAAAGACGTTCCAGGTCTTCACGAGTGATGAAACTGGACTGTTCTTTCGCTGGTGGATTATCTGCAGCCTTAGGAACTTCCTCATCATCTACTACATGGATGGGAGTGACCTCGGGATCAGCGTCTGAAGATGTTTAGCTTTTCCTTTATCCCGATTTTTCTCTGATATCTTGTCTGTAAGAGTCTTGAGATTGTTGCATAGTTCCTTCTGAGTGGCAGCCATATTAGTCTGATTTTTGGCAAGAGTCTCTTGCACCTTCATGACATCACCTATGGTAGGCGGATTTTCTCTGATTTCTTCAAGAGACCGACCGAAGAGTGGATTGTTGATGTTGCCAGTGTCGTCACTTGTAGGGGTGATCACCAGAGCACCAGTACTTGGAGGAGTAGTAGTGGCGGGTTGCGCCGGAGGAGTGGTAGTGGCAGGTTGCGCCGGAGGAGTAGTGTTGGCGGTACCACTAGAGCTTGCGATATTATGGTTGGGTATTGAACCCGGATTGGTAACTGAACCAGACCTAAGACCGACCATCTTTGTGAGAATTGATATTGCAATCGAGAGAATGACCTCCTACTGTGGTCACCAATCTGTTGATGGGGCAAAACGAGTTGCTGGTTTTTACGGAATTGAGAAGACGACCGTGCGGAGGAAACTCCTTGAACCGAGCGAACTGTCAAACCTCACACAGATGCACTGCAAAAAAAGGGAGTGCTTTGAATTCGAGAGATCAATCTGTAGGACTCCGGCCTAAACCAAGACAATGGTCGTAACAAAGTCAATTCGGCCACAAGAGAGGATGGGTCAATCTGTAGGAGGGAAGCAGAGAAATGTGTGAGATCAATGATGATCGAAGATTGTAAGTGTGTTGTGTATTCTTCGTGAAAAAATAAAATAAGCTCTGATTGATTGAATTTGCTCCGTTGAGAGTAATTGCTCAGACATTGAGATGTTAATCTCTTGTTGTCTGTTTGACGAAGATTGTCATGTTTTCAATCATGATTCAAAAACTTATTTATATTGCTAGAATTGTGAAACACCTTGATCCCATGAAGTGTGACAGTTGCTGGAGTCAAAGAGTCGGGAAGTGGAAATCGTGTTAAAACCAATTGCTCATCGTGCGGAGACTTGGTTAACTTTCCATCCACTACTTTGATAACTCCTCCAAATGATTGCACGACTTGCTCACATTCTCATCGTGTGTATGAACACACGTGTCGTAGACTACCATACCAAAACCCTAGTTAATATCCCCCCATGTAACACGATTGATGTATCGTGATTGTGGAGTCTGCAAGGCAAACGTGTATTTAGTTAGTCAGTTGCTGACTTCATGGAATGATGAGTCCTTGTATTGCTGAGTCGAACGTGATTTGCAAATGTTCTGAGACTCATGAATTGAATATGTCTGTTGAGACACAGGTATGATTCTCAAGTAAATGTTGACAGTTAAGGTGAGCAAATATTGCTCATTCGATGGATTGTTGAATATTGATAGTTGAACCAATATTCCTTAGTCTGAGCAAATATTGCTCATCTGAGCAAATGCTACTCGTTTGATGAATTATTGGTAGCAGGACCAAATAAAATATTAATTTAAAATACTGGCAACTGAACCGAGTATAATTAATAAAAATGTTGACCATGGGAGCAACGTAAAATTATTAGCGTTTGAATCTGGAATTATAAACCTTGGACTCGAAGCCCTAATTCGATCAATTGATGATTTATTGAAAATCAACCACGGAGTGAAGGAGGGACCAGCTACATGGGATGATGGGTCGACCATGTATCGCCCAGATGCTCGAGTGAGCAAATACCAAAGTCTCTTGAAGACCAATTGATGAAAGGATGATTAAATGCTGGTTTAATCATTTATTAAAATAATGCTCGTCTGAGCCTTAGGTGATAAAACCTAATTAATTATGAAGAGATGAGGGACCGACCAAGGGGTCATGAAAAACCGGCCCTGGTTGGTCACGGGACCGAATGACAATCGTTTTATGAAAATTCCAAATTGTTTGGAAGAGTTTGAACCTAATGTGAACAAATTGGGTCAAATGATGAAAGTATGAGGGACCGGCCTCTTGCAAGCCAAAGAGCCAACCTTGTTCGGTCAAGGTAATATGCTCATGTCACCAAAGTGTTCGCGTCTCAGTCCTGAGAATTTTGATATTTTCTGGCGTGCATTAGAGCAATCATTTGAGAAAATATGAAGAAATCAAGGTTTTTGCTCAAACTGAGGAAACTTCATAAGATGAAGGAAATAATAATAATAATAAAATGAAGGATTCATGAAGTGTGGGACCGGCTATGGGCAAGGCATGGCTAGACGGCCAATAAGCCCGTCCCATGACACTTTTTCCTAAATTTATACTATTTTTCATGATTTTAGGGAAATACCATGAAATCAAGGAGTTTGTTGAAATAAAGGAGTTTTCCTTGAAGTGAAGGAGTTTCCATGAGATGAAGGAAACAAATAATATTAATAATAATAATAAAATAAGGGCGTGTGGGACCGGCTTGGGCATGGTCGGCCGGCTAGGGCCCGATCCAGTGAGTTTCCCTAATTTTATGTATTATTTTCATGATTTGAAGGAATTTTCATAATTTGAAGTAAATATCATGAAATCAAGGAATTTCATGGGATGAAGGAAATAATAATAAAATAATAAGGAATGCAAGGTGTGGGACCGGCCACAACTAGGGCATGACCGTCCGGCTAGTAGGCTTGGTCCCGCACACCTTTCCTAATTATTTATTATTTCCTTGATGTGAAGGAAACACCATAAAACTGAGGAGTTTCCTTGAAACGAAGGAATTTTGTTCAAATAAGGGAATTCTCATGAAATCAAGGAAAATAATAAAAATATGATAAAATATAAAATTGGGCGTGGGACTGGGACTGGGACTGGCCACGGCACTCAGTCCCCCAGCGCCTTGATTAATATTTTATTATTTATTATTTTCTTCCTATTTTGCATAGGTTCATCGTTCCTTTGTATTTTGGAATGCTCGTTCGTGCATTCAGGTGCTCGTTAGTGCATTATTGCTGAGTACACTTGCACCATTTTAGTCAGGTCTTACTTGATAGTGGTTCAGACGCTTGTGTGTTGAATATTTATTACTAACCCATGGAATCCTGCTGGGAAGAACCATGAATTGAAGTAACGAAATATTATGAAAAACGTAGAATATTTTTCAGGGATTCAGTTAATGAATCTAATTATTTAGGAATAATTAATTGATGGCTCTATACTAGTACGATCGTCTAGGAGCATTAATTATTCAGGAATTGAATGATATGATCTTGTTGAAGCGTCATATTTCTTTTATATAGTTAGGGAAAACATTGTTACATCCTGAAGACATTATTACTCTATACTAGCAGGCAAGCTGTCTAGGAGCCGTCCAATCTTTCGATTCTATATAGAAGTAATTACTGAAATTGCTCAGTATTTATGAGATATGCCGTTGTCTCAGCTGAGAGACTACACATCTACATATACTCTGAGAGACAGTATTCTCAGTCAGAGATTCTTGTGGCATGAGCTTTCATGCTTCGATGAGAGACATGAGGCTCAATACTCATCTGATTGATGGATCAGGAGCATGTACAATTATGGTTTTACGATTTTAGCCTTTGTCGAAAATCTACCATCTACACTTTTCATCATCAAATTCCATAGTGAGCGTTCCTTTGTCAACATCAATAACAGTTTTGGCCGTTTTCATGAAAGGCCTCCCCAATAACAGCGGTATAGATGCATCAGACCCGCTATCCATTTCCAATACACATAAATCAGCTGGAAATACGAGTTGATTCACCTGCACAAGCACATCTTCAATAATACCTCTAGGGTAAACCTTAGAACGATCATCTAGTTCAAGAACAATATGGGTTTCTTTCAAAGGACCCAAATTCAAAGACTCATAAATAGATGCGGGCATAACATTAACCGATGCTCCTAAATCAAGCATAGCTTTTCCAAACATTTTATTACCAATTACAACAGGCATATCAAAACTACCGGGATCCTTACATTTAGGTGGAAGTTTCTTTTGGAGGATAGCAGAAACGTTTCCCCCAAACTCATCACCTCATTACCGGTTAATCGTTTCTTGTTGGTGCATAGGTCTTTCAAAACTCTTGCGTACTTAGGAACCTGCCTAATTGCATCTATCAGCGGGATATTCACATGAATCTTTTTGAATATATCTAAAATCTCCTTGTCCTGTTCCACCTTTTTAGCATTATCGAACCTACGAGGAAAAGGTAAAGGAGGAACATAAGTTGAAACAAGAGGTTTAAAGTTTGTTTTAGGTACCTCATCGGTTTGGGAAGAGTCAGTAATCTCTTTCTCCAACACCGGCCCTTTGGGGTCTTTGCTTTTCTCAGCATCTTCTAGTTGCACAAATTAAGGGTAAGAACAGTTGGCTTTTATGAAGGGTAGAAACATTCATGAAGCCACCTGCTTGATTTCTGAGGAGCAGGTGGCTTTTATGAAGGGTAGGAACATTCATGAAAACATTAGCATTGCTTCCGAAATGGTTAATGAATTGCAAATTAAGCGCAAGGATGACAACTTGGGGTTGAAGCTTGACATTACGCAAGCTTTTGACACAGTAATTTGGTCTTTTGTCTTAGAAGTTTTTAGAAGATATGGGTTTTCGGAGGATTGGTATGCTTGGATCCTTTGTATTTTGCAATCGGCTAGGATTTCTGTTCTTTTTAATGGGAGTCCTGAAGGTTTTTTTCAAGATTGGTAGAGGTCTTCGTCAGGGTGACCCTCTTTCTCCTCTTATTTTTGTCTTGATTGAAGATGTTTTGAGTAGAAATATTTCAAAACTTTTCAATGAAGGTAAAATGACTCGTATGGTTTCTCGAAAAGGTATTTCTCCTACTCATTTATTTTTTGCGGATGATATTATGATATTTTGCAAGGGTAACATGAAGAGTTTGAGAAATCTGGTTGCCTTACTTGATTCTTATAAACAAGCTTCTGGTCAAACGGTTAGTAGACAGAAAAGTAAGTTGTACTATGGTGGAGGGTTTTTGAATAGACGCAACACAATTTCAGAATTCATTCAGATGAATGTAGCTTCTTTCCCTGATAGATATTTGGGTGTCAAAATTATGTCGGGTACAGTTAGGTATCAGCATGTCAGCAATGAGGTGGAGAAAATAAAGAATCAACTTTCGGGTTGGAAGGTAAAGTCTCTTTCTTTTCAAGACCGGGTGGTTTTGGTGAAATCAGTGATTGCGAGTTATTTTATTCATAACAAAGCAGTGTATAAGTGGCCTAAGAAGTTTATTCATCAGTTTGAAGTGGCGATTCGTAACTTCTTATGGACTGGTGATTATGGAGTTCGGAGAGGCTTTGTAGTGGCTTATGACAAAGTTTGTGCGCCGTATGAGGAAGGTGGGTTGGGCATACCCAAATGGGTTGCATGAATAGAGTTTTGTTGATGAAACTGTGGTGGAACATTAAAACTTCAAACAAGAGATGGGCGAATTTTTTTAGAGATAAGTTTATCAACAGAAAAGGTCAACTTGTTGGCTACATTAAATCCACTATTCTGTCGGGGATAAAGTGGGTTTATAATGATGTTGAAAGGAATTATAAAATGCTGATTGGTGATGGGAGAGAAACTTCTCTTTATTTTGATTCGTGGTGTGGGGAGAATAGCATTGTTGATGCTTTGGGTGACAATTCTTTGGACCGTTCCATTTTGGTTAGCGATATGCTAAACAATGGAATTTGGGCTCTTACAGATTCTTGCCTTACTAACATGGTTAATGCAGGTATTGATGTGGCCAGGCTACCTGTTCCGCTTGGTGGTACTGATCATTGGGTCTGGAAGCCTGAGTATAAAGGTGTTTTCACTGTGTCTTCAGCAAAAGATATTGTGCGACGGCGATATGATGTACTGGAAGGAGCTAAATTGCTGTGGAAGTCGAAGTTACATCCTAACCTGGCGGCGCAAAATTGGAAGATTCTTAGAGGGGCGTGTGCTACTTTAGACAAAGTAAGAAGAAGGTTCAAGATTCAGGTAATTAACAAGTGTTGCCTGTGTAACAATGATGAAGAGTCGCTTGAGCATATTATCTGGTCGTGCGAGTTTGCAGTAAAGGCTTGGAGGTGGATTGAAGATATTTTTGGTATTCAGATGCATTCGAATTTTTGTACAGCATACAAGGCAGCCAAAGGTAAGTCTCGTATGTTTAAGGACTTATGGTTGTTAGCTATCACTGTCACAAGGTCGGAGTTATGGCTGACCAGAAATGATTTCACTTATAACAACAAAAAAGTGAGCTGGAGTTTTTTCGTGTACATGAGTACTCAGTTAGATTGAAGGGAAATATGAGGAATTCAGTAGAAGATTTGAAGGTGTTGGACTTTTTCAGAGTTCTTTACAGAAAAATTAAGGTTATGGAGGTGTTTGAATTTTTTGGGTTCCTCCTGAACACAATGAGATTATGATTTGTTGTGATGGAGCAGCTAGGGGTAATCCGGGTAGAGCAGGAGCGGGGTGTTGTTGTGCGTGATTCCAATTCTAATGTGTTAGGAGCTATGAGTGTTGGTTTTGGTATCCAAACCAACTACTTGGCGGAACTTTTTTGTGTTTTAGTGAGTTTAGAATGGGCTGTTAAATTTGGAGTTGAATGTGTGCATCAGAACTGATTCTATGGGAGCTGTGTTGGCGTATTCAAGAGATATCAATGAGGTTCCTTGGTTTTTATGGAATAGATGGGTTGCTGCAAGATCTCGTTAAATAATGTGCAATTTGTTCACACTTATAGGGAGGCGAACTTTGCTGCTGATACGATGGCTAAAAGAGGTTGTTTGCTGAATAATGAGGAAGGAATAAATTATGAGAATAGACCTGATTTCTTAAGGTCTATAGAATTCCCGAATGTATCTTATTTTCTTTTTAATTAGTTTGTAAGTTTTTTTTTGAGGTTCTCTGCCTCTCTTTTCTTGCAAACTAGTTTGTACTCTTAAGCTATTTATTAATACAATTTGGATTTACCAAAAAACAAAATCTGGTTTCACAGTTCGTGTACCACTTCTCAATGTCACATCATTAACAGTTTCTCTAGGATTAATAGGTTGAGAAGGGAGTTTCCCACTATTCTGCGTTTCCAAAAGGTTCAATCTACCTGCCATGGTGCTCATTTGTGTCTGCAACTCCTTGATTGCACCATCAGTCTTCCTCTGATTTTTTTTGCACCATTGTGGTTAGATTCTTCATCATAGCAAGCATCTCTGATGATTCTGAGTTCTGCGCTGGTTGTGGTTGTTGTTGGAAACCACTAGGGCGATCAAAAATCGACCCTGGAGCTGCTGCTTGCGTATTCGCATAGCTGAAATTGGGATGATCTCTCCACCCTGGATTATAAGTATTGGAATAAGGATCATACTGTTGCCTTTACTAATTCGGGAATACTACATTCACTTGTTCAGCTTCTTTCCTATAAGAGGGTGTTAGAGCATTGCTCGGTCGAACTCGCATGCGTTGGTATATCAAGCATGTTTGTCAATATTAGTGATCAAAACTATATGTCTTGATTTCTAGTTTACTTATGACTAAGTCTCGGTCTAGGATAGTTAAGTATAGTTGAGCTCCAGACTCCATGGCGATTATCTTACAAAGACGAAGAATTACTCGAAGAACCAGTGAACTTCATCCGACTAAAAGGTATGTGGAGACTTGAACTCATCTGTCTCTCAAAAGTTTATCTACTCTATCTCATACTCTTGAGACAAAATTAGTATAAGTATGATAGTTTTCATACATACACATTTGCTATTTCGAGCCGAGTTTACTCGCCTATCTTTTTCTCGAAATATGTGTTGGTAAGCTTTCGCTTTAACCACTTTTCATCTTTACCCGTGACCAAAGTCATGATGACATTTCAATCTTGAAAATAGCTTTGATGACGATAGTCGTGAATAACGATTGTTATAACATTATAGAAGAATGTTTCAATGATTGAAATTTAGAGTTGAGATTACCATCTATGGATAACATATATAGTGTGTTCGCACATTAGTGTATAAATACATGTACCGGAAACCAAGTGCGTGCATATGTGTATGCGGTATTGGTGCAGGAGATAGGTTGGGTACGCGTACCCATACGCGTACCAGCGGAAGTTTTCTAACTGAAAATTTCTGTTGAGTTTGTAGTTTGCAAACTATTAAACCAGTCACCTTAGGTACGCGTACCCACTGAAGTTTTCGAACCGAAAATTTCTGCTGAGTTTGTAAACTCAAATCCGGTAGCTAAGGAACGCATACCCGTACGCGTACCCAGGCTGGTTATTTCTCAAATCGATAGTTCATGAACTTAAACAATAAATGATAAGGAATGCAATCTTTGCAAACCGTGGGTATATTGTTCATGAATTGATTCAAATGAATCAAACCGATTTTGTTTCAATTGTGTCTATGAATAAATACCTAAGCAATTGAACAACTTTTCAACTAGTTCTTATGAGTCATTTGAACTAGTTATGAGAAAGATAAATATGGTTGATATGAAAGTGCTCATATGGCTAACCATTGGTTAACTATTTGTGAACCAACTAAGTGTACACGTTTAGATATGGTTACTCAAACCTAAATGAAATACATTTCATTTGTGTGTGACAAGCTAAGTTTCGATCTAACGGTTGAAAGATATTAGCTTGTATCTAATCAGGTTTTTCATCTAACGGTGAATATTGAATGCTATGTTACCAAGGTAACTTAAATTGCAAACCCTGATTTGAAAACTATATAAGGGGAACTCTAGCAACTGTAAAAACTAATCCCATCACCTCCTGTGTGATATTAGTTGGTTTTTCTAGAGTCGATTCTCCTTTAACCTTAGGTTTCTTCTCGAGACCCTGTAGGTTAACGACTGAAATACTTCATTGGGATTGTGAAGCCAGACGAAGCTACTTCTCTTGCAGTTGAGCGATCTGATCTTTCCATTTTATATCGTACGAGTTCAATTGAATAATTGACTTGAGATTATATCTCCGATAGGGCAAGATAAAAAGAAATCACAAACATCTTCGTCTCATCGTTTGTGATTACGCAATATCTTGTTTCACTACCATACAATTAAAATTATTGTGAGGTTGTTAGAGCATTACTCGGTCGAACTCGCATGCGTTGCTATCTCAAGCATGTTTGTCAATGTTAGTGATCAAAACTATAAGTCTTGATTTCTAGTCTACTGTAGCTAAGTCTCGGACTAGGATAGAATGTGTAGTTGAGCTCAAGAACTCCATGGCGATCATCATACAAGACAAAGGACTACTCAAGGAACTGGTGGATCTTCATCGACTAAAAGGTATGTGGAGACTTGAACTTATCTATCACTCAAAAGTCTATCTACTCTATCTCCTATTTTGAAACAAAAGTCGTTTTGCTATATAGACTTTGATTATACACTTTTGCTATTTCGAGCCGAGTTTATCTCACCCTTCTATTTCTTGAAATATTTGTTGGTAAGCTTTTTCTTTGGCCAAGTTCATCTTTACCTAGTGACGAAAGTCATGACACGTTTCCATCACTTTGGAAATTGCTTACTTTGACGAAATGTCCTCTAAGAATGTTTCAATGATTGAAATGAGAGTTTAGATCATATAACCAATGTTGGATATAATCATTGTGTGGCAACACATATATGTATAAGTCCTTTTTCCTTGAACCGAAGTTTGCGAACTTTGTTGATCAAGAGAAACGAAATCAGAGCCGTGAGCTAAGTCCGCGAACTGGCGGAAGTTCTCTTCCCGAGAACTTCTGCTGGAGTTTGAGAACTCCTTCGGGAACTTAAGTCCGCGAACTAAGTTTGCGAACTTGAGTTGGTTATATCTAAAAACGATTATTTGTGAACTCCTTTATGAAAACTAAGGAAAGCAAAATGCAAACCGTGGCTATATAGTTCATGAACCGATTCGAGTGAATCAAATCGTTTTTGCTTTGATTGTGTCTTGTGTAGTTACATAAGATTTCCTTGCAATTGAAAAACTCTATAACTAGTTCATTTGAGTCATTTGAACTAGTTATGGTGAAGAAGAATATGGTTGATATGAAAGTGCTCATATGGCTAACCATTTGGTTAACTATTGTTGAACCAACATATGTTCATGTTTGGGTACGGTTACATAAACCCAAAATAGTACATTTCATTTGTATGTAACAAGCTAAGTTTTCGATCCAACGGTTGAAAGATATTAGCTTGAATCTAATCAGGTTTTCATCTAACGGTGAATATTGAATGCTTTGTTACCAAGCTAACATTGATTGCAAACCCTGATTTGAAAGACTGTATAAGGGAGAACTCTAGCAACTGGGAAACATAATCCCCACACCTTTCGTATGATACTAGTGGTATTAGCTAGAGTCGATTCTCCTTTAACCTTAGGTTTTCTTCTTAAACCAAGTTAACGACTTAAAGACTTCATTGGGATTGTGAAGCCAGACCGATACTACTTCCTCGTAGTTGTGTGATCTGATCTTCCGATTCTATCGTTTTGAGTACAATCGTAACGATTGGCTTGAGATCTTTATCTCCGATAGGCAAGATAGAAAAGTAATCACAAACATCTTTGTATCATCGTTTGTGATTCCACAATATCTTTTTTCGCTGCGTCGATTAGGATTATTGTGAGGTGATTGATAATACTAGGTTGTTCTTCGGGAATTTAAGTCCGGGTTATCAATTTGTTCCTGTTCACCTTGATTTATCAAAAGACGGAACAAAACTTGTAGGTTTATCTGTGGGAGACAGATTTATCTATTCTGTAGACTTTTCTGTGTGATATAAATTTGTTTATTAAAGTCTTCGACGTTGGTTCGTAGCTACTCTTAGTTGTGGGTGAGATCAGCTAACGGAATCAAGTGCGTAGTATCCTGCTAGGATCATAGATGTAAGGAGCGCAACTGTACCTTGAATCAGTGTGAGATTGATTGGGGTTCAACTACAGTCCAGACCGAAGTTAGTTTGTAATAGGCTAGTGTCTGTAGCGGCTTAATACAGTGTGGTGTTCAATCTGGACTAGGTCCCGAGGTTTTTCTGCATTTGCGGTTTCCTCGTTAACAAAATTCTGGTGTCTGTGTTATTTTTATTCCATATTATATTTTGTTATATAATTGAAATATCATAGGTTGTGCGTTTGAATCAATCAATTGGAAATCCAACCTTTGGTTGTTGATTGAAATTGATTGATCCTTGAACATTGGTCTTTGGTACCGTTCAAGTGATTTCTCTTGTATTCAATTAGACTCGCATATTTCTATTTGCTTGATAAAGAATTGAATCAAGAAAGAGAGATATAACTCTTTGATATACTTTATTAAGATTGAGTCTAGTTGATTCTCTTGAAAGTATATTGGAGTTTGTCCATACAGATTGTTAAGCGAAATATTGGGTGTGGTTGTTGTACCCCCCGCTTTTTCAATTGGTATCAGAGCAGGCAAACACATTAAAGACCTCATAAGTCTGTGTTTGTAGCGATCTGAGTATATAGACAGTAGTGCTATCTCAATAAATGCACCACCAGATCCAGGGATTGTAGAAGTTTCTTCTATGACATATTTAATAAAATCTGTAGACGAAATTATATCTAAACCTCCACCAAGTTTAAAATCCCTTGAAGTGTTTTCAGGGATTGAAAAGAAACTTGAAAGCTTATCTCTTGATGTTGAGTTATACCTCCAGAAAGAACAAGAATCTCTTGACAAGCTAAATCAAGTTATGAGGAATAATATTCATGTTGTAGTCGACATTGATTTACTAATCAATGAGAGCAATGCTCCTCCTCTGCGTAATTCAATTAATTGTAACAAACTAAACGAATTACAAGAGGAGTTTAAATCTCAGTCATCTGAGTATATCACTTCAAAGCATGAATCGATTCATTGCTCAATTCTTGACACTTACTATCAAGATAGTAGTATTGTCTTCTTTTATGAA
The DNA here is from genome assembly GCA_023531295.1 of Papaver armeniacum. Lineage (NCBI taxonomy): Eukaryota > Viridiplantae > Streptophyta > Magnoliopsida > Ranunculales > Papaveraceae > Papaver > Papaver armeniacum. The sequence goes on along the minus strand of JAJJWW010008308.1, from coordinate 122,435 downwards.
GAATCTATGACGTCTCTTTTTATCAAAAGAGTTTCCCTTCGCAGTACTAAAAACTATCTACATAAACTGTTTTTTATAAGTTAGAAAACAAGAAATCAGAAACACAAATCTTTTTGGGTTCTCTTGAAGTTCTTTGATAGACTTATAAAAACAGTTCCTTGGGTGTTTCTCAACACTACAAGATGTAAGAGTTGCTGGAAAGAAACTCTTTCTTGGTGCCATGGTGAGCAAAACTTTGTGCACCTCAACACAGCTTGATTGTGTTAAAAGTGCATCCTCACCAAGAAATGCCATGTTATGTATACGGTGATGGAAGCACAAGAACTTGGGCACACATATTTAGTTGGGTATGCTTTTGAATGTTTGGTAATGCTGTAGAATTCGATCGAATTCTTCTAAAAAGGTTCTTAAACGTTTAGGTTTGAAAATAGTAGTTCGGGATGTTTGGACTTCATGGTACACCTACCAGGTATGTATAAAATCTTTTAAAATTAAAATCCAGGGGTTTAAGTTCGCGGACTTGAAAATTCGTTTACAAACCAGTATGCATACTTAACGTCGATATTCGGTAAACTTGTTTTGGCCGTAACTTCTTCGTCCAAACTCGGAATGACCTCATTCTTTTTGCATTCTCTTTCTCTTTGAATCCTTTTCAAAATGGAGATGAGAAACCTTGAATTTGGATGAGTTAAGATTGGTATTTGTCCTGTATCTTGTTTTTGAGTGTTTTGCTTCGTTTCGTCGCACTTGTTCCACTACTCTTGTACTTGGGAACTTGGATTCTTGGAGTAATACTCTTCTAAGCTAATTTGTGGCTTTTAAAAGAATGTTTTTTGTGAATCATAAAGAAGGAAGTTCAAGAATGGGCAGTTGTACGCATTGCTATGGGATTCTTGAATGTTCACAATCATCCTTTGTGAACTATGGTGCATGGTCGTTAATGACTTTGTATGTTCTTTTTTGTTAAGAAAATATTTTTATACGCCTTTGGTAGTTATTCTTGGTGTAAATCCGGGCGAAAAAGATTGATTCTACCCTCTTAGGACAAATCATCTTATATGTGCATTATGAGTTTGTCTTGATGCCTAGGAAACTTCTTATGAGAATTTATTCTTGTTTTTGAGAAGGATTACTAGAGTTTGGAATAGCCATTATTGTGATTACACATAGATATGTCCAACGTTTTCATCTTCATGTTTTTAGATTTATTGGTTTAAATTCTAAAATTGTTTGGAAGATGATTTTTGCAGTATTAATCTTTATGGTTTTATATATTGCAATGTTTTATGGGGTTTGCATCCGTGAACTATGATTGTCCCATACCTTGTCCAAAGTTAAGTCCTTTATATGTCGATATGCATGTGTTGATAAAACAAGGAATGCACTTTTGACAAATACAAAAGTTAATCCCTATTATGTCAATTATTGATGGAAGATAGGTTAAAATCTTTTGTTTACAAGGATTATGTCTATTGTATGTCATTGTGCAAATGGTTATGGAAAATAGAATGAATCCTTGCTTATTCCACGGTATAAGGTCGATCTCCGATCCACAATTTTTGTGTACATACTGTGTTGTTCCATAAGGTGTCTTATGTTGAGCTCTATCGACTGAGTTAATTTTTGACTTAGTTGTTGCTCCGTGAGATACTTTGTGTCGAGCATGTACAACTAAATTAATCATCATTGTTTGGTTATTTAGTTGTTGCTCCGTACATTCTCTTATGTCGAGCATGACCAATTAAATTGATTACTTTTGTGATTAATTTGGTTGTGTATTCCGATTAGATTAATTATGGGTTCTCTTGTGATTAATCTAATTAATTTTTTGAGTCTCCATAAGTTCATTTATGTTGAGCATTTCCGATTAAATTAATCATGGGTTCTCTTGTGGTTAATTTAATTGTATATTTTGGAATCAAATTCATACTTGTATGTGATTTGTCACATCCAAAGAAATCCTTATTTACTTTTGAAATTAAGGTCGCCTTTGTTGTTCTTTCGGGAATGACATATTATGGGGGAGAGTTCTTAATTGAACTTGTGCTTAATTGCCAAATCTTTGTGGGGAGTGCGGCTGTGGAATATTATAGGGGTTATCTTGTATCTTTATAAACTACTTGATGAATGCATTTATCTTCGGCCGCATGATTGCATCTAAATAAGATGACATGTGCTTTCTTTTGGTCATGAAATGTCTCTTTCGGAAATTTCATTAGGATCCCGTTTTCGTACCTTTGCCAATTTTATTGACAAAAAGGGGGAGAATGAATATGTAGTTCACACTACAAATACATATGGTTTTCGGATCATTATGTAAGGGGGAGTGGTTTCCATGTGAGATGGAGTATTGACTAAGGGGGAGTGATACATATCACCATAGTATTGTTGTCAAATTTGTGATGCAATTGAACTTTGATACTATATAATGATACTATGAACAGTGTATAACAATGATTGAGAACTCTTGTCTTCTCGTTGTTATAGCTACGGATTTTCAACAACGATGATGCTGAACTTACAAACTTTGGGATCATTGGAGTACTTGGAAGTGACGAAGATTTCGAGTAATGTTGAAGATTAGGCATGTGGAATAGGAGCTACAAAAGTTAATTCATTTAATTTTTGTATTCCATATGTATTGGTAGTTTTGTTACTAAAATTGACGAAGGGGGAGATTGTTAGAGCATTGCTCGGTCGAACTCGCATGCGTTGCTATCTCAAGCATGTTTGTCAATGTTAGTGATCAAAACTATAAGTCTTGATTTCTAGTCTACTATATCTAAGTCTCGGACTAGGATAAAAAGTGTAGTTGAGCTCAAGAACTCCATGGCGATCATCATACAAGACGAAGGACTACTCAAGGAACTGGTGGATCTTCATCGACTAAAAGGTATGTGGAGACTTGAACTTATCTATCGCTCAAAAGTCTATCTACTCTATCTCCTATTTTGAGACAAAAGTCATTTTGCTATATAGACTTTGATTATACACATTTGCTATTTCGAGCTGAGTTTATCTCGCCTATCTATTTCTCGAAATATGTGTTGGTAAGCTTTTGGTTTGGCCATGTTCATCTTTACCTAGTGACGAAAGTCATGACACGTTTCAATCACTTTGGAAATTGCTTACTTTGACGGAATGTCCTCTAAGAATGTTTCAATGATAGAAATGAGAGTTTAGATCATATAACCAATGTTGGATATAAGCATTGTGTGGAAACACATATATGTATAAGTCCTTTTTCCTTGAACCGAAGTTTGCGAACTTTGTTGATCAAGAGAAACGGAATCAGAGCCGTGAGCTAAGTCCGCGAACTGGCGGAAGTTCTCTTCCCGAGAACTTCTGCTGGAGTTTGAGAACTCCTTCGGGAACTTAAGTCCGCGAACTAAGTTTGCGAACTTGAGTTGGTTATATCTAAAAACGATTATTTGTGAACTCCTTTATAAAAACTAAGGAATGTAAAATGCAAACCGTGGCTATATAGTTCATGAACCGATTCGAGTGAATCTAATCGTTTTTGCTTCGATTGTGTCTTGTGTAGTTACATAAGATTTTCTTGCAATTGAACAACTCTCTAACTAGTTCATTTGAGTCATTTGAACTAGTTATGGTGAAGAAGAATATGGTTGATATGAAAGTGCTCACATGGCTAACCATTTGGTTAACTATTGTTGAACCAACAAATATTCATTTTTGGGTACGGTTACATAAACCCAAAATAGTACATTTCATTTGTGTGTAACAAGCTAAGTTTTCGATCCAACGGTTGAAAGACATTAGCTTGAATCTAATCAGGTTTTCATCTAACGATGAATATTGAATGCTTTGTTACCAAGCTAACATTGATTGCAAACCCTGATTTGAAAGACTATATAAGGGAGAACTCTAGCAACTGGGAAACCTAATCCCCACACCTTCTGTGTGATACTAGTGGTATTAGCTAGAGTCGATTCTCCTTTAACCTTAGGTTTTCTTCTTAAACCAGGTTAACGACTTAAAGACTTCATTGGGATTGTGAAGCTAGACCGATACTACTTTCTCGTAGTTGTGTGATTTGATCTTACTGATTCTATCGTTTTGAGTACAATCGTAACGATTAGCTTGAGATCTTTATCTCCAATAGGCAAGATAGAAAAGTAATCACAAACATCTTCATCTCATCGTATGTGATTCCACAATATCCTTTTTAGCTGCGTCGATTAGGATTATTGTGAGTGATAGACACATTTTTGTGTCTGATATAGTCTCAATTGTATATATTGTTAGTGCTCGATTTTGTATTTATTATGGCTTTTTATGTCTTTGCAGGTGCTTTTGGAGAAATAAGCTTTTGCGGAGAAATTGGCTCGAAAAGTGGTCTTAGAAGAATTGCTAAAGGGACCCCAGCAGTGGATAAGGGGTAACCAAATTACTAAGGGGAGACCACCTTCTATTCGCACCCCTAGTCTGGATAAGGGGCACTCATCCCCTACTTTTTGAATTATGAATTATGGCGGGAAATAATTTTGCAGCGAAACAGATTTTAGGGTTCGATATTTGGGATGCTTGTGGAGAGATTCAATCGCCAAATTTGGCTGAGATGAACGTGATTAAGCTAAACAGGCTCGGTACATTGTTTTGGTTCGATTAATTTGGGCTGGGTAATCACGTTGAGGAAAACAGGGAATAAGAATATTTGAACGCTGCTGATATAATTTTGCACGAGTTTTTCTCGGGTTTCTTCGTGGATTAGGATAGATATGGGCTTGCTATGATAAACCATGGATGGTAGGTGGTTTAGTTTCGAAGAAAAAACACGAGTTCAATGATTCCTCGACAAAACAGGGTAGTGAGAGAGACTCGGGTTTTGTTTAGGTTGTTTAAGGGAATAACGTGCAGCAGGGTTAAGATATAATCTGCCAGGACTCGATTCTATCTAATATGGAGTGTTTGGCAACTGGAATACACGGAAAGGAACTAACAGAGGGAAGGAAAGTCCGTGTCTTTAGGAAAAAGAAAACGGAGTTATTCTCGGATTTATATCGGGAGATTGAGGGCCTGGAGGTATATATAAGGTGTAGGGAAGTCACAAAAGAGGGAGTCGAGACCTTGGGGGATATTTCAGGGTAGTTGCAGAGTAGAGACAAAGCTTGCAGAGACTTGAACATCAGCAGCAGGGAAAGAACAAGAAGAAGACACAGGCGACACTTTCTGTGTGTCGTAAACTGTTCATAATATAAGACCGTTCTTCTGCAGCACTTCATAAGTATAGTTTTTCTGTAACAGTTCAACACCCATTGTAACAGCTGGTTTGTAACGCCTATATAGCGTTTCAAACTGCCTGAGTTATTAGTTTTCTCTTGTTTTTCACCTATTGAGCTATGAACAACTATTTTGAGCACGTGAATAATATGAGGAGCTAAACACCAACACTGGGACGACGGAGGAAACCTTATCACAATTGATTGGTAACTATAAATGATTCTTTAAGACTTTTTGCACTTATTTTAATTGATTTATGATTTTCACTAATTAGCTGTGATTTCGTTTGATGGTGTATGCTTAGACGTAAGATCTTTTGATACACCATGCTTGTGATTTACATCTAGTATTTTAGAAATCTACTTTTGGAAAAGAAAAGAGTCAACAAAAGAGCTAGAATTGTTATGAGTCATTATATGAACCAATTGAATGGGATTAATGGTGGAATTCGAAGTCCTAGTACCTCTCGATATTTGGGATAACCTTGTGAATATATTTTCTTCGTTTTTAGTGTTTTCTTAAATCAAACCTTTACAAGATCGAGTTGAACAAACTTTTACTACCACTTTACAAACAACATAAAAATCACATCAATTTTTGGCGCCGCCGACGCGGACTTGTATTTAGGTTTTAGGTTTTAGAGTTATTTCTATTTTTATTTTTTATATTTTTTGTTCTCTTTTACGCCTATGGTATTTTTCGATTCTTTTCAGATTTGGAGCGAAGCTACAAGGAAAGAAAAAGTGTTATAAAAGGAAAGCATCTTCCAAAGAAGGAAAGAAAAGAGGAATTCAAAAGGAGTGAAGAAGAAGATTTTGTATATAGTTATTTTGTTTTATTTTTAGAAACTGTAAATAAGGATGTATTTTTGTAATTTTTCTTTTTCTTTTTGGACACTTTTTGGACTTTATTTTTTTTGGATCGGACATTATTTTTAAAACCCTGAGGAAGGGTTGAAATTAAATATAAATTGTTTGCAGGGAAGGACGACAGTTACGATACTGTCTCAGCCCCTCGGGTTCGTACACTGACATAAGAGTCGGTGGCCTGAGTCGACTTCAACGGTTCATCGCCCTGCAGTACGGAGGGTAAGACTCTATCCACCCACGAATCCCCTGTCAGTGGGTTTTATTCTGAGTGACAACTCACACCTCTGCAATAGAATGTCGAACTGGTATTACAATAGCCAATACAACGAATATCCGACTGAGTTTAAAAATGGACGTTACTATTATGGCCATAGTGTGTATAGTGGTTGGGAACATCAACCTTTTCAAGGTTATGGATCATACCATAGTGAGCCCAATTACTATCCGCATGCGAACCGGTCATACGAGCAAGAAAATAAGGAATATAATAGTACTAGTTCCCCGTTGAATGATTTAATCAAACAATTATACCTTAGTGCTACTTATGATCCTTCCATTTCTCTAGAAGTGTCTCTCAAGCAGTTAACTGAACAGACAAATAGGTTTGTGTTGGAAATTAACGGACAAACTGCACCAATGAATAAACCTTCTATAGAGGAATCACTCAAGCTGATGGCTGAGACAAACGAAAGACTTGCTCGAAATAATCTTAATTTCCAATACAATGTTTCCAATAATACCCTTGAAAATGAGGATAGTTATTTGCATAATCAAGATGACGATGTTAGAATTGGTAACACTGCTTTAGATGAGGTTCGATCATTTTCATGTTATTATAATGATGATTATGATGAGGATAGTGTTGATAAAGAATCAGAAATATGTAGGCATAGTGATCAGGAATTTGTTACTCCAATTGAGCTTTATAATGATACTGTTTCTAGTTCAAATCCAAATAATTTTAATAATTATTAACCTATTCAAAAGAAAGAGGATTTGACAAGAGATACCCCCGTTTCAGACGATGTAGTATTTCCTTTTGATTACGAAGCTAATAATGGTTTAGAGGAACGAGTTTCTTATGAGGATATTGTTTTAGAATCTAGCGATTTAGAAACATTAGTCTTAGACAAAGAAAATGAACTCGTCAAGATGAGTGAGGATGTACCTGACTTAGAAGAATCAATTGACCATTTTCAGGAATCAGATGACCTTGAAATTAGGGAAGTTGTGACTAGTCTTTCTAGAGACGTTGAAAACTCTAAGTTTGGGGGTGATTGTAATTCTCCATATGCTTTAACGCTTAGAAAGGTCCCTCACTTGGGACTTGACATATGTGCCTAAACCATTTTAAAATATTATCTTCATACACGTTTTCCTGAACCTAGTGATGTCCATAAGGAAGTTCAGTTGTTAGAAACCCATCCTCTGGTTGATGTGGTTTATTCAGGCTATGATACCCATATTGACTTTGTTTTCCCACCAAATATTTTTCAACCAATTGTGGGAACGTATAAGTTTCAGATGTGTCAATTATTAACTTTTGAGACTGAGCCTAAGTACTTTAGGAAATTAGTATCGACACATTTTCTTATGATTGACCGCCAGTTTCATCGTGGTCAATTGTGTGAGTCAAAACTGATTGACTTTAAGGATCCGCAATTATTCAGGTTATTATTATGTGCTTCTAAGTTCTTATTTGAGTTTTTACAATCTTTACAACCTGAACCGGATCTTATCTTTGAGGAATTCCAGCACATGAAAATATTTTATCTCGACCCAGTTATAGAGCATGAACCTGAACCCCAGCTAGATGTAGTTTTCTTAAACAGGAAACTAGACAAGGGTGTGCTTTATTTTTTGGCATGTTGCAGATTCCTTTTACTTGTGATAGCTCTATTTGGTTTTGATGACCCACGGATATTTCGGCTATTACTTTAGGATTTTATGAGGTGACTAATCCTTTCTTAGTCTGGCTGAAGACTTTAAACTTAGCACTTCTTGGGAGGTAACCCAATATTCATGCGACACGGTAATATCTTTTCTTAACTCTTTTACTTCAAATGGTAACAGTTTCTTCTTGTTCACGCTTTTAATTTTATCATTAGAACATTGAGGACAATGTTAGATTTAAGTTTGGGGGTATGGGAGAAACTTTTTAGTTGCAATAAATAAACTCCGGAGCCTAAAAATTTATTCTTATTAAGGATGGCACTAACCAATCTAAGTGGATGGAAGCATCTTGGTTGTAGGAGTTGAGGAACCAATCTGATTAGATGGAAACATCTAAAGAGTCTATTCATAAAAGCACAAAACTCAGGTGTTAGAATTAAAAAAAAAAAATGGTAGTTTCGCCATATCTCGTTGAATCCTTTTCACTTCTATTTTTATTTTGTTTTCTTTAAAATATGTTTCTCTAAGTGATTAGATGGGGCTCACGATTCAAGTTGTTACCACTGCTAGGGTGAAATAGAGTGATTGACATACCAAAAAAAAAAAAAAAGTGAAAAAGAAAAAAAAATATTATGGAAAAAAAAAAGAAAAAAAGAAAAAAGAAAATAGAAATAGAAATTGAGACCAGCCCACCGGACCAACCAGAATAAATTCAATAAAGTCGACCACTGGTACCCTTGTATATGCCAGCTGTGTTGACCTAGAGTTAGGATTATCGACCACTGGTTCCCTTGTATATGCCAGTTGTGTTGGTATTAGTCCGACTAGTATCTCAGTCCATTAGGATAGGTTCGTTTTGGCAGTGGCCTTCAGACAGATATGAGAAACACTGTTCACCTTAGTCAACATCAAAACCATCTACATTTTTCTCTAAATCCATCTTCTTAATCTATCCATGTGATTGGTTGACTCAGGTTATGATGTCCGAAGAACTATCCGAGTAGAGCTCGTGACTTATATATGAATTTTAGTATGCTTGAGTGCAAACTCGTGTACATCAATTGGAATTTCGCATCAGGGTACTTCCTCCTGTAATCAATAAGTATGCCAACCAAGGAGATTCTTTAGTGCCTTCCAAGGTTCTGCGTAGATAGCTAGGGTCCGGTGTAGTTGCAGGAAATCCTACACTACACACCTCACTCGAATTTGCTTATTCAATCCATTTGAAGATGAATAATAATGTGTTTTATTAATTGTTTTCTTCAAAGATTTACAAAGAAATGTAGAACAGAGCTAAAGAAATTACAATCACTCTTAATTTTCTCTCTCCTAATGACTTGCTTAACAATTCAAAAAGACCTCTCCCACAACAGACTTACTCAACCCTTTATATAGGGTATTACAAAATGGATGACAGCTAAGCTGTCCTTTATTTTCGGGAAACCTTCGCGAAACGTCGCAAGTATGTAAGTGTTAGACTTCGCGACACTCCTAAATCTCGCCAAGTCTTCACATTTTCCTCATGTTCATTTGTCGTCATTTATTATGTCATTTATTTATCTCCATGCGACTCCTTGGCAGACGCGATCGTTTATTAATCTCGCGAAGTATTGGAGTTGCGATATTACGATCCTACATCTTGCCTCTTCTCATGTATTCTCTGCGAAGAAGAGAATGTCATGAGAACAATATTTTAGAATGCCGCAGCCGCTCATCTCTACTTCGCCATTGCTCATTTTTGCTCGTTTTATTTATGTACGGAATTTATTACAGGTGTTTCTTCTTCCATTCTTTTCTTGACACGTCTCTTTCAACTACTTATTCTTAACCATGCACGTCCCATCTCGCATTAAATGCGTTTATATTCCCGAAGATTCTTTCTCTCTATAAATAGTTTCCCCACTCTTTTCTCCTTCTTTTTTACTTTCCTTCTGCAAATTTTCTTTAATTCTCTCTCTCTTTCCGCAATTTGTGCTTCTGCTACCATAATTCTTCTACTTCTTTCTCATTCTTTTGATCTGCAATCATCCATTCCCATATTTCTAGCAATGGCTTCACTTGGTCGTTCATACACTCCTTCTTTTATTGATGTTCAAAAAAGAAGTTACAGGAAAAGGGTTTCACTTTATCAACCATTCCCGATCATGGATCTTCATCTATTTTTTCTGCAAAATTATTTTCTGATCATCAATGTGATGATCATAAAATCATAATCTCATTAGGTCAACTCCTCGCAGGACTCCCCATCCCTTTGTACAATCCCGAGTTGCCATTATTCTATGAAATCCTTGCCCATGAGAAATTCTCGCGAGCTGTCTATCAATTGAGTGGCGACTGCATTCGTTTAATGCTTGAATTCTCCCATCGTGGCGCTGGTAAAGGATCTTTATATCCTAATAATGTCAGGGATCCTAGGTTTGTAGATTTACAAATAGTTCTTTTGAGTATACCGTGGACAATTTCTTTGCGAATTACTCTGTTATAAATATGAGAAATAATAAATCTCATTTGGGGTGCTCGCTTTGAAAAAGAATGATAACGTTGATCTTGACAAATTGCTTATGCAAGATATTGATTGGCATTCGGGCAACAATAATACTCCCGTCATTCCAAAGATGAGAAATGGTGGGTTATTCCTTTACTTTTGAGTGGTCCTTACATCGCGAGTTCACATATTCTCCCTGCACACCTCGCGAACTACCATCCTTGGGAATTTAAGTGGCCTGAGGAATCAAATGAGGTATACTTCCTTTTTTCAATTTGGCTTTGCGACATCTTCTTCCTCTTTTATCTATTAACTTTCAAAAAATTTTAGATCGCCAGAATGAGGAAGTAATATAAAGAAAATCCAAATCCAAGCATCTTGGCGATACTTCGATCGCTCACGAATGAAGTAAGAAACATTTTCTTTTGTTATTTTAAACAATATTGTTGCCTCTGTTTCTTATCTTCATGCGTATGCGAAGGTTGAAGTTGAAGAGGCTGAAGCTGCGAAGGCTAAAGGCAAGAATAAAGCTACTTTGCATAAGGACAAGTCTTCTGCTCCGTTTTCTAAAAAACGGAAAACCCATCTCTCTTCTCATTGTAGTTCTCAAACAGACGATCATTCTGACGAGAATGAAAATGAGGTTGGTACTTCTTCTGCAAGGGAGAATCACTCAACCACCTCTGCTATGGCGCAATTGTCTAGCATCTTTTCCGATTCCATGCAAGGGTCGGGAGACGATCATTTAACTGCTACTTGCGAAGCTCTCGCTAAGATTTGCGATGCCCCACTGCTGGAGGATAATGAGTCATTTCGCGGGGTTTCCCGAACAGTGACTTCTAGCTTCTTAAACGCTCTTAATGCTTTGGTATGCTTGTATCCTTTTATTTCTTTGTGATTTCAATTATAAACTCTATCTTAATCATTCCCATATTTTTCTTTGTAGTCTGGGAGAACTTCTTTTGTTGTCGCCTCTGACCTTGAGAAAAGACACAACAATCTTGAAAAAGAAATTTGCAACTTAAAGATAAGATCCGAGAACTAGAGAGTGAAGCTGCGGCATCTCGCGAGAAGGATGAACGGATTAAACAACTGGAGGCTGAGCTTACTTCTCAACGGAATAGAGTATCTACTCTTGAAAGCGCAAATCAGCAACTTTATGGTATAGCAATCTTTACTCCTCAGATTTTTTTTTTTTTTTTTTTTTTTTTTTATCATTTACTTTTCTTTGCCTGACTTACTATTTTCGCAGACATATATAATCTCTCTGAAGAATCTATTCTTCTCCATTCATTTCCCGAGCCCATGGATGATGATGTCCTTCTTACTCGCCTCAATGAATCTCTAAGTAGTTCTTCAAATGATACCAACCTTCTTTCATTAAAGGATCTTCGATCCAAATATCATCTCTTAAAGATCGAGCATAGGGCTAGTTTAAGTTTAGCTAATCAACTTAAACGAATGTATCTTGATTCCAAGAAGAAAGCCAAAACCTTAAGGAAGAAAATTAGTGATCTCATAGATGAGAAAGATCGCATTACTAACAGAGGTGCATAAGCATTAGCAAAATTTCAAAAATCTCTCCTTGATGTGCAAGTTGAGCGAGATGAGCTCCTTCGTCAGAATACCCTACTTAGCGAGCGAGAAGACCAAATTCGCTCACTTTTTGTCATAAATAATGATGATGAATTTGCCTGGGCTGCGAAGGTTTTAGATAACGCTAGAAATAACTTAGGTTTCGATGTTAGTCTTCGCACCGAGCAAACTACCTTAATCAAGGATATGATCTTTGAAAGAGAAGGTTGTTTGTTATACTTCTTTACTTTTACTCGTTCTTTTTCTTTTTGTACTATTATCATTAATTCATTTCTTCATGTTTTGAGAATCGAAAAGAGATTTGAGACAAGGATTGGAGAACTTGAAACCGAAAAGAACAACTCGCCATGGATCTCTCTCTTCGAGAATAAATATTCTAAGTTGAAGCAAAGCAATTCCAAGCTACGGTGGCGAATTTTAATAATGATGTTGTTCGTTTTCGCAATCAAGCTATGGAAATAGTTTGTAACGATCACAAAATTCCTCTTCATTCATATCCTTTCCTTGCTGAAGAAGTTCCCGAGAACTTGCCTGTCTCTGATGTTTCTGATAGTGAAGCTAATGAAGAAGAAGAATCTGGCGACGAAAGTGATGGAACCAAAGAATCAGATCAAGAAGAAGAACCGGCAAAGAAATAACTTCTTTTTCTTCTTTCATTTCTTGTAATATCTGTATACATATATCTTTGACCATTGAATGTGAATTTCAACTTTTGCTTCCTTTGTTCAGATATATCAATCAAACAACCCTTCTTTGTAATTATAACTTCACACTTGCCTCTGTCCATAAGATATAATCAACTTTGCAAGTTACATAAAATATAATCAACTTTGCGAGTTACATAAAATATAATCAACTTTGCGAGTTACATAAAATATGATTATTCTCGCGAGATATATATATATCATTTTTTTTTTTTTCTTTGCACAATATCAATGCGACAAGATCGCAAGATATCTTCATGGATTAAGAAATCTATTGATCTTGCCTTATCATTATTTGTGTGGTCTTATTATGCCTTCCTAAGTAAAGGTCTTATTTTGCCACCCCTCATGGCGACAAGATCGCAGGACGTCTTTACATTTTCATGTAATGACCCATTGACCTTGTCTTATCATCTCTTAAGTATTTTTGCCTCTGCAGGACATTATATTTGCGACAATATGATAGGTTTTAACGTTCTTGCGACCATAAAATCCCGTGACATTGCCGTCTTTGCGACGAAATCGCAGGACGTTCTTACATTTTCATGTAAAAACCCATTGATCTCGTCTTACCCTCGCGTTAGTATTATTGCCTCTGCAGGATCATTGCACAAATATGACAAGCCTAAATTTTCTTGCGAAAATAAAGCCTCATGACATTTGCGTCTTTTGACACTTATCGGCTCCCTAATGGAGGGTGCCGCCTTATCTTCTCCTGGTTGCCCCTTCAAGGAGGCGTACATCGACCACACAGGATTAGCTCCTCCCATCCGGATTTACCAACAACCATGATCCTTGTCGCAGCCTCTTATCCCTTATACCTATAGGGCTTATAGTTACGAGGCTGCACCCTAAGTGGAGTTTTCTTCGGGCCGAGTGCAGCATGTGCCAAGACTTGTCAAGAGTGGTAAGTAACTTCCATGCTCCCCGCACTCTTGACTCAACCGTGTACCTCGGCGCCTTGGTCATACACTGACTCCTTGGAAGAGACCCTCGGGCGTCCAACCAGGGTATAACCTTATATATATAGTTGGAAATCCAAGGTATCTCCCCGGATAGGCTTTTATGGGCCCCAAATCTCCATGACCCGAGGTTTCGGGAGCGGTGTAACCTTCCACCTGAGCCATGTTAAGAGATACCCCCTTATATGACGTACTTTAGGTCTTACATTTGCCTCTTGCGAAATATCATTCGCGAACTAGGGTGTACGCCATAAAGGTTTGTCCCATTCACTCACTCATTCATTTTATCAATTTATTCAATCATTTGTCTGCGAAGTTTTCGCACAATCTCATTTCAATTATTCAATAGATTTGTACACATTCTTCATGGCGAGATTCTCGCACAATTTTTCCGCAACCATCATCTCTGCTTCTTATCCTTATCATGCTTTCACCACTAAATTGTTATCTTTTCTCGCAATTATTCATTTTTTACACCTTTTATTCTTACTTCCTTCTGCCTCCGCATCAGTCCACCATTTCAATGTCTCCTTTGCATCATGATATTCAGTTGCTTTTGTGCATTCACTTCGCAGCATCTCTTCTTCTTTTGTTTCTATGGCATCTACCATTAGTCTTTCTTTTCTTTGTTCATCCTGTACATTCTTCCTCCAACCTTTCTTTTTTGTTGTTCTCTCTTCGCAGCTCTCTACATCCACCTCATAACATTTTTGCCCCTCTATCCAATCTCCTTTTATAATTCCGACACCGCTGGGATGTGGAAACTTTATGCACTGATGGTATGTCGATGCTACACCCAGAATTTCATGAAGCCATGGTCTTCCAATCAATGCATTGTAGGGAGATTCCACATCAACTACACAAAACAAAATATCAGTTGATAACCCCTGTAAGGGTATCCTCATGTGCACTTCTCCTTTGGGCTTGTTCGCGGTACCATTGAAACCATATATTTTGTATGTTGAAGGGATCAAATCTTCATCTCTTCCTCCCATAGTTTTATAAGTATGGTAGAAAAGAATGTTGATTTGAACTGCCAAAGTATCAATTAATATTCTATTGATTGCCCAACAATTTTCCGCTTCATCATCTTCGCCATCAATAGGTTTTGGATTAATTTCCAGTTTTACCACTAATGGGCTATCATGTGTTTCTCTTCCTTTGGGTACTTCTTCAGATTGAGAAAGAAATAATCTGCAATTTTCACTCTTTTAATCTGCGATGTCTTACAACATACATCACTTCTTTATCATCGGCATCCCTTGCGAAAACTCTACTAAGTACACTTTGTCATGAAAATCTTCAATAGTGCGGTATGAGTGTACAATGGAGTTGCAAAACAAATTTTTAGCCTTTGCCCCAACTTCTATAACAAATGTTTCTTTTCCCTTTTAGGTGGGGGTGGTAAATGTTGAACTTTCTCTTCTTCTTTTAAAAAGTGATTTAGCTATCCTTGATTAATCATTCTTAGGATAATTCTCTTGATGTTTCTGCAGTCATTTGTTAGGTGCCCATGAAAGCAATGGTAAGAACAGAACTCGTGACTTCTATCTCCAGGTGGTGGTTCACTTCCCATGTTCCATGGTGCAGGTATGTTTTCCATCAAAAGTATTGCTTCCCATATTTTTTCCACACTGGCTTTCAATGGCGGCATTTTAATTTCCTCCCACACTACTCTGTGACTTCGCTGTCCTCTATGATAATTCTGCCTCCATAAGTCTCTTGCGAATTATGCCTTTGACTTCCATAGGTTTCTTGCGGTTGATCAAGCCTTTGAATTTTATTATTTCCGCCACGGTTGTAGAAATTTCTTTCTCTTTCAAATTCTTCCTGATCGTGACTTCCCATAGCTACCAATTTTGGCTGTTTATCATCTACCATTCTCTCTTGTTGCCCTTGCGATGTGCTCGCCACTGTGTGTACAAGTTGAGGTAATAAACTTCCATTCGCGATGCTAGAATTTGTGTTCGCCACTGGATAAGATTCCATCTCGTTCTGTCTTTCTTCTAAAGCGATATATTCTTCCTGGAGTTCTCGCAATTCAGTCATTGTAATCGTATTCTTGACTCTAAAAACCTGAACATACAATAGATTGGTTGCGAACATAGCATTTATGAATGACGGTATGAGGTATCTTTCATCTACCCTTCCGGCCATCTCGCGCACATCGTCTTCCATCGACGCTTAGATGTCTCAAAATCTCGCCAACTCTTTGTTTTAGCCCAAATACATCTTCAATACCAGGTCGCGAAGAGTTGTTACTTATATACGCCCCTAAGAATATAGCCTGTAAATGATTAAATGATGTGATTGTATTCCTTGGTAAACCCTCGAACCATTTCAACGCTTCTCCCGTTAAACTCGACGCGAAGTATTTGCACAATATAGCGTCATGGTTTTCCCACTGTAGCATACATCTCACGTAAGCCTTGATGTGTTGTACTGCACAAGTTGACCCATCAAAAATGCTAGTTAGCGCTGGTAAGTTGCATTTTGGGGGTATTCCTCCTAACTGCACTTCTAATGTAAAAGGATTTTTCGCAGCCTCCGCGATAGCTTCATCTAACTGCCTTCTCCCTCCTCCTTCTCTTCTGTTGTTCAATATTCCTCTCATCTCTGCCAATTCTCGCAGAATTTGTTCATTTGCCTCAGAATTTGAATTGATCGGTCTCTTTAATTCTGCTTCTCTCCTTCTTCGTTCGTGTCTACTTTTTTGT
This sequence comes from Papaver armeniacum, assembly GCA_023531295.1. Lineage (NCBI taxonomy): Eukaryota > Viridiplantae > Streptophyta > Magnoliopsida > Ranunculales > Papaveraceae > Papaver > Papaver armeniacum. The sequence continues at coordinate 105,965 of JAJJWW010008308.1, read as the reverse complement.
ATTCTTTCGTATTCTTCGTTAATATCTCCATTGTTGCGATTTCGCTCGCGCCTCCTCTCTCGATTATCATGATTATTCTGCCGGATCGCCTCTTCCAATTCCCGATTTTCCATTTCTGCTCTCAATCTTTCTCTCTCGCGGGCTAGACGTGTTTGCTCGGTGTAATGCTTTTCAATATCATCTTCAATTTCCTTTTGTTTCCTTTGTGTTTCTCTCCCATGTAGTGTTCTTCTTCTTTCCTCCTGATTTTCTTCATTAATTGGGTTATTCTGTCCTCGAGGCTGCCTATCTTCTTGATTTCCATAATCGTGATTGTTCACCAAAATATAACGATTTTCTATTAGTTCTCTCTCTTCGCGACCTCCTTCGCCATGATTTAACTCTCTTTCCAAATTTTCTTCATTAATGTTCTCTGCAGGTAATGTTCTTCTCCCATTTTCTCTACTCGATCCTGATCTCGATCTGTTACTACTTCTTGATCTTCTATTTTGCAGCCTCCTATTTTCCATCCTCAATTCGTGGTTTTGCCTTGTTAGATTCGCACGTTCTTCTGCTTCTAACCGCCTTTCTTCGTGTATTGTCTGTCTCAGCGTTTCTAATGCCGCGATTTCTTCATTTCCACGAATTGTTTCTCCCATCTCTTCTCGATTTCTCTCTTCCTGTCCACTATTCATCAATTGTTGCACTTCTTCTCTTTCTTCCATAGAATCTGATCTCCATGTATGCACGCTCACCCTATCATAATCGATTACTCTGTTTAGTCTTTGGTTGAAGCTGGTGGTTGCGGCTGGTGGTTGAATTGGTGGTTGAATTGGATCTTCTTCTCCATTTCTTGCATCTATCCTTGATGGTTCACCTACTTCATTTCTTCTTTCTCCCACTAATCTTCCACTTCTCCTTACGATCGTTGGTTGTTCTGATGCATTCTTTCTCCTAGCCATTTCTCAATTTTAGTAATTTGTTAAAAATTATTCAAGATTTCTTTCTTGTTATCCCTAATTCTTCCAATTCACAAGGTTGATCTTCTTGAGTCCATGTTTCTAGCGCATATGTAGTTGCGAAATCCTACACTACACACCTCACTCGAATTTGCTTATTCAATCCATTTGAAGATGAATAATAATGTGTTTTATTAATTGTTTTCTTCAAAGATTTACAAAGAAATGTAGAACAGAGCTAAAGAAATTACAATCACTCTTAATTTTCTCTCTCCTAATGACTTGCTTAACAATTCAAAAAGACCTCTCCCACAACAGACTTACTCAACCCTTTATATAGGGTATTACAAAATGGATGACAGCTAAGCTGTCCTTTATTTTCGAAACCTTCGTGAACGTCGCAAGTATGTAAGTGTTAGACTTTCGCGACACTCCTAAATCTCGCCAAGTCTTCACATTTTCCTCATGTTACGATTTGTCGTCATTTATTATGTCATTTATTTATCTCCATGCGACTCCTTCGCGACGCAGTCGTTTATTAATCTCGCGAAGTATTGGAGTTGCGATATTCTGATCCTACGTCCGGAGTAAAGGTTTTGTGGGTATACCTCTTGTAAACCCTCCCGAGACTATAACTCGGCCACTAGGGCCACCTAGGGGTTTAAAGGCTTATAGCATACGCTAAATGCAACCGACGATTCCTGCGACAGTGAGTTAGGATTTTCTTTTCTAGATTTGATTTGCTCGAGGACTAGCAAATAATAAGTTTGGGGGTATTTGATAGACACATTTTTGTGTTTGATATAGTCTCAATTGTATATATTGTTAGTGCTCGATTTTGTATTTATTATGGCTTTTTATGTCTTTGCAGGTGATTTTGGAGAAATAAGCTTTTGCGGAGAAATTGGCTCGAAAAGTGGTCTTAGAAGAATTGCTAAAGGGACCCCAGCAGTAGATAAGGGGTAACCAAATTACTAAGGGGAGACCACCTTCTATTCGCACCCCTGGTCTGGATAAGGGGCACTCATCCCCTACCTTTTGAATTATGAATTATGGCGTGAAATATTTTTGCAGCGGAACAGATTTTAGGGTTCGATATTTGGGATGCTTTTGGAGAGATTCAATCGCCAAATTTGGCTGAGATGAACGTGATTAAGCTAAACAGGCTCGGTACATTGTTTTGGTTCGATTAATTTGGGCTGGGTAATCACGTTGAGGAAAACAGGGAAGAAGAATATTTGAACGCTGTTGATATAATTTTGCACGAGTTTTTCTCGGGTATCTTCGTGGATTAGGATAGATATGGGCTTGCTATGATAAACCATGGATGATAGGTGGTTTAGTTTCGAAGAAAAAACATGAGTTCAATGATTCCTCGACAAAACAGGGTAGTGAGAGCGACTCGGGTTTTGTTTAGGTTGTTTATGGGAATAACGTGCAGCAGAGTGAAGAGATAATCTGCCAGGATTCGATTCTATCTAATATGGAGTGTTTGGCTGCTGGAATACGCGAAAAGGAACCAACAGAGGGAAGGAAAGTCCGTGTCTTTAGGAAAAAGAAAACGGAGTTATTCTCGGATTTATATTGGGAGATTGAGGGCCTTGAGGTATATATAAGGTGTAGGGAAGTCACAAAAGAGGGAGTCGAGACCTTGGGGGATATTTCTGGGTAGTTGCAGAGAAGAGACAAAGCTTGCAGAGACGTGAACATCAGCAGCAGGGAAGGAAGAAGAAGAAGACACATGCGACACTTTCTGTCTGTCGTAAACTGTTCATAATATAATACCGTTCTTCTGCAGCACTTCATAAGTATAGTTTTTCTGTAACAGTTCAACACCCATTGTAACAGCTGGTTTGTAACGCCTATATAGCGTTGTAAACTTCCTAACTTATTAGTTTTCTCTTGTTTTTCACCTATTAAGTTATGAACAACTATTTTGAGCACGTGAATAATATGAGGAGCTAAACCCCAACACTGGGACGACGGAGGAAGCCTTATCACAATTGATTGGTAACTATAATTGATTCTGTAAGACTTTTTGCACTTATTTTAATTGATTTATGATTTTCACTAATTAGTAGTGATTTCGCTTGATGGTGTATGCTTAGACGTAAGATCTTTTGATACACCATGCTTGTGATTTACATCTAATATTTTAGAAATCTACTTTTGGCAAAGAAAAGAGTCAACAAAAGAGCTAGAATTGTTATGAGTCATTATATGAACCAATTGAATGTGATTAATGGTGGAATTCGAAGTCCTAGTACCTCTCAATATTTGTGATAACCTTAAGAATATATTTTCTTCGTTTTTAGTGTTTTCTTAAATCAAACCTTTACAAGATCGAGTTGAACGAACGTTTACTACCAACAACATAAAAATCACATCAATTTTTGGCGCCGCCGACGCGGACTTGTATTTAGGTTTTAGGTTTTAGATTTATTTCTATTTTTATTTTTTATATTTTTTGTTCTCTTTTACGCCTTTGGTATTTTTCGATTCTTTTCAGATTTGGAGCGAAGCTACAAGGAAAGAAAAAGTGCTATAAAAGGAAAGCATCTTCCAAAGAAGGAAAGAAAAGAAGAATTCAAAAGGAGTGAAGAAGAAGATTTTGTATATAGTTATTTTGTTTTATTTTTAGAAACTGTAAATAGGGTTGTATTTTTGTAATTTTTCTTTTTCTTTTTGGACACTTTTTGGACTTTATTTTTTTTGGACTGGACATTATTTTTAAAACCCTAAGGAAGGGTTGAAATTAAATATAAATTGTTTGCAGGGAAGGACGACAGTTACGATACTGTCTCAGCCCCTCGGGTTCATACACTGACATAGGAGTCGGTAGCCTGAGTCGACTTCAACGGTTTATCGCTCGTTTGGTACGGGAGGTAAGACTCTATCCACCCACGAATCCCCTGTCAGTGGGTTTTATCCTGCGTGACAACTCACACCCCTGCAATAGAATGTCGAACTGGTATTACAATTGCCAATACAACGAATATCCGACTGAGTTTCAAAATGGACGTTACTATTATGACCATAGTGTGTATAGTGGTTGGGAACATCAACCTTTTCAAGGTTATGGATCATACCATAGTGATCCCAATTACTATCCGCATGTGCACCGGTCATACGAGCAAGAAAATAAGGAATATAATAGTACTAGTTCCCTGTTGAATGATTTAATCAAACAATTATACCCTAGTGCTACTTATGATCCTTCCATTTCTCTAGAAGAGTCTCTCAAGCGATTAACTCGAATGCAGACAAATAGGTTTGTGTTGGAAATTAACGGAAAAACTGCACCAATGAATAAACCTTCTATAGAGGAATCCCTCAAGCTGATGGATGAGACGAACGAAAGACTTGCTCGAAATAATCTTAATTTCCAATACAGTGTTTCCAATAATACCCTTAAAAATGAGGATAGTTATTTGCATAATCAAGATGACGATGTTAGAATTGGTAACACTAGTTTAGATGAGGTTCGATCATTTTCATGTTATTATAATGATGATTATGATGAGGATAGTGTTGATGAAGAATCAGAAATATGTAGGCATAGTGATCATGAATTTGTTACTCCAATTGAGCTTTATAATGATAATGTTTCTAGTTCAAATCCAAATAATTATTAACCTATTCAAAAGGACGAGGATTTGACAAGAGATACCCCCGTTTCAGACGATGTAGTATTTCCTTTTGATTACGAAGCTAATAATGGTTTAGAGGAACGAGTTTCTTATGAGAATATTGTTTTAGAGTCTAGCGATTTAGAAACATTAGTCTTAGACAAAGAAAATGAACTCGTCAAGATGAGTGAGGATGTACCTGACTTAGAAGAATCAATTGACCATTTTCAGGAATCAGATGACCTTGAAATTAGGGAAGTTGTGACTAGTCTTTCTAGAGACGCTGAAAACTCTAAGTTTGGGGGTGATTATAATTCTCCATACGCTTTAACGCTTAGAAAGGTCCCTCACTTGGGACTTGATATATGTGCCTCAAACATTTTCAAAGATTATCTTCATACACGTTTTCCTGAACCTAGTGATGTCCATAAGGAAGTTCAGTTGTTAGAAACCCATCCTCTGGTTGATGTGGTTTATTCAGGCTATGATACCCAGATTGACTTTGTTTTCCCACCAAATATTTTTCAACCAATTGTGGGAACGTATAAGTTTCAGATGTGTCAATTATTAAGTTTTGAGACTGAGCCTAAGTACTTTAGGAAATTAGTATCGACACATTTTCTTATGATTGACCGCCAGTTTCATCGTGGTCAATTGTATGAGTCAAAACTGATTGACTTTAAGGATCCGCAATTATTCAGGTTATTATTATGTGCTTCTAAATTCTTATTTGAGTTTTTACAGACTTTACAACCTGAACCGGATCTTATCTTTGAGGAATTCCAGCACATGAAAATATTTTATCTCGACCCAGTTATAGAGCCTGAACCTGAACCCCATCTAGATGTAGTTGTCTTAAACAGGAAACTAGACAAGGGTGTGCTTTATTTGTTGGCATGTTGCAGATTCCTTTTACTTGTGATAGCTCTATTTGGTTTTGATGACCCACGGATATTTCGGCTATTACTTTATGATTTTATGAGGTGACTAATCCTTTCTTAGTCTGGCTGAAGACTTTAAACTTAGCACTTCTTGGGAGGTAACCCAATATTCATGTGACACGGTAATATCTTTCCTTAACTCTTTTACTTCAAATGGTAACAGTTTCTTCTTGTTCACGCTTTTAATTTTATCTTTAGAACATTGAGGACAATGTTAGATTTAAGTTTGGGGGTATGGAAGAAACTTTTTAGTTGCAATAAATAAACTCCAGAGCCTAGAAATTTATGTGTAGGATCAGAATATCGCAACATCAATACCTCGTGAGATCAATAAACGAAAGCATTACGAAGGTATCGCAGATAAGTAATATAAATGACGCAATGAATGACGACAGCCAAAACACGAGAAAGATGTGAAGACCTAGCGAGATCTAGGAGAACTGCGAGATTATATATTTGTACACTTGCGATATTTCACAAGTTATTCCTGAAAATAAAGGACAGCTTAGCTGTCATCCACTATGTACTACCCTATATAAAGAGTTGAACAAGTCTGTTGAAGAGGAGGATCTTTTTCGAGTGTTGGGCAAGTCATTAAGAGAGAGAAAGTTTAGAGTGATTGTAATTCTTTAACTGGTTTCCATTCCATCTTGTAAACATTTAAGAGTATAATCAATAAAAGTTACAATTACTTATCTAAAAATGATTTGATTGTATAGATTCTTGTGAGGGGTGTAGTGTAGGATTTCCTGCAACTACATATTGGCGCTAGAAATAGGGAGTGAGTGAAGATTGACACCATGATTTGAAATAATTTGGAGTAATAGGGAAGGAATTTCATATAATTTTCAACAACTTAGTAAAATAGAGAAATGGCTAGAAGAAGATATGCATCAGAACAACCAACAATTGTTAGAAGGAGTAGGAGACTTGCTGGAGAAAGGAGAAATGAAATGGGGGAATCCTCAAGAATGAACACAAGAAATAATGAAGAAAATCAAATTCAATCACCAATTCAACCAATAGCGAATAGAACTGTGGATTATGATAGAGTAAGCGTGCATACTTGGAGATCAGACTCTATGGACGAAAGGGGAGAAGAACAACTATTGGTAAACAATGGACAAGAGGAGAGAGACCGAGAAGGGATTGGAGAAATAATTAATGGAAATGATGAGATCGCAGCATTAGAGGCGTTGAGACAAACAATACATGAAGAAAGACGATTAGAGGCAGAGGAGCGTGCAAATTTGACAAGACAAAACCATGAGTTGAGGATGGAAAACATGAGATTACAAAACAGAAGGTCGAGAAGCACTACAAGGTCGATCTCAAGATCAGTTAGAGAGGAAAGAAGAAGAATTTTACCTACAGAAAATGCTGATGAAGAAAATCAAGAAGAAGCGCAAAATCCAGGCATAAAACATTGCGAGAGAAGAGAAGTGATGGAAGATCGTTATATCCCACGTCCTGAGACTCTTCAAAATGAGCAAAATGATGGAAATCAAGGAAATAGGCAGCGTCAGGGGCAGAATAATCCAGTTGGTGAAGAAAATCAGGAAGAAGGAAGAAGAATATTGCATGGGAGAGAAGCACGGAGGAAGCAAAAAGAGATTGAAGATGAAATTGAAAGACACTATGCTGAACAAGCACGTCTAGCCTGCGAGAGGGAAAGATTAAGAAAAGAAATGGAAGAACATGAATTGGAAGAAGCAATTCGCCAGAATAATCATGATAATCGATAAAGAAGGCGAGAACAAAATCGCAACAATGGTAATATCAATGAAGAATATGAAAGAGTACAAAGGAGAACCGATAGGCAACAAAGAAGAGAAATTGATAGATATAACGGTGTGCGAATTCGTGAAAGAAATGAAGGAGAAGATCGCAGAGAAAGACGAGAAGAGAATGATGAACAAGAAAGTCAAAGTAGACATGAACGCAGGAGAAGAGAGGCGGAACTAAAAAGACCAGTGGATTCAAATTCTGATGTAAATGAACAAATCTTGAGAGAGTTAGCAGAAATGAGAGGAATGCTGAACAATAAAAAGAGAGGAGGAAAGAGACAATTGGATGAGGCCATCGAGGAAGCTGCGAAAACTCCATTTACACAAGAAGTACAGCTAGGAGGAATACCCCCAAAGTGTAATTTACCTGCGTTAACTAGCATTTTTGATGGAACAACTTGTGCAATACAACACATCAAAGCTTATGTGAGATGTATGTTACAATGGGAGAATCATGATGCTATATTGTGCAAGTATTTTGCATCAAGTTTGACAGGAGAAGCATTGAAGTGGTTTGAAGGTTTACCAAGAAACACGGTCACATCATTCAACCATCTACAAGCTATATTTTTAGGGGCGTACATAAGTAATAATTCCTCACGACCGGGTATTGAAGATGTATTTGGATTAAAACAAAGGGTTGGCGAAAGTTTGAAACATCTGACCGTAAGGTGGAAGACAATGTGTAGCGATATGGCTGGTCGTGTGGATGAGAGATATCTCATTTTATCATTCATTAATGCTATATTCGCAACCAATCTGTTATATATTCAGGTTTTTAGAATTAAGAATACAATCACAATGACTGAGTTGCGAGAACTTCAGGAGGAGTATATTGCTCTAGAGGAAAAGCAAAATGAGATGGAATCATATCCTGTTGTGAATGCAAATTCAAGAGCTGCGAATGCAAGTTTGTTGCCTAAATTGATAAACACAGTGGCGAGCACCTCGCAGGGTCAACAAGAAATGATAACGGATGATGGTCAGCGAAAGTTAGTAGCCATGGGAAGTCGTGATCAGGAAGAATTTGAAAGAGAGAGAAACTTCTATAACCGTGGCGGAAATAACAAAATTCAAAGACTTAATCAGCCGCAAGAAACTTACGGAGGTCAGGGGCAGAATTATCATAGAGGGCAGCGAGGTCATAGGGTAATATGGGAGGAAATCAAGATGCCCCCACTGAATGCTAGTGTGGAGAAAATATAGGAAGCTACAATCCTGATGGAAAACATACATGCACCATGGAACATGGGGAATGAACCGCCTCCGGGTGATAGAAGTCATGAATTCTGTTCCTATCACCATTTTCATGGACACCTAACAAATGATTGCAGAAACATAAAAAGAATCATCCTCAGAATGATAGACCAAGGGAAGCTAAATCATTTCTTAAAATGTGAAGAAAAGACTCAACCATTGCCACCACCGCCAGAAATCCACAGAGTAAACACAACAAAAGGGAAAGAAACATTTGTAGTAGAAGTTGGAGCGAAGGCCAAAAACTTGTTCTGTAACTCTATCGTACATTCGTACAAGACAATTGAAGATTTTCCTGATAGTGTTCTCAGTAGAGTTTTCGCAAGAGATGATGACAATAGAGAAGTAATGAACATCGCGAAGACATCGCCAATAAAAGAATGGCAAACGCAGATTATTTCTTTTACCGCAGAAGAGGTACCTGAGGGTGGCGAGATGCATGACAGTCCATTAGTGGTAAGATTGGAGATTAACCCAAAACCTATTGATGATGGAGATGATGAGGCAGAAAATTCATGGGCAATCAATAGAATCTTAATTGATACTGGAAGCTCTGTAAACATCCTTTTTTACCATACTTACAAGACTATGGGAGGGAAGGACGAAGATCTGATACCTTCAACTTATAAGATTTATGGTTTTAATGGTACTGCCAATAAACCTAAAGGAGAAGCTCATATGCGAATACCATTGAAAGGATTATCAACTGAAATTTTGTTTTGCGTAGTTGATGTGGAGTCCCCCCTATAATGCATTAATTGGGCGACCTTGGTTACATGAGATCTTGGGTGTAGCATCGACTTACCATCAGTGCATCAAATTTCCTCATCCCAGTGGTGTTGGAGTTATAAAAGGAGATTGGGCTGAGGGACAAAAGTGCTATGAAGTTGATGTGGAATCTTGCGAGGAAAAGGCTGCTCAAAAGAAGAATTGGAAGCAGAACATCAAAGAAGCACAAATAAGAGAAAGACTGATGGTGGACGCAATAGAAGTGAGAGATGAAGATACCTTGCGAAACCAATGCCTGAAGACAGTTGGAAATTGCGATGGTTTCGCAAAAGGGAAGGAAATATCAGGAAATTTAAATGAAGAAGCAGGGAGCAACAGAAGTAAGAAGTGTAAGAAATGAATAATAAAAAAAAAAAAATTGTTTTGAGTGAAAAAGACATGTCGAAAGAACAAAGAATATGACGATTGAAGAAGGAGTACGCGAACGTCTCGCGAGACAGAATATATGAAAATCTAGTTATTAAAGTAAGATCACAGCAAACAAAGCAAGACAATGCGATAATTTCGCAAAGATAATGAGAAGAAATAATCAAAAATTAATGATATATACGAATGGGACGAACCTTTATGGCGTACACCCTAGTTCGCGAATGATATTTCACAAGAGGCTAATGTAAGACCTAAAGTGTGTCATATAAGGGGGTATCTCTTGACATAGCTCAGGGAAAAGGTTACACCGCTCCTGGAACCTGAGTCATGGAGATTTGGGGCCCATGAAAGCCTATCCGGGAGAGATACCTTGGATTTCCAACTATATAAGGTTATACCCTGGTTGGACGACCGAGGGTCTCTTCCAAGAAGTCAGTGTATGACCAAGGCGCCGAGGTACACGGTTGATCCAAGAGTGCCTAGGGCATTTGAAGTGTCTCGGCCATTCTTGGCAAGTCTTGGCACATCTTTTCGGCCCGAAGAAAACTCCACTTAGGGTGCGTCTCGTAACCATAAGCCCTATAGGTATAAGGGATAAGAGGCTGCGAAAACAAGCGGTTGTTGTTAAGACCGGATGGGAGGAGCTAGTCTTGTATGGCCGATGTACGCCTCCTTGAAGGGGCAACCAGGGAGATGATAAGGGCGGCACCCTCCATTAGGGAGCTGATAAGTGTCTTAAGACGCAAATGTCATGAGGCTCAATTTTCGCAAGAAAATTTAGACTTGTCATATTTGTGCGATGATCCTGAAGAGGCAATAATACTAACGCGAGGATAAGACGAGATCAATGGGTCTTTATATGAAAGTGTAAAGACGTCCTGCGATTTCGTCGCAAGACGACAATGTCATGGGGCCTTAAATTCGCAAGAACTTCTAGGCCTGTCATATTGTCGCAACGAAAATATCCTTCAGAGGCAATAATACTAAGAAAGCGATAAGGCAAGATCAATGGGTCTTTACATGAAAGTGTACAGACGTCCTGCGATTTTGTCGTAATAACGAGGGATGGCGCACTAAGACCTTTAACTAGGAAGGCAAAGTAAGACCACACAAGAAAATGAATAAGCAAATAAGCTTGCGAAAATGATTATATGCAAACAAATAAGCTTGCGAGTATACACATGGAGACAGTCAGGAAAAATTTGCTTGCGAAGACTAAGCAGCAATAGTTATAAAACTAAGGCATATTATTACTTAAAGGTTTTCGACTAAGATCTCTCATTTGAAAACAAATAACAGAGGCAAATATAGGAATGAATAGGATATAAACTTGTTATTTATTTTCATATGATAGATTTATGCACTCATAATATTGATTAACTGTATTGCAAGAAATAATTGTTCTTTTAACATGTGCGGAAAAAGACAACAAAATAGAACTTGTATTTGAAGATCCGAGAGATTTACAGTAAGAAGTTACAAAAATGGAAGACTAAAAGGATAAATGTACAGATATTACAAGAAAAGAAAGAAGAAAATGGAGCTATTTCTTAGTTCATTCTTTTTTCTCATCAGACTCTTCATCGAACTCCTCTTCTTCGCTAGCATCACTATCAGAGACATCCAAGGTAGGCATATTTTCATGAATCTCATCAAGAAGACAAGGATATAATGAAAGAGGAATATTGTGGTCGTCACAGACTGTCCTAATAGTTTGATTGCGAAAGCGGACAACATCATTCTGGAAATTCGCTACAGAAGTTTGTAGTTGCTTCTTCAACTTAGAATACTTGTCATTGTGAAGAGAGAAGTCCTTTGCAAGTTGTGCTTTCTCAAATTCAAGTTCTTTAATTCTAGTCTGAAACCTCTTCTCAGCTTCTGCGAACAAATGACAACGAGTCAGTAACTTAATAGCAGTTTCACCAAAAAAGAAGTGGTAAAGTAAAGAAGAACAATTAACAACCTTCTCTGTCAGAAATCACATCTTTAACCAAGGCAGTATGCTCAGCGTGAAGGCTAACGTTAACACCTAAGTTATTTTTGGCATTATCTAGAACTTTCGCAGCCCAAGCGAATTCATCGTCACTATTTATGAGAAGAAGAGAACGAATTTGATTCTCTCTCTCATTAAGTATGGCATTTTGGCGAAGAGATTCATCCCGTTCAACTTGGACTTCAAGAAGAGTTTTTTGAAATTTTGCTAATGCCTGGGCACCTTGATTAGTAATGCGATCTTTGTGATCTATAAGGTTACTAATTTTCTTCCTTAAAATATTAGTTTTCTCGTGGGAACTAAGGTATAGACGTTTAAATCGGTTGGCTAAACCTAAACTAGATCTATGATCAATTTCTAAGAGATGAAATTTGGTTTGAAGTTTGACGTCGAGGCTACGGTTAATTTTAGCATAAATAACAAGCCTTTAAACCCCTAGGTGTCCCTAGTGGACGAGTTATAGTCTCGTGAAGGTTTACTAGAGATATACCTACAAAACCTATATTTCAAACTCCGTCTATTTGTGACAAATCAATGAATGAATCCAAAATGACTACAGGAGGAGGTACCTTGCAAATTCAATTCATATATTAGTAAATAAACTCTAATTAGATAGTCGAACAAGCCACAATACTCGGAAACTAACAAACCACAATCACAATGAAACGATTAAGAAGATGGATATAGATGTAGATGTTGGCGAATATTCACAAGTGTTCGATGTTTCCCATATCTGTCTCAAGGTCACCTTAAGATGAACCTAATCCTATTGGATTGAGCTACTTGGTGCTGAATGCTACATCAAATCAATTGGCATATACAAGGGAACCAAAAGTGACTTTATTCAACACAATAATAATTTTTTTTTTTTTTTATATGATTGGATCAAACTGGATCCAATTTCTCTTTTTTTTTAGACGGCATGATTAGATCTTTTGGATCCAAGCGCATGCTTCTTGTCAGCAAGTACATGATAGTTGCCTTGGATCCTGCATTCCACGCTTGTTTAGGCGACGGAGACAGGGACTACGTTTCACACATACTGCTATTCCCAAGTGTCTTTTTATTCCGTTTTGGTCTAATTGGTCGGTCTTTTTTTTTTCTTTTCATATATTTTTTCATTTTTTTTTTTTTCTTTTTTTTTTTTTTTTTTTGTTCAATTTTTTTTTCTTTTTCTAGTAACTCAACCACTCTATTTCATCCTAGCAAAGAATAACACGTCGATGTTTAGTGACCCACCAAAGCACTTAGAGAACAATAGATAAATATGGAAAAATAAAAATAGAATGCGATATGGTGAAATTCCGAGATATGGTAACAACTATCATGTTAATTTGTGATTTCTGAGCTATATTCTTCCCTTTTAGTTAATTGGTTCCTCAACTCCTGCATTCAAAATGGTTCCATCCACTAATGGTGTCATCCTAAAGGCCCAAGTTCAAACTATACAAACATATAAATGCTCCCCCACACTTAAACTTCACATTGTCCTCAATGTGTAAAACCGAAAGTTCTGAATTCTGACGTAACAGCAGATAAAACGCAAAAACTGTGCAAATTGGTAAGGAATTTGGAAAAACTCCATTTCACAAAAGTTGTTCACCTACGTGTTTTCTACACAGTGTCAAAATTTCACAATGTTTTGATAAACGGTCTGACAGTTATGGTCTCTGGACTGAACTACGCGCAGTCTGAAATTTTCTGACGAAAAGGTATTCGGCAAAATTCTCTTCTAAGATAGATTACGGACTCAATGAAATTAAACATAGGGATGCAAATATGATTTGAAAACAGTAAAAAATAAATAAACGAAACAAAAATAAAATGCAAAAGGATAAGAGATACAAAACCGGTGGGTTGCCTCCCACTAAGCGCTTGTTTTAAAGTCGACGGCCCGACCTAGCTTCTTGTAAGAATCATTCCCCATACACCAATAATCTAAAAAGTTGGGGATCCGTCCATAGAACCTGTTTTGCAAACACTAGCTTCACACAAATATTAGTAACATAAAGCAAAAGTAAAGCTATGAACCGATAAAAGCTTCCCCCACACTTATTCTTGTCCACACTTGGAAGTGTATAAAGAATATAGAAGTCGGGTACCTCCACGGTTTCTGGTTCCATAACCTGCATAGTATGAGAATCAAGTGTCTCTAATGGCGGAAAACGAGAAACAAAGTCAGTCAACAATATTCTCGAAGCACATACATTCAAACCAATAAGAGGTAAAGGAGAAGAAATAATAGGCAAAGGATTAGATAAACCTTGCACAATCTCTTGTATTACGGAATCCTCTTCATCCTTGAAAAACTCAAGTGAATTATTCACCTCTTGTGTATCATGGTCCTCTATCAAACCTTGCAACCATTCTTCGTCCGTTTCTGCCGTAACCAAAGTATCGACATAAACATCATCATTACAATCCTTTGCAAGCTCAATTGGGTCTTCCACAATATTGGTTATAACGGTCTCATTCTCAACACACTCCTCTTTGTTGTAAGGCACATACTCTTTTGCGGATCCAAATTTTATCATAAGAAACTTTTTTAGAACACTCGAAAATGCATCCTCCTCAAGCTCCACCCTTTGAATAGGCTCTTGATCATTATTAAGATCAATGCTTGAGTAATCTACACAAGTGTCGACATATTCCTCTTCGTCTTCATCTTGATCCCAAAAAGACTCCTCGGAGATGTCACCATGAGTTGTTTCAAGCAATATATCATAATCACCGTCACTATCATAGTCAACATAAGATTGTTCCTCGCTGAATTTAGTGTTGCTAATCTCGAACTCATCCTTTTGAATAGGTGAATGATCATTATTACGATCAAGAGTTGAGTTAACTACACAATTATCCACGAAAGTGCCCAAGGATTGGCCTTTTTCAACATTAGCATCAATCAAATATTCATCACAAACCATATGCACATTAGAATTATCCATATCTTCCTTGTATTGATCAATGTCTCTTCGCAAGATAGTCATACCTTCACGAAGTTCTTGGAGTTGCTCGTTTGTAGTCTCTTTAGCTTTTCGAAATTCCTCTTGTAAAAAGGTGGAAACTTTGTCTATAAAATTAGAGACTTTTTGTTCAAGAGCATAAGAATCCTCCCATCCTTGTTGTTGTTCACACACATACTCACCATAAGGTTGTTGAGGAAAACCACAAGGTTCCATGGAATATTGGTCATAACCAATGAATTGGTTTTGATTATACCCATGGAATTGGTAGTTATCATATTGTTGAGGTTGTTGAAAACCGTATCCATCGTTCCAATATGCTCCTTCCATAGAAATTAGCACCTGAAATAAGATTCTCAAACCAAGGTTAAAAACCAGAAAATAGGAAAAATAAAACAAAAACTAAATACAAAAATAAGAAACCAAAAACAATTAACAACCGCTGCCTCCCCGGCAACGGCGCCAAAATTTGACCGCTGTCGTAAGCGACACAAATATAATTACACTTTCTTACTACTCAAAATATAAATATAGCAAGGGCAAGAAAGGATCGATCCCACAGAGAGGTCTAGGTTGTCAAATTGTTATGGTTCCTTATAAATAACACCGGTAGTTTTGTGATTTTATGAAAGTAAAATAAAATAAAAGCAAATAAACAAAAGTAAACAAATAAGATAGAAGAGATATTGGTTAAGGATTTCATTTTCATTCACTAACATGCTTTTCACAATAACTAGAATTGATATTTAATCTCAACTTTTATCAAAGACCCTAGAATACCTTGATCGCAAGAATATCCCGCTACTCTCCTCTTGTCATCAACAAACACATTAAAAGATGCGAATATGAATTCTATCTAAAGGAACAACCTAACGTGTAAAAGCACTAATCAAGTTTAATTCCCTAGATGCATTAAGTTCTATGAAATCAGGCCAATCAAAGCAATTGAACGTGGAAAGCGCACTAATTCAATTTAACAAAGGTTACGATTCACATATGATCATAAGAATATATCACTACAAACTATAATCATATTATGCTACTTGTATTCAAGGAATATCACTTTTGCGTATAATAAACCCTAAACTAGCAATAGATGTGATTAGAAGTTCTACCAATTTGCAACTTGACAAAACAATCCATCAATCATAAAACAATATTTTCAGAGAATTGCAAACGATAAATATGAGACAAAACTAATATATTGAATCAAAGAATCATATTATGTGAAATCCAACTATTCCAGAACCAATAATAAACTTAGGTACTCATATTCATGGAGTTCATCACAAGAAGAAAGAGAAAAGACTTCATGGTTCTAAACCCTAGAACAAAGTAGAGATAATAAAACGTGGTCGATAATCCTCAAAAAGATAGAAGTCCTCTCTTTTATATATTCCTCAATTTCCATAAAGGATACTCCTTCCAAAATTAGGTTTTGTCTTCAAGTCCATTAGTTGGAAATTCACCCGGCCCACCATGGAGAGAAACCCGTGTAGAAATTATCCCAAAAACGCTCGCCGGAAAACTGGGATTATGGCCGGAATTTGGCCGGAAAAGTCGCCGGAAAACTAGCTCAGGTGACCGGCAAAGTCAAACCGGCCACCAGTCAACGGGTCAGAACGGCCGGGTCATCTCGGGTCAACGAGTCAAAACAAATCGGTGAGTCAGGACTGGGTCAGATGGAATCGGGTGGAATCGGAGTGCCGAGTCACCATCTTGAGGTGATCTAACTGGGCTGACTTTGCCAGGCCACAGTTCTTGCACAGGTCAAATGCTGTGATGCACCATCCTTGTGCATATAGCCAGCCATATTGGCTGTGCATAACCTTGCAGCCATCTCTAGCAACAACAACTCATTTCTTCCCTGCTTCTTGTGAATTCAACATCATTGCACCAGAATCAATTCCAGCCTCATAAAGCACTGCCACCAGGCCACAATCACCTGCAACTGCATTCAACATTTCCAGCAACACCCTGTGATATCACCTCAGGCTACCACTCATCACCAGTTCCTGGCTCATTCTAACTGGAGCTGCAATTTCCAGTAGCATCACCTAGCCTGCAATTCAACCCAAATCACCTTCTCTATAATTCATTGTCTTCAGCTCTTAAGTCTCAGTCACATCCCTTGTCCTAGCATTCATCACCAGAACCAAGCCTTGAGCCAGTTGCTCACTCAACTTCAGTACAGGCCAAACAATCTCAACCTCTCTCGCACTCAAAACACACTCTCATTCAAACTCCATCTAATAGCAGCTCCACCTGAAATTCCCTGTCAAGCATAGGATCACCTCACTGAACTGCAACCTTGAGCTTCAGTTCCTATACCAAATTCAAACCATCCCATTGCTTCCTGCTCATACATTCAACACAGAGTACACAACAAAGATTCCGAGCCAGCTTGAACTGCAACTCTCCATACTCAGGCTCCAACTTCACAGCCATTGCACCTGCATTTGACATTCATTCAATTCCAATTCCTTGCTCTCCCTGTGGTTCAACCACTGTGAATTGCAAGCACCAGCAACCCTGCAATTACTCCAGCCACTCCTAGCTTCCACCAGTTCACCTTGATATCAGCTGCAAGACACTCACACCCCACCTGACTTCTCAGGGACCATCATCTCTTCACAGCATCACCAGAACATTACAGCTTCATGACTGGTTCCACCACTGCACTTCACTCCCAGCTACAATGCCACCTCCTGCAACTTCAATCGACTCAGAGACCACCAGATTCACCATGGAGGCACAGTTCCACACTCAGAGACCACCATCATCATTGTCATGATCTAAATTCTCAAACCCCTCTTCTCAATCTGATTTTGGGGAAGAACAGAAAGGGTTAATCCCTAATTCTCCCATCCAACCATCTTCGAATTCGACCTCTAAACCCTTCAATCATTTCATCTACAACCCATGAAAATCAAACCCATTCTCTGATTCAATTACAGCCAATTCTTCCCTTGATAATCTTCATGGTACACAGCATCTTCCTCCTTCTTACTCAGACCCATGAAAACCTTCATCACGGCATCAACAGAAGCATACCCATTTCAGATCCAAACCCAATCTTTCTTGGTTTCTTATTATCAATCATCTGTTGCAATTCGAGCACCTAATTGCTGATGCAAATCCATGACAAACATCAATTTACTTGTCTTTCCTGAACTCGATTAACGATCGGATCCCTTTTACAAAGCCGATTGAACAACGAAACGATGTATGTCATCTCCTTCTTTTTCTCTGTCTCAAAGCACCTAAATCACAAAACCCCCTTTTTACCATCTTCTTCTCTGAAATTTCATCAATATCATCTTCCTCAGTGATTTCTCTCAATTGACAGACCCACAGCTAATTCCTTATGAGCTTCATCATAATATCTACACAATCATCATCACCAACTCTTGATCTGAAACTCACAGCGTCCCTTTTCTTTCTTCTTCTCCGCTTCGGCTTCACCTACAGCAGCCGCACTCTCTGAGTTTGTGAAGAATGATTGAGAGAATCATCTTCTCTGAAATCTGGGTTGTTGTAAGAGATGACGGTGGATAAAGCCACCCAGGACTGGCAGATAAGGGGTACCCCAGTGGATGCCCCTTAACATGTGGTCACCCCTTAACACAGCTGGCTGCATTAATAATCCTCCTGCTAGAGTTGCCCCTTAACCTTGGCTCAGCTCCCAGTAGTGATTGCCATGAAATGACAATTTTGCCCTTTTTACTCCAATTGATTGATTTCTCCTTCTTTTCCTCCGTACGACTCCAGAGTACCTAATAACTCAAAAACACACGTAAAATACATAATTTACAAGAAAACTCGCAAAGAAAGCATAAATACTAGATATAAAATTAGGTGTTTTACGACACCTATCAAAGTTCGTTTAGCGGAAGAGATCTAATATTGTTATTCAAAGAACTGTTTAAAGATTCGTTGAGATGATTAAGAAGAGCATCATTATCCATAGGCTCGGGAAATGAGTGAAGAAGGATGGCTTCATCAGAAAGATTATAAATGTCTACGAAAATGATATGTCAGATAAAGAAGAATAAATGACAGAATAAAAACAAGGAAACATGAAGAATCTTATACCATAGAGTTGCTGATTAGCACTTTGAAGGCTAGATATTTTATTTTTCTGTGTGGAAGATTCAGATTCCAGTTGTTGAACCCTTTCGCGAAGAATCGCAGCTTCACTTTCTAATCCTTCATCCTTTTTGCGAAGTTAAAGATATTTCTTTTCAAGGGTGTTGCGTCTTTTCCCAAGATCTGAGGCAACAACAAAGGAAGCTCTCCCAGACTACAAAGAAAGATAAAGAAATTATCAAGATATGATTTAAAATCAAAATTATGAAGAAATAAAGAAATATAGACGCACCAAGGTACCAAGTGCATTTAAGAGGATGGGAGTCACTGATCTGGAAACCCCCTGGAGAGAATCGTTACCCTCTAGCAAGGAAGCGTCACAGATATTTGCGAGAGCTTCGCATGTATTAGAAAGGCGATCATCTCCAATTCCTTGCATGGAATTGGAGAAGATATTAGACAGTAGTGCCATAGGGGATTCAGTTAGATGATCCTCCTTCGTAAAAGGAACATCTACTTCGTTATCATCCTCATCAGAACTCTCGCTGGATAGAGGACTTGAGGAAGAAGAAGAGTGAATCTTCCGTTTTTTAGAAGGTGGGGTATTGGATTTCCCCTTGCGAAGAGAACCTTTACCCTTTCCTTTGGCCTTCGCAGCTTCAGAAATTTCTTCTCCGGTAACTTCAACACCAATCTTCACACACGAATGAAGATAAGAAACAGAGGCAACAATATTGTTAAAAATAACAAAATAAAATGTTTCTTACTTCATCTGTGATTGAACGGAGTATCGCCAGGGTACTCGCCTTTGGATTCCTTTCGTAACTTTTTCTCAGTTTGGTAATCTAAAAAGTTCGCAAGATTAGATATAAGAGGAAGTGAAGATCGCAAAGCAAGTGAAGGTTAGGAAATATACCTCTTTTGCTTTCCCGGGCCAATTAAATACCCAGGGATCGTAATTTGCGAGATTCGCAGGGAGTACATTGGAACCTGAAATGTAAGGTCCGTTCAAAAATAGTGGAAAGACACACCACTTAGCGTCTTTGGAATGGCGAGGAGCATTGTTCTTGCCGGAGTTCCAATCGATATCTTGCATGAGTATCTTGTCGCTGGGAATGTTCTCTTTTCTTTTCAACCGTGCACCCCAGCGAGATCTATCATTCTTCATATTTATCACTTCATAATTTGCAAAAAGTTTTCTCTCGAATACTTTTCAAAGAACTATCTCCAAGTTTGCGAATTTAGGATCTTTGACTTCATCAGGGTATAGAGATCCTTTACCAGCGCCGCGATTGGCGAATTCAAGCATTAAACGGATGCAATCCCCACTTAATTGAAAGATAGCTCGCGAGAACTTCTCATGAGAAAGAATTTCATAGAACAAGGGTAAGTCGGGATTGTAGAGAGGAATGGGAAGACCTGCGAGGAGTTGACCTAGCGAAATTATGATCTTCTGATCATCACACTGATGATCAATAAACAACTTTGCGGACGAGAATAGATGAAGATTCTTGATTGGGAATGGTGGATAAGGTGAAACCCTTCTCTTGTAAATTCTTTTGAATCTCACCCAAAAGGGTTTCGTATCTACGACCAGGTGGAGCCATTCTCAGAATATGGGAATGAATAGGGAATTGAAGATCAAGAGAAAGAAGAAAAGAAAAATTCACAGTAGCAGAAACGTAAATTGCGGAGGAAGAGAATTGAAGAAAAATTGCAGAGAGAAAGTAAAAAATAAGAAGATGAGGATGAGAAAACTATATATAGATAAGAGTTCTCGAGAAGATAAATGCATTTAATGCGAGAAGAGACGTGAATGGTCAAGAATAAACGGTTGAAAAAGACGTGTCAAGAAAAGAGTGGAAGAAGAAACACGTGTAATAAATTCTGTATAAAAGTACGAGGTCTTGTCAGTAAACAGATAAAGATGAACAGTTGCGGCATTTCGAAAATACTAGTTCTCATGACATTCCCTTCTTCGCAGAGAAGACATGAGAAGAGGCAAGATGTAGGATCAGAATATCGCAACATCAATACCTCGCGAGATCAATAAACGACAAAGATTGCGAAGGTATCGCAGATAAGTAATATAAATGATGCAATGAATGACGACAGCCAAAACACGAGAAAGATGTGAAGACCTAGCGAGATCTAGGAGAACTGCAAGATTATATATTTGTACACTTGCTATATTTCGCAAGTTATTCCCGAAAATAAAGGACAGCTTAGCTGTCATCCACTATGTACTACCCTATATAAAGAGTTGAACAAGTCTGTTGAAGAGGAGGATCATTTTCGAGTGTTGGGCAAGTCATTAAGAGAGAGAAAGTTTAGAGTGATTGTAATTCTTTAACTGGTTTTCATTCCATCTTGTAAACATTTAAGAGTATAATCAATAAAAGTTACAATTACTTATCCAAAAATGATTTGATTGTATAGATTCTTGTGAGGGGTGTAGTGTAGGATTTCCTGCAACTACATTATGCTTATTAAGGATGGCACTAACCAATCTAAGTGGATGGAAGCATCTTGGTTGTAGGAGTTGAGGAACCAATCTGATTAGATGGAAACATCTAAAGAGTCTATTCATAAAAGCACAGAGCTCAGGTGTTAGAATTAAAAAAAAAAAACATGGTAGTTTCGCCATATCTCGTTGAATCCTTTTCACTTCTATTTTTATTTTGTTTTCTTTAAAATATGTTTCTCTAAGTGATTAGGATGGGCTCACGATTCAAGTTGTTACCACTTCTAGGGTGAAATAGAGTGATTGAGATACCAAAAAAAGTGAAAAAAAAAAGTGAAAAAGAAAAAAAAAATATTATGGAAAAAAAGAAAAAAAAAAAGAAATAGAAATTGAGACCAGACCACCAGACCAACCAGAATAAATTCAATAAAGTCGACCACTGGTACCCTTGTATATGCCAGCTGTGTTGACCTAGAGTTAGGATTATCGAACACTGGTTCCCTTGTATATGCCAGTTGTGTTGGTATTAGTCCGACTAGTATCTCAGTCCATTAGGATAGGTTCATTTTGGTAGTGGCCTTCAGACAGATATGAGAAACAATGTTCACCTTAGTCAACATCAAAACCATCTACATTTTTCACTACACCCATCTTCTTAATGTATCCATGTGATTGGTTGACTCCGGTTATGATGTCCAGAAACTATCTGAGTAGAGCTCTGTGACTTATATATGAATTTTAGTATGCTTGAGTGCAAACTCGTGTACAACAATTGGAATTTCGCATCAGGGTACTTCTCATGTAATCAATAAGTAGGCCAACCAAGGAGATTCTTTAGTGCCTTCCAAGGTTCTGCGTAGATAGCTAGGGTCTGGAGTAAAGGTTTTGTGGGTATACCTCTTGTAAACCCTCCCGAGACTATAACTCGGCCACTAGGGCCACCTAGGGGTTTAAAGGCTTATTGCGAGGACTAGAAAATAATAAGTTTGGGGCTATTTGATAGACACATTTTTGTGTCTGATATAGTCTCAATTGTATATATTGTTAGTGCTCGATTTTGTATTTATTATGGCTTTTTATGTCTTTGCAGGTGATTTTGGAGAAATAAGATTTCGCGGAGAAATTGGCTCGAAAAGTGGTCTTAGAAGAATTTCTAAAGGGACCCCAGCAGTGGATAAGGGGTAACCAAATTACTAAGGGGATACCTCCTTCTATTCACACCCCTAGTCTGGATAAGGGGAACTCATCCCCTACCTTTTGAATTATGAATTATGGCGGGAAATAATTTTACTGCGAAACAGATTTTAGGGTTCGATATTTGGGATGCTTTTGGAGAGATTCAATCGCCAAATTTGGCTGAGATGAACGTGATTAAGCTAAACAGGCTCGGTACATTGTTTTGGTTCGATTAATTTGGGCTGGGTAATCACGTTGAGGAAAATAGGGAAGAAGAATATTTGAACGCTGCTGATATGATTTTGCACGAGTTTTTCTCGGGTTCTTCGTGGATTAGGATAGATATGGGCTTGATATGATAAACCATGGATGGTAGGTGGTTTAGTTTCTAAGAAAAAACACGAGTTCAATGATTCCTCGACAAAACAAGGTAGTGAGAGAGACTCGGGTTTTGTTTAGGTTGTTTATGGGAATAACGTGCAGCAGGGTGAAGAGATAATCTGCCAGGATTCGATTTTATCTAAGATGGAGTGTTTGGAAGCTGGAATACGCGGAAAAGAACCAACAGAGGGAAGGAAATTCCGTGTCTTTAGGAAAAAGAAAACGGAGTTATTCTCGGATTTATATCGGGAGATTGAGGGCCTGGAGGTATATATAAGGTGTAGGGAAGTCACAAAAGAGGGAGTCGAGACCTTGGGGGATATTTCTGGGTAGTTGCAGAGAAGAGACAAAGCTTGCAGAGACGTGAACATCAGCAGCAGGGAAGGAAGAAGAAGAAGACACAAGCGACACTTTCTATGTGTCATAAACTGTTCATAATATAAGACCGTTCTTCTGCAGCACTTCATAAGTATAGTTTTTCTGTAACAGTTCAACACCCATTGTAATAGCCGGTTTATAACGCCTATATAGCGTTGCAAACTGCCTGAGTTATTAGTTTTCTCTTGTTTTTCACCTATTGAGCTATGAACAACTATTTTGAGCACGTGAATAATATGAGGAGCTAAACCCCAACACTGGGACGACGGAGGAAGCCTTATCACAATTGATTGGTAACTATAATTGATTCTTTAAGACTTTTTGCACTTATTTTAATTGATTTATGATTTTCACTAATTAGTTGTGATTTCGTTTGATGGTGTATGCTTAGACGTAAGATCTTTTGAAACACCATGCTTGTGATTTACATCTAATATTTTAGAAATATACTTTTGGCAAAGAAAAGAGTCAACAAAAGAGCTGGAATTGTTATGAGTCATTATATGAACCAATTGAATGTGATTAATGGTGGAATTCGAAGTCCTAGTACCTCTCGATATTTGTGATAACCTTAAGAATATATTTTCTTCGTTTTTAATGTTTTCTTAAATCAAACCTTTACAAGATCGAGTTGAACGAACTTTTACTACCACTTTACAAACAACATAAAAATCACATCAGTGAAGTAATTGATAATACTAGGTTGTTCTTCGGGAATATAAGTCCGGGTTATCAGTTGAATCTTGTTCACCTTGATTTATCAAAAGACGGAACAAAACTTGTAGGTTTATCTATGGGAGACAGATTTATCTATTCTGTAGACTTTTCTGTGTGATACAGATTTGTTTATTAAAGTCTTCGACTTTGGGTCGTAGCAACTCATAGTTGTGGGTGAGATCTGTTAGATCATTGCTCGGTCGAACTCGCATGCGTTGCTATCTCAAGCATGTTTGTCAATGTTAGTGATCAAAACTATAAGTCTTGATTTCTAGCCTATGTATCTAAAGGTCTCGGACTAGGATAGAAAATGTAGTTGAGCTCAAGAACTCCATGGAAATCATCATACAAGACGAAGGACTACTCGAGGAACTAGTGGAACTTCATCGACTAAAAGGTATGTGGAGACTTGAACTTATCTGTCACTCAAAAGTCTATTTACTCTATCTCCTACTCTTGAGACAAAAGTCGTTTAGACGTATAAACTTTCATTATACACATTTGCTATTTCGAGCCGAGTTTAACTCGCCTATCTATTTCACGAAATATGTGTTGTTAATCTTTCGCTTTAACCGAATTCATCTTTACTTAGTGACGAAAGTCATGTTATGTTTCAATCACTTTGGAAATTGCTTTGACGAAAAATGGTCTGTCAATAACGGCTATATAACGTTCTCTGAGAATGTTTCAATGATTGAAATGAGTGTTTAGATTACATAACCATTGGTAGGATATAAGCATTATTATGGAAACACATATATGTATAAGTCCTTATTCCTTGAACCAAAGTTTGCGAACTTTGTTGATCAGGAGAAATAGAAGTAGCGCAAGCCAAGTCCGCGAACTGGCGGAAGTTCTCACCCGAGAATTTTTGCTGGAGTTTGTGTACTCCTTCCATGAGCTTAAGTCCGCGAACCCAATCCGCGAACTTGAGTAGGTTATATCTAAAACCGGTTGTTCTTGAACTAATATTTATTTAAACTAAAGAATGCTTTTGCTAACCGTGGATATAAAGTTCATGAACCGATTCGAGTGAATCAAACAAATTTTGCTTCGATTGTGTCTTGTGTAGTTACATAAGATCTAAGCAATTGAACAACTCTCTGACTAGTTAATTTGAGTCATTTGAACTAGTTATGGTGAAGAAGAATATGGTTGATATGAGAGTGATCATATGGCTAACCATTTGGTTGATTATTGTTGAACCAACAAATGTTAATGTTTGTGTATGGTTCATAAACCCAAAATTGAACATTTCATTTGTGTGTAACAAGCTAAGTTTTTGATCCAACGGTTGAGAAATATTAGCTTAAATTTAATCAGGTTTTCACTTAACGTTGAATATTGAATGCTTTGTTACCAAGCTAACATTGATTGCAAACCCTGATTTGAAAGACTATATAAGAAAGAACTCTAGCAACTGGGAAACCTAATCCCCACACTTTACGTGTGATACTAGTTTGCTAAGCTAGAGTCGATTCTCCTTTAACCTTTGGTTTTCTTCTTCTTAAACCAGGTTAACGACTTAAAGACTTCATTGGGATTGTGAAGCCAGACCGATACTACTTTTCTTGTAGTTGTGTGATCTGATCTTACTATTTCTATCGTACGAGTACAATTGAAATAATTGGCTTGGGATTTATATCTCCGATAGGCAGGATAGAAAAGAAATCACAAACACTTTGTCTCATCGTTTGTGATTCCGCAATATCTTTTTTCGCTGCGTCGATTAAGATTATTGTGAGGTGATCATTATCAAAAGACGGAACAAAACTCATAGGTATATTCGTGGAAGACGGATTTATCTATTCTGTAGACTTTTCTGTGTGATACAGATTTATTTATTAAAGTCTTCGACTTTGGGTCGTAACAACTCTTAGTTGTGGGTGAGATCAGCTAAGGGAATCAAGTACGTAGCATCCTGCTGGGATCAGAGGCGTATGAGCATAACTGTACCTTGGATCAGTGTGAGATTGATTAGGGTTCAACTACACTCCAGATCGAAGTTAATTTGGAGTAGGCTAGAGTCTGTAGCGGCTTAATACAGTGTGTGTTCAATCTGGACTAGGTCCTGGGGTTTTTTTGCATTTGCGGTTTCCTCGTTAACAAAATTCTGGTGTCTGTGTTATTTCTATTCCGCATTATATTTGTTTATATAATTGAAATATCGCAGGTTGTGCGTTGTTCAATCAATTAGAATATCCGACCTTTTTGGTTGTTGATTTAAATTGAATGACACTTGGATATTGGTCTTTGGTATCATCCAAGTTATCTCTCTTTGATAAAGACTCGTAGATTTCTATTTGCTTGAGTAAAGATCAAATCGAGAGATTGAGATATAAACTCTTTGATATACTTTTTATCTAGATTGAGTCTGACTGTCTAGTTGATTCTCTAGAAAGTATATTAGAGTTTGTCCATACAGATTGCTAAGCGAAATATTGGGTGTGGTTGTTACACCCCCGCTTTTTTAATTGGTATCAGAGCAGGCAAACACGTTCAAGACCTTACAAGTCTGTGTTTGTAGCGATATGACTCTATGGACAGAAGTGCTATCTCAATAAATGCACCACCAGATCCAGGGATTCCAGATTTTTCTTCCATGACTGAATTTTTCATGACTATAGAAGAAATATTGTCTAAACCTCCACCAAGTTTAATATCCCTCGAAGTGTTTTCTGAATGTGAAAAGAAACTTGAGAATCTATCCTCTGATGTTGATTTATTTCTCCAGAAAGCACAAAAGTCTCCTGATAGACTAAATCAAGTTATGATGAATAATGTTCATGTCAATGTTGATATGGATTTATTAATCAGTAAGAGCAGTGCTCCTCTTCTATATTCATCTAGTCGTAATAAACTAGACAAGCTACTTGAAGAGTTTAAATCTCAAATAAATGAGAAATCAACCTCAATACATGAAAAGTTTCATGAATCAATTCCTGACGCTTCTTATCACGATAGTTATGTTGTTGATTCCAGGATGTCTCTTTTTACCAAAAGAGTTTCCCTGTGTAATACAAAAAACTATCTACATGTAAGATGGAAAAAGAGAAAGCAGAATTCAAAAAACTTTTTGGTTCTGATTATGCTCTTTGATAGTCTTGAAAAAATTATGTTCTGGAATGATCTCAATATTTCGAGATTTGAAAGATGTTGGAAAGAGACTCTCTCATGGTGTCATGTTGTGCAAAATCGATGTTTGTTTCTTAAAAAAAAAACGGACAAATCTCGAGTTATTGCTCCCTTTGTATCAAACGGGCCCTTGACTTGCACACGATCAGTTCACTTTCGTTGGACCAAAGCCGTCTTATGAACGAATCTAGTATTCGAACGTGTCAAGATGGTTTGATCAACACTTTAAAAGAGAAAGAAGTCTCTTTGGTTCTTTCACCTTTCTTCTCCCGTTCGCGGACTCAAGAAGAAACCAATTAGTTCCCATACCCTCATCATCTTGATTCTCAACCAAATCAATGATGGTTTGTTTCCCTGATTCTAGAATGAGCTCGTGAACGTTGGGTCAAGAATCTTTTGCTTATTCAAAGTTCGAGTGCCGGTTTGCCGTGAACCAATTTCAATTGTAAGTCCTTCTTCCTCTCTTTTTTTTTTTATCAAAATGGCTCTTAGGAAAAAGCTATGCCGTGGTGAAGGTTCTAGCTCTCAACCAAATCAAATCCTAGATAGTGATAATGAGTTTGAAGATGATGAAATTAGTGTAGATATTTTACAACCTTTTTATGACCCTGCTCTACAAATTAGTTTTTCCAGTCTTCTTGCTAGGGACAAATATGTCAAGTTCCTTAAAGGGAAGTTTGTTACAGAGAGGGTTTATGATCGAATTGTTAAGGAACCCGAATTTCATCAGTTCATGAACCAGCATGTGTGGGGTTATATTCACGATGGTCTTGGGTCTTCATATCCTGAAATGACCTGCCAGTTCTATGCCAATCTGCATGCTGCTAACAAGGTCAATTGCTGCTTCAAGACGATGGTTGGAGGGATAACATTTGAAGTAAACCGTGAAGTGATTGCATACTTTCTGAACTTATCACTTGATCGGTCATTTGCAATCCCTCAACCTGAGAATCTAAGACCAACTCGGGTTCATTTATCCGAATTGCTTCTAAATAGAAGAAAATCATGGTCAGGAGGCAAGCTATTTGTTGACAACATCAGCTTTCACTTGAAGGTCTTCAACAAACTGGCAGTTGCAAATCTGATTCCCAATACACTTGATAAGAATCTCTGGAGCAGAAACCTTGGTGAGATGGTTTGCTATCTTATCTCAGGCGAAGAAATTGATTTATGTGGTCTGATTATTCGTTAGATGATTCATATGGTTTCACAGAAAAAGAATCTTGGGTTCCCTTGTCTTATCAGTAGAATCTGCAGTAAATTTCAAGTTAGACCAATTGGTACCTGCACTGGTTATGCTTCTCCTCTGTCTCAGACTGACATAAACAAGATGAAGAAACCAGCCTCCTTTGAAGACAATCTTCTTAATGATAGAATTGAGTGTCTTCAGGAACAACTAAGCTACGTGTTAGGAATACATCCTGAATTAACTGAAGATGTGTGTAAGATTGCTGAGAAATATAATCGCAATCAAGCGTATCTCTTTATTTTATCTGTTAAACTTCTTATGATGAACTTCTGATGTTATGCTACAATAACATTTATGATTAGTCTTGAATGTTTTTTATGATTGTTCCGTGAGAAGTACGGATAAATCTTGTCAAAAGTAAAGTCTTTCGTAAGTCGATATTCTCATTTTGATAAAGGAATGAATGGAATTTTGACAAATACAAAAGTTAAGCCTATATTGTCAATGATTAGTCCCTTCTGCGCATTAAATGACCTCGTTTTTCTGGGGATCTTTTTTCCTATATATAGTTTCTTTTTCCCTCTCCTTTTCGTTCTTTAGTTTTTCTCTGCAACTTCTTTGATTTTCTCCTTCCGCAATTTGCGCTCCTGCTACTTTCAAATCTTCTCTTCATCTTTCTCAAGATCGATCTTTACCTTTAACCTCTCATCCATTCCCATACGATAATGGCTGCCCTTAGTCGTGCATACAAACTTCTTTTGATGAAGTTAATCAATGTGATAATCAAAGGATTATAGTCTCGCTAGGTCAACTTCTCATGGGACTTCCCATTCCTTATACGATCCGAGTTGCCTCTTTTATGAAATCTTAGCCCATGAAAAATTCTCGACAATTAAGTGGCGATTGTATTACTTTAATTAACGAGTTCGCGAACCGTGGTGCGGCAAAGGATCTTTATACTCTTAACTGCCCGAAAATCCCACCATTCGTTGGGATAATGGCTGAGAAATACACTTTGTGGAAAACTTTTTGAAAATTACATTGATAACTATGGTGAATAAAAATCTCGTGGGGCATTCGCACAAGAAAAGGATAATGTCTCTCGAGGATAACCTCATGGGGATATTGATTGGCACCGGGTAATAATACTACTCCCTCGCCACTCCAAAGATGAGAAATGGTGGGTTGTACCCTTGATTTTAAATGGTCCCTTATATCGCAATTAATCTCGCAGATCTTGAATGTTTTTTATGATTGTTCCGTGAGAAGTACGGATAAATCTTGTCAAAAGTAAAGTCTTTCGTAAGTCGATATTCTCATATTGATAAAGGAATGAATGGAATTTTGACAAATACAAAAGTTAAGCCTATATTGTCAATTATCGATGGAAGATAGGTTAAAATCTTTTATTTTTCAAGGATTATGTCTATTGTATGTCATGGTGCAAATTGTGATGGAAAATAAAATGAATCCTTGTGTATTCCGCAGTAATTGATCTTCCCTGATCCA
This sequence comes from Papaver armeniacum, assembly GCA_023531295.1. Classification (NCBI taxonomy): domain Eukaryota; kingdom Viridiplantae; phylum Streptophyta; class Magnoliopsida; order Ranunculales; family Papaveraceae; genus Papaver; species Papaver armeniacum. The sequence continues at coordinate 76,261 of JAJJWW010008308.1, read as the reverse complement.
TATTTTTTGTGTATTACTGTGAGGCTCCATAATGTGTCTTATGTTGAGCACTAAAACAATCAAAGTTGATTATTTTCATGGTTAGCTTGGTTGTTGTTCCATAAGGTACTTTATGTCGAGCATGTTGGACTAAATTAATCATCTTGTTTGGTTATTTAGTTATGACTCCGTAAGTTTTCTTATGTTTGAGCGCTTTTTGATTGGATTGATTATTTTCATGATTAACTTAGTCATTGCTCCATAGATTCTCTTATGTGAGTATGGCCAATTAAATTGATTACTTTTTTTGATTAGTTTGGTTGTGTATTTCGATTAAATTAATCATGGGTTCTCTTGTGGTTAATTTAATTGAGTATTTTGGATTCAAATTCATACTTGCATGTGATTTTTTATGTCCAAAGAAATCCTTCTTTTCCTTCGAAATTAAGGTCGCTCTTGTTGTTCTTTCGGGAATGACATATTATGGGGGAGAGTTCTTTTTGAACTTGCGCTTAATTGCCATATCTTTGTGGGGAGTGCGGGCATGTGGAATATTATAGGGGTTATCTTGTATCTTTAAACTCCTTGATGAATGCATTTAGCTTCGGATTTATGATTGCATCTAAATAAGATGATGTGTGTTTCTTTCTTTTGGTCATGAAATGTCTCTTTCGGAAATTTCATTAGGATCCCGTTCTTGCACCTTTGCCAATTTTATTGACAAAAGGGGGGAGAATTATATGTAGTTCACACTCAAATACATATGGTTTTCGGATCATTATGTAAGGGGGAGTGGTTTCCATGTGAGATGGAGTATTGACTAAGGGGGAGTGATACATATCACCATAGTATTGTTGTTGAAGTTGTGATAAAATTGAACTTTGACGCTGTGTAATGATACTATGATACTGTATAACAATGATTGAGAACTCTTGTTTTCTTGTTGTTATAGCTACGTATTTTCAACAACGATGATGCTAAACTTACAACCTTTGGGATCATTGGAGTACTTGGAAGTGACGAAGATTTCGAGTAATGTTGAAGATTAGACATATGAAATAGGAGCTACAAAAGTTAATTTATTTATTTTTTGTATTCCATATGTATTAATAGTTTTGCCACTAAAATTGACAACGGGGGAGATTGTTAGAGCATTGCTCGGTCAAACTCGCATGCGTTGCTATCTCAAGCATGTTTGTCAATGTTAGTGATCAAAACTATAAGTCTTGATTTCTAGCCTATGTAGCTAAAGGTCTCGTACTAGGATATAAAGTGTAGTTGAGCTCAAGAACTCCATAGCAATCATCACACAAGATGAAGGACTACTCGAGGAACCGGTGGAACTTCATCGACTAAAAGGTATGTGGAGACTTGAACTTATCTGTCACTCAAAAGTCTATTTACTCTATCTCCTACTCTTGAGACAAAAGTCGTTTAGACGTATAGACTTTCATTATACACATTTGCTATTTCGAGCCGAGTTTAACTCGCCTATCTATTTCTCGAAATATGTGTTGGTAAGATTTCGCTTTAACCGAATTCATCTTTACCTAGTGACGAAAGTCATGTTATGTTTCAATCACTTTGGAAATTGCTTTGACGAAAAATGGTCTGTGAATAACGGCTATATAACGTTCTCTGAGAATGTCTCAATGATTGAAATGAGAGTTTAGATTACATAACCATTGGTAGGATATAAGCATTTTTGTAGAAACACATATATGTATAAGTTCTTATTCCTTGAACCAAAGTTTGCGAACTTTGTTGATCAAGAGAAATAGAAGTGGCACAAGCCAAGTCCGCAAACTGGCGGAAGTTCTCACCCGAGAATTTCTGCTGGAGTTTGTGTACTCCTTCCATGAGCTTAAGTCCGCGAACCCAGTCCACGAACTTGAGTAGGTTATATCTAAAACCGGTTGTTCTTGAACTAATGTTTATTTAAACTAAGGAATGCTTTTGTAAACCGTGGCTATAAAGTTCATGAACCGATTCGAGTGAATCAAACCGTTTTTGCTTCGATAAAAGACACAAAATTACTTGATAAAAGTAAAAATGTGTATATCTCTGAAGACGATCACTCTGAGACTGATTCATCAGATGAAGATCTTGAAAAATCGGTCTCGATGATCACAAGACAGTTTAGGGATTTTCTGTTGAATAGAAGTAAACGGTTCTCCAGAGATAAGCCTAAAGCATCAGTCAAACTTCATAATCGTATTCCTCCTAAAAACAGGGACACAAATGAAACTGATGACGAGGATATGCCTTAGTGCTTTAAGTGTAAGGGGTTTGGTTATTTTGTAAACGAGTGCCCAAATCGTAGAAAATACACTGGGAACAAAGGTCTTGCTGCGATACTTGATGAGATGTCTGACAATTATGATTCTGATGAAGACAAAAAATCAAGTGTTGCTCTTCTATGTGAAAATATTGATTTTGATAATTGTAGCGATACATACATCAATCTTGATAATCTTTTATAAGAGAACTGATCGCAGTCGTATGCATCAAAAATAATTTCACTTTCTCACTCTACTAATATAAATGAAGTACGTGGTAAGAAAGAGTTCGTTCCCACAGAGAGGTCTAGGTTGTCGTTTGTTTCGATTTTTTATATAAACAAAGGTAACAAGGGGGGTTTTCTGATTTTTATAAACTAAGTTATACTAAAAACAAATAAAGTAAATCAAACACGCAAATCAAAATATAAAGATATTGGTTAAGGATATTGTTTTCATTCACTAACATGTTCTTGTCTTAATAACTAGAATTGATATTTAATCTCTCATTATCAAAGGCCCTAAGATACCTTGATCGCAAGTATATCCCGCAAATCTCCTATTGTCATCAATAAACACATTAAAAGATGCGAATATGAATTATATCTAAGAGAACAACCTAACGTGTAAAAGCACTAATCAAGTTTAATTCCCTAGATGCATTAAGTTCTATGAAATCAGGACAATCAAAGCAATCGAATGTGTAAAAGCACTAATCCGATTTAACAAAGGTTACAATTCACTTGTGACTACTAGGATGTATCACTACAAGCAATACTCACAATTATGCTACTTGCAATTAGAAATTTATCACTTTTGCGTATAATAAACTCTAATATAGCAATAAAGATGAAAGCAAACTCAATCGATTCGCGACTCGACTAAACAAGCATTCAAATCATGTAACAATATTAATGGTGAATCATAAACGATAATATTGAGACAAAACTAATATATCAAACAAGGATTCATGTTATGTGAAAATCCAACTAATCCATAACCAATGATAAAATTAAATACTCATGTTAAAGGAGTTCATCACAAGAATAAATAAAAGTTTCATGTTTCTAAACCCTAGAACAAAAGTAGAATAAGAGATAAAATCTTTTGGAATCGAATATGAGACCCTTATCAACTCTCTCCTTCCCTGATTTCATAACTTAAGTCTCTGATAGGCTATAGGCCAAGCCCAATCGAAATAAGTCCATATCCATCTGAGTCAGTACCTGGATCGGTGAGTCAACTCCGCTAACTCCGATTTAGACAGAGTTCTGTCAGTTCTGGCGTGTTTTCACGGCCAAATTCCGGCTCTTTCCTGCAATGTTTCATCTCATTCATTCAACCTAACATTCATCTAGCAAATCCATAACATCTCATCCACCTGCAAGTTCATTCCACTTCCCTTGAATATAGCCAGTGCAATACATGCCTGCAACCACCATCTTGTAATTCCACATCTCCATTCACCTGCACCATCCATTGTCAGAGCCACTGCTTCCATTCACTGTCTCAGTGCATACCAACATTAACCTGTTGCAACAACATCACTTGATTCTTTCTCAGCTTCACACCAACTACATCATTTCTGCACATAACCCAGCCAGTGAACCATTTTGTCAACACCTGCAGCTTTACATTCCATCCATTCAAACTGCTTCCATTGCTTACAGCTCCAGTTAACTCCTTGCAGCTGCAAAACCCAGTTCAGTCCATTCTTTACATTCCAGCAACACAAACTCTCCTATGGACAACAAACTTCATTGACTGCAATCATTCTTTCCGGCAGACGAGCACAACCACAAGCTCATGGCATCAGACTCACAACCCTTGTAATCTTTTCAGCTGCACAATTCAGGTCAACTGCAACTCTTGCATAACCACTTGAGCCATCATCCATTCTTTGCAATTGCATTCTCAACACTGACTCAACCCAGCCACCAATATTATCCATACCATATTCAAGCTCCAATGCTGCAATGCAACTTGCCTGCAAGGCCAACTTAACCCTGTACAATTCATTCATCCATTCCCATCTGTAGCTAGAACCAACATCAACTCAGTTCCTTGAAGCAGCAAACAACCCATTGTTACCAGTCTTCAATTGGCAACAGCAATATCAGAACCCATCGTTTCCTTGAACCGCAACTCATTTAATTCCACCATTCCTTGCTCAAACCAACAGCAATTCCTGAAGCTGTTCATCACTGAAACCCTAACTTCAGTTCAAAACCCATTCTTCCATTTTTTCCTCGACCATCACATATCAAGACCTAATTCTCAGGGGAAGCAGCTCAGTTTCTTCTCTAATTCATATGCCACAACATGCCCTAGTTCTCTGCTTTTCATTTCTGTCCAGAACCCAACCAAATCTCAGATTTGATCTGGCTGGTACTAAAATTTGCCGAGAATTTCAATCTTTCGTATCCTGTGAAACCCCAGTTAATCTCCATCTCAGTTAACTCCTCCTTGAATTCGAGTCAAGATACGACCCATTAAATCACCACAGAGAACCCCATTTATTCCTCCATTGTCTTCTTCTCTTCAATGTCTTATGTTGCAACTCAAATTCAGTTCTTCATCATCTTACATCTCATATGTGAGAACCCTAATTATCAAATCGATCACCAGAGCCATCTTCTTCAAAAACCACAGATCCCATTTCCTAACTTCTACTTGATCTGACCCCAAGCTCAATTTCCTGTTAACTTCAGATAACTCATCTCGGCAACAAGAATGAACTAGTGTCGCTCTTGTCTCTGCAATTTAGAACTTGGTCTGAATTGTGTTGGTCGACCTAGTTTCCAGGGTTATAGCCATAAAGTGGATTAGGCACCTGTTTCTGGATATGGGCCACCTCAGAATAGCAATCTCATAGCTCATTAGATTATTTGGCCTGTCAGTTTTGGAAAACTGACAACCTAATTCTCTGCTCCATCTGTCAGTTTTGGGGAACCTGACAAAATTTCAATCCACAGCCAATGCCTCCAAGTATAGCCTTCAAGTCCTATTTTTCCTCTTTTTCGTCAATATGACTCCAAAACACCTATAAACTCAAAAACAAACATAAGATACATAATTTACAAAGACAATAACAAAGAAAGCATAAATACTAGATATAAAATTAGGTGTTATAGACACCTATCAAGAACCCAATCAAGATGGAAGAATCATTTGACCCCTCTATTGGAAACTCTATGTTTAATGTTTCAGGATCAACTATGTGCCTAGCAGCTTGCTCATTTCGGGCACCTGAACCATCTTATACGTTGACATGCTCCTATTGTTCTCTCAAGGGTCATGAGTTTTCAAAGTGTTTCAAATGCAAACACAAGATGAGATATGTCAACAAGCTTCAATGAAGAGCAGATCGTCTAGATACCAAGCTTAAACTCGCGGAGAAAACAACTAAGGTATGTAAGATCTTATTTTCCTCGAAGATATTAGTTTCCAAAGATAAATATAGGCCATTAGAGAAAAAAATATGGTCAAATCATTTTGATAGACAAAGGTCTGTGAATTCCTCTCAAGAGGAACATGGTGGACAAATTGTTGTTCACCACAACACAACTTGATTGTGTTAATTGTGAATCTTGTCTCATGTGCCTGATCAAAAGAGACAAGATGGTGTACCTCTCAGGCTTTAAGAATTTTTTTTTTCTTCTTTTCTTAGTTTTGGTTTTTGGAATTACTTTTCTATCAATAAAGGAGGTTTATTTGCGACAATTCCACTCTTTATAGGGTTGTGAGCTGTGCATACACAAACCGTTTAAAGTTTTAGAAACCCTACATTCCTTTTTCCTTCTCTGATACTCTTTATATCTTAAGACTACTTGTTGAGATTTGATTGTGAACTCCTCTCACAAATCCGTGTTTTCATGGATACTCCAAGCACCATGTCTTCTGATGGGAAAGATATCAATATGATTGTTAAGCCATCAATCACTAAGGAAAAAGAGAAATCTCAACTGTCTCCAACTTTAAAAAGAAAAAAAAGGAATGTGAGGAAGCCAAGAGCAGTTCCTTCAAACTTTCAGAAGTTTTCTGATGTTCTTGAAGAGTTGAAGCTGGCAAGAAAAGAGATTCAGCAAATAAAGGCTTGTGTTTTAAGATCATTGGAAATTCAGAAGGCCCTAGTTCGACATCATCAGCCAAGAACGTTTATTGGTATTGACTCCTTCCTCCATGAACCATATGTTCCAATGGTTGTTGACGACAATGAGTTCGGGGACGATAAGGAATTTTTCAAAGATCTTAATGTCTAGGAAACTTCTTAAAAGAATTTTATTCTTATTTTTGTTTAAGAAGGATAACTAGGGTTTGGAATAGCCATTATTGTGAGTACACATATCTATGTCCAACGTTTTCATCTTCATGTTTTTAGGTTTATTTGTTTAAATTCTAAAAAATTGTTTGGAAGATGATTTTTGCAGTATTAATCTTTATGGTTTTATATATTGCAACTTGTTATGGGATATGTGTGTTTGCGTCCGTGAACTATTATTGTCCCATACGATGTCAAAAGTTATCTCTTTCATATGTCGATATGCATGTATTGATACAAGATCGATGAACTTTTTACAAACAAAAGTTAAGCCTATTATGTCATTTATTGATGGAAGATAGGTTAAAATCTTTTGTTTACGAGTATTATGTTTATTATATGTCATTGTGCAAATAGTGATGGAAAATAGAATGAATCCTTGTATATTCCGCAGTATTGATCATCCCTGATCCATATTTTTTATATATACTGTGTGGCTCCATAAGTATTCTTGTGTGAGCATTTCCAACTAGACTAATCATATATTCATTTGTGATTATTTTGGTTGTGTATTCCGATTAAATTAATCATGGGTTCTCTTATGGTTAATTTAATTGAGAATTTTGGATACAAAATCATTTTGTGGTTTTTGGTGTCCAAAGAAATCCTTCTTTTCTCGTAAAAGTAAGGTCGCTCTTGTTGTTCTTTCGAGAATGACATCAAATGGGGGAGAGTTCTTTTGAACTTGTGCTTAAATTCCATATCTTTGTGGGGAGTGCGGCTGTGGAATATTTGAGGGGTTATCTTGTATCTTTATAAACTCCTTGATGAATGCATTTAGCTTCGGCTTTATGATTGCATCTAAACAAAGTTGATATGTACTTTTCTTTGGTCTTGAAGTGTCTCCATGAAAATTTCATTAGGATCGCATTTTTGTACCTTTGCCAATTTTATTGAAAAAAAGGGGGGGAATTAATATGTAGTTCACACTATAAATACATATGGTTTTCGGCTCATTATGTAAGGGGGAGCGGTTTTCGTGTTGAGACGAAGTATTGACTAAGGGGGAGTGATACATATCACCATAGTATTGTTGTCGAAGTTGTGATATGAGACCTTTGATGTTGTGTAATAATACTATGATACTGTATAATAATAATTGGGAGCTTTTGTTTTCTCATTGTTATGGCTACAGAACTTCAACAACTATGATGCTGAACTGAACATCTATGGAATCATGGGAGTACTTGGAAAAGACGAAGTTTTTGATTAATGTTGAAGCACCAAGGAGATCAAGCATGTGGACGAGAAGCTACAAAGTTTTATCTATTTTTTAATCCATATGTATTGATAGTTTTGTCATTAAAATTGACAAAGGGGGAGATTGTTAGAGCATTGCTTGGTCGAACTCGCATGCGTTGCTATATCAAGCATGTTTGTCAATATTAGTGATCAAAACTATATGTCTTGATTTCTAGTTTACTTATGACTAAGTCTCGGTCTAGGATAGTTAAGTATAGTTGAGCTCCAGACTCCATGGCGATTATCTTACAAAGACGAAGAACTACTCGAGGAACAAGTGGAACTTCATCTGACTATAAGGTATGTGGAGACTTGAACTCATCTTTCACTCAAAAGTCTATCTATTCTATCTCCTACTCTTGAGACAAAAGTCGTATAAGTATGATAATTTTCATACATACACATTTGCTATTTCGAGCCGAGTTTACTTGCCTATCTTTTTCTCGAAATATGTGTTGGTAAGCTTTCGCTTTAACCACTTTTCATCTTTACCCGTGACGAAAGTCATGATGACGTTTTAATCTTGAAAATAACTTTGATGACGATATTCATGAATAACGATTGTTATAACATTATAGAAGAATGTTTCAATGATTGAAATGTAGATAACTAGATTTCCCACTTTGTTAAGCCTATTATGTCATTTATTGATGGAAGATAGGTTAACCTATCTCCACCAACTGTTTTTCAGGAGTAACGCGATCCTCTTCATCTATGTGTCTCGATAAAGTGTTTGCGTCAGGGGTGTTAAAAGTATTCCTTGTCAGCTCCATCGAGAACTTCTTGTCTTTCCATCAAATCAACAATGGTAATATGGGGTTGGCTTTCTCTGGTTCCTCCAACCTCTCGTCCTGATGGAGGAGTGGCAGTAGCTCAGGTAACAATTATGGCGTTACGCTTGAAGAAACATTGAGAAAGATGGTAGCGGCTTTGGTTCTGATGATAGGAGGTGTCACGCTGGAAGGAACGTTTCTTGCGCCGCTGGTGTTGGTGGTAGAGGATGTAACACCATGAGATGCGTCTGGCGAGCGGTATATTGGTGTCAGCAACAGGGATAGTGACGCCAGGAGTATTATCAGCGCCAGCAGCATCAAGATTGGTAACTGACCCAGACCTAAGAACCACCATCTTGAAATTGATAGGATTGAAATGAAATTGAAAATTGATCTTGCAACCGAGAGATCAATCTCGCACTATGGTCGCCAATTGTTTTGGGGTAAAAACTGATTCTACCATTTTTGGTAAATTTGGGTGTGTTGATGAGAAACGAATTCAAACCCTAAACAAATGTACTGCACAGGAGTACTTTTGAGTTCGAGAGATCAATCTGTAAGACTATGGCCTAAACCAAGAAATGGTTGTTCCAGATTCAATTCGGTCACAAGGCGAAGGAGAAGGGTTGATCTTAGGGAGGGAAACGAAGAAGGTGTTTGAAATCAGAATTTTGAATTATGAAGGTGTGGATATTTTATGACTTGTATCATAAAAATGGTTTCTGGATACTTGTGTTGATAACACTTATGTTCTTGTTGTCGAAATAGGTTGAAAACCTATTTATACAAGTCATTTGAGCGCAACCCTGATCTCGTAGGAAGTGGAGAAGATTAAGTAGTGGAGTAGTGGGGTTGTGTAAGAGGTGGTGATCATCACGTGGTCACGCCTTCACCCACTACTCTCATCATTGTTAACCGTTTGTCCTTTCCTGACACGTTCTCGTAATGGGCGTGTTGCACGCCGCACGCTGTAAACCGCCATACCAATACCCTAGTAAGTATCCCCCAGTTTGTGACGTGTTTGATGTCTCGAGTAAGTGGGTCAAGTCATGGGACTTGCCGCAAAGAATAGCATATGGTGCTATTAGGTTAAACAACAAAGTTGTTTATGAGGCCGATAAAATATCGTATGTATTTGATGCATGTAGAGCATCTCTTTTAAGCAGCTCAAAATAATCGATGTGCATGAAGCATTGTTGTTTTAGAGCTTGATCAAATAAGTCGCGGGTTGGGCGTCTTAAAAGAAGAGCACGACCGGACACCTTTTGGAAATCGTTTGGTAGCTCTAGGGATGAGCTACTGCTTGGTCGAACTCCCTGTAGGCGAGTGGCGGATGGTAGCCATTCTAAAATCCTACCGGTTGATCTAAATTAGATCTGGATCGTTCAAATTGGCTGGCCAAGTTGAGTGGTCGAGACGATTTGCGGCAGTTAGTGACTGCTGTTGAAGCAGCGCAAAGGGCCATCTTTGGGAGATCGTCCGGGATCGCACGGGTGAGCCGTAGCTCAGTCGATCGCTTCTTACAAGAGGGGGTGGCCGGTGATCATTGAGGTACCTCATTGATCGCCGAATATTTGATCCAAGCCGTCCGACCAAGTTAGCGAAGTTGGACGGACGAGATAATTTTTACGGCAGATGTTTGCTGCCGTTTGACTTAGGGTTTGGAAACCGTGCGGCCAACCCTAATTTGGTTAAACGAACCAAAGCGCTGAGCGCTAATTTGAACAGGCCGATCGTCCATGTGTGAAGATGAGCCGCCAGTGAGTATGCTGATATCTCCTGGACCATCTTAAATTAGATCTAATCCATTCGATTCGGCTGGTGAAGATGGGCGGTCGTGATCGATTTGCGACAGTAACATGTCGCTGCAAACACCAATTAGGGTTTAGAGACGGCCACATTCACCCTAGTTTGATCAAGTGTTTTGACGCGTCATTGACTTCCCATGGGCAAGTCGATCGAGTGGGAATAAAATTGGGCCGATAGTGAACTCATGTGCACCTCCTTGATCATCTGAAACGCGATCTAAGCCGTCCAACTAGGCTGGTTAAGTTGGACGGATATGATGATTTGAGACAATAATATACTGCCGCAACCCAAAATTTAGGGTTTTGAAATAGCGTGTTTGCCCTATTTCGGGCAAACGATTTAACGCCCTATATGCTTGCCGCAGGCGGGTCGATCGACCAAGGGAGATGTTGGGACGCCAATGGATATGTTGGCGCCTCTTTGATCATTCCAAGGAAGATCTTAGCCATCCAAATAGGCTGGCTAATGTAGTTGCAGGAAATCCCACAATACATCCCTCACAAGAATTCATAATAATCAACACATCTTTAAGATCAACAATCACACTTTTTATTAATTGAGTTAAAGAACTTTACAAAGAGGAAATGAAATCAAGAATACAACTATTGCTCTAGACTTTCTCTCTCCTCAAAACTTTCCCTCCACTCTAAAAAGGTCTCTCTCCTCTCAAGCCTGTTCGGCTCTTTATATAGGATATTACATAGTGGGTGACAGCTAAGCTGTCCTTTATTTTCGGATCTGGCTTGCGATATTCTCGCAAGTATACAAATGTTAAATTTCGCAACACTCCTAAATCTCGCTAGATCTCCACAACTTCCTCGTGTTTAGGCTGTCGTCATATGTTGCGTCATTTCTGTAACCAGTCTGCGATATCTTCGCAGTGTGTTGTATAAAGATTTCGCAAAGATATTGATGTTGCGATATTATGATCCTACATCTTGCCTCTTCTCATGTCTTCTCTGCGAAGGAGAGAATGTCATGAGAATTAGTACTTCAAAATGCCGCAGCCGTTCATTTTTCCATGCTCTTCTGTATTGACATGATTCCGTACTTTTATGCAGAATTTACTACACGTATTTCCTCTTCCTTTCATTTCTTGACACGTCTTTTTCAACCGCTATTTCTCAACCGTTCACGTCTACTCTTCGCATTAAATGTGCTTATCTTCTCGAGAATTCTTCTCTCTATATATATTCTTCTCATTCTTCTCTTCTTCTTTTTTACTTTCCTTCTCATTTTTTCTGCAACTTTTCTTCACCGTTTCTCCGTAAATTCCGCTTCTGTTACTGTAAATTTTCTTGTTTCTTCTTCTTTTGATCTTTAATTTTTTTTCATTCCCATACTTAAAATGCCTCCAGTTGGTCGCAAATATGAGACTTCTCTCGAAAGAATTCAGAATGATCTCGAAGAGAAGGGTTTTACATTAACCATTATTCCCAATCAAGAATCTAAATCCATTCTTTCTGCCAAATTGTTTTCTGATCATCATTGTGATGATAAAGAAATCATAGTTTCACTTGGTCAGATTCTCGTTGGCCTTCCTATCCCTCTTTATGATCCAAATCTTCCCTTGTTTTATGAAATTCTTGCTCATGCGAGCTTCTTGCGAGCCATCTACCAATTAAGTGGGGATTGCATTCGCTTAATACTTGAATTCGCCAACCGCGGTGATAGTAAAGGATCTCTCTATCCAAAAGAAGTTAGGGATCCTGAATATGTGGATTTAGAAATACTCGCCGAAAAATACACCGTGGAGAGTTTCTTTGAAAATTATGAAATAATAAATATGAAGAATGATAAAACTCGCTGGGGTATTCGCTTGAAGAGGAAAGAAAATGTTGCCAGCGATAGAATACTTATGCAGGACATTGATTTGCATTCTGGCAAGAATAATACTCCTCGCCATTCTAAAGATGACAGATGGTGTGTCTTTCCCTTAATTCTGAAGGGGGCTTACATTTCTGGTTCAAATGTACTTCCTGCGAATCTCGCTGCTTATCAACCTTGGGTATTTAGTTGGCCCGGGAAAGAGAAAGAGGTATGTTTCATAAATTTCGCTCAGTTTATAGTCTTCATTCCTCTTTATACCTATTGATCTTGCGAAAATTCCAGATTAATAAGCTGCGAAGAAGTTACAAAAGGACTAAGAAGGCAAGCACCCTAGCAGCGCTTCGTTCGATCACGGATGAAGTAAGAAATACTTTCTTTTATTATTTTGAACAATATTGTTGCCTCTGTTTCTTATCTTCATTCGTGTGCGAAGGTTGGTGTTGTAGTTGAAGAAGAAGGGTCTGAGGTTGCGAAGACCAAAGGCAAGGGTAAAAGTTCTCTTCGCAAGGAAAAGTCTGCTGCTCCACCTTCAAAGATTCAAAGAAGTGAAAAGTTCACTCTCCTTCTCCTTCAAATCTTCCGTATGGCGAAAGTTCTGATGATGATGATGTTGATACTTCTTTCGCAAAAGAAGGTTTTCCAGCTGAATCTTCTATGGCACAACTGTCTAGCATCTTCTCTAACTCCATACAAGGGATTGGGGATGATCATCTTACTAGCACATGCAAAGCTCTTGCGAACATATGTGATGCCCCTTTACTGGATGGTGATGATTCTCTTCATGGAGTCTCCAGATCAGTGACTCCTAGTTTTATGAATTCACTTGGTATCTTGGTATGCCTTCGTTTCTCTATTTCTTCATAATTATGATTTAAAGTTATACTATATCTTGACAATTTCTTCATTTTCCTTCGCAGACTGGGAAGGCTTATTTCGCTGTTGCCTCAGATTTGGAGAAAAGACGTGGGATTCTTGAAAAGAAAAATCTTTAGCTTCGCAAAAGAAATGAAGAATTAGAAGGTGAAGCTGTTGCTCTTCGAGAAAAGAATAAACAATTAGAAGCTGATTCTTCTACTCAGAAGGACAAAATATCTAGTCTTCAAGATGCCAATAAGCAACTTTATGGTATGAAAGTTTTTTATTTTTTGTTTTCTCATTATCCTCCCTCATCTTAATTTATCATTTTTGCAGACATCTATGATCTTTCTGATGAAGCCATTCTCCTTCACACATTCCCCAATTCTATGGACAATAATACCCTTCTTGAACAGCTTAATAATTCTTTGAATAGTTTTTCAAATGACAAAATTAAATCTCTTCCCATAAATGAACTCAGATCCAAACTTCGCCTCTTAGAAATTGACCATAGATCCAGCTTGGGCTTAGCTAACAAATTTAAGCGTTTCTATCTTAATTCTAAAGAGAAAATCAATACTTTAAGAACCAAGATCAATGATCTCATAAATGATAAAGATCGCATCGCTAGACAAGGTGCTCAAGCGTTAGCGAATTTCCAAAAAACTCTTCTTGAGGTTCAAATTGAACGAGATGATTCTAACCGCAGAATTGCTGTACTTAGCGAAAGAGAGAATCAAATTCGCTCCCTTCTTCTCATAAATAATGATGATGAATTCTCTTGGGCTGCGAAAGTTCTAGATGACGCCAGAAATAACTTAGGTGTAAATGTTAGTCTTCAAGCTGAGCAAACGGCCTTGGTTAGGGGTATGATTTCTGACAGAGAAGGTTGTTAATTATTCTTCTTTATTAATTGTTCTTCTTTCATAAATTATTACCAAGTTGTTGACTCATTATTATATGTTCGCAGAAGCTGAAGGGAGGTTTCTCAAAAGAATTGAAGAACTTGAGTCTTAAAAGGAGCAGCTTGCAAAGGATATTTCTTCTCGCAATGATAAATGCTCTAAACTGAAGAGTCAACTAAAGATTACTGTTGCGAACTTTAAGAATGACGCTATTCTTTGTCGCAATCAGACTATTAAGACGGTCTGCGGCGACAATAACATCCCTCATTCTATATATCCTTGCCTCTTAGAAGAAATCCCCAAGAATGCACCTCCTCTGGATATTTCTGACAGTGATGCTAGTGAAGAAGAGGAATCTGATAGAGGTGAAGAATAAGAAGGATCTGATGAAGATGATGAAGAAGAGGAGTCAAACAAGAAATATTCTGTTTCCTTCTTTCTCTTTTTGTAATCTGTACATTCATTCTTTTAATCTCCAATCTTTGTAATCTTTTGCTGCGAATTTCTTGAATCTTCAAATGCAAGTTCTACCTTTTTTGTTCCTTTCTGCACATATTAAAAAAGCAATTCTTTTTTGCAATATGGTTAATCAATATATTATGAATCTTTCATTTTATGCGTGCGTAAATCTATCATATGGAGACAAATAACATGTTCTTATTTTATTCATTCCCATACTTGCCTCTGTTATTTGTATTCAAATGAAAGATTAAGCAAGTTACTTTTGAATAGCAAAAGATGTATTCATGCCTCGATCTACGCAAAATTGTTTTACGCTGAATTTTCGCAATTAGATATTTCTTGGTTTCTTCCAAGATTTTATTTTTTCTTTTTCTCTTATGTGGTCTTATTTTGCCTTCCTAGTTAAAGGTCTTATTTTGCCACCTCTTGTCATTGCGACAAAATCGCAGGACGTCTTTACACTTTCATGTAATGACCCATTGATCTTGTCTTATCATTTCTCTAGTATTGTTGCCTCTGTAGGATATTTTTCATGCGACAATATGACATGCCTAAATATTCTTGCGAACATAAAGCCCCATGACATTGCCGTCGTGCGACGAAATTGCAGGACGTCTATACAGTTTCATGTATTGACCCATTGATCTCGTCTTATCTTTCTCTTTTGTCTTATTGCCTCTTCAGGATTGTCGCACAAATATGACAAGCCTAAATTTTCTTGCGAAAATAAAGCCTCGTGACATTTGCGTCTTAAGACACTTATCAGCTCCCTAATGGAGGGTGCCGCCCCTATCTTCCCCCTGGTTTCCTCTTTAAGGAGGCGTACCTCTACCATACAAGGTTGGCTCCTCCCATCCGGTCTTAACAACAACCTGTTGTTTTCGCAGCCTCTTATCCCTTTTGCCTATAGGGCTTATGGTTACGAGACTGCACCCTAAGTGGGGTTTTCTTCGGGCCGAGTGCAGCATACGTCAAGACTTTCCAAGAATGGCTGAGACACTTCAAATGCCCCAGGCACTCTTGGCTCAACCATGTACCTCGGCGCCTTTATCAGATGCCGCACTCCTTAGAAGAGACCCTCGGTCGTCCAACCTAAGTCATAAGCTTAGGTTGAAAATCCAAGGTACCTCTCCTGGATGGGCTTTATTGACCCCAAATCTCCATGACTCAGGTTCCATGGGAGGTGTAACCTTTTCGCTGAGCCATGCAACAGGTACCCCCTTCTATGACGCACTTTAGGTCTTACATTTGCCTCTTGCGAAATTTTGATTTCGCGAACTAGGGTGTACGCCATAGAAGGTTCGCCCCTTTCTGATTGTTTTGTTTCTTCTTCTGCATATCATCTCTTTTGTAATTTCACAATCTCATCTTTGTCATTCATAAAATATATTTTCTTCTTCTGCATATCAGCTCTTTCGCAATCTCATCTTTGTTATTCAATTTTTTTTTTTTTTTTTTGAAACAAATCAACCATACAATTTTCTTTCTTCTCCCAATTTTTACTTTGGCAGTCAACAAGTACATTCATTCTTTAAGTCTCTTACTTCTGCTACTTTCTGCCTTTGCATTTTTGAAATTTTCTGTTATTTTCTTATCTTTTGCAAAACCTTCGCCACTTATCTTCAGCATGCATTGGTTTCGCAGCGTTTCTTCTTCTCTCTGTTCTATTGCATCTACCATCAATCTTTCACTTTTTTGTTTTTCTCTGCTGTTATGTTTCCAATTCTTCTTCTTCGCAGCTCTTTCTTCGCAAGATTCTATATCAATTTCATAACACTTATTTCCTTCAACCCAATCTCCTTTTATGATGTCAATACCACTGGGATGAGGGAACTTGATACATTGATGGAAAGTCGATGCTATACCTAGAATCCCATGTAACCAGGGTCGTCCAATCAACGCGTTGTATGGTGATTCCACATCGACTACACATAACAGAATTTCAGAGGACAATCCTTTCAATGGAATTCGTATATTGACTTCTCCTTTAGGCTTATTGGAAGTACCATTAAAACCATAGATTTTATAGGTTGAAGGTATTAGATCTTCATCTTTTCCTCCCATAGTTTTGTAAGCATGATAAAAAAGGATATCCACAGAACTACCAGTATCGATTAAAATTATGTTGATTGCCCATGAATTCTCAGCTTCATCATCTTCATCATCACTAGGTTTTGGGTTAATCTCCAATCTTACCACTAATGGGTTATCGTGCATCTTGCCATCCTCAGGTACTTCTTCTGCGGTGAAGGAAATAGTATGCTTTTGCCATTCTTTCAGTGCCGATGCCTTCGCAATGTTCATTATTTTTCTATCATCGGCATCTCTTGCGAAGACCCTGTTGAGAGTGTTATCGTGAAAGTCTTCAATCGTTTTGTACGAATGTACAATAGAGTGACAAAACAGATTCTTTGTCTTTGCTCCAACTTCTATTACAAATGTTTCTCCTCCTTTTGTTGTATTTACTCTGCGAATTTCTGGCGGTGGTGGTAATGGTTGAGACTGAGATTGGTTTTTTAGAAAATGATTTAGTTTCCCTTGATCTATCATTCGGAGGATGATTCTTTTTATATTTCTGCAATCATTTGTTGAGTGTCCATGAAAATGGTGATAAGAACAAAATTCATGACTTCTGTCGCTTGGAGGTGGTTCACTCCCCATGTTCCATGGCGCGGGTATGTTTTCCATCAAGATTATAGCTTCCCATATTTTCTCCACACTAGCATTCAGTGGTGGCATTTTGATTTCTTCCCATATTATCTTATGACTTCCCCGTCCTCTTGTGGCTGGTCAAGTCTTTGAATTTTGTTATTTCCACCACGGCTATAGAAATTTCTTTCTCTCTCGAATTCTTCTTGATCACGACTTCCCATAGCTACTAGTTTCTGCTGACTATCTCCCATTATCCTTTCTTGTTGTCCTTGTGAAGTGCTCATCACTGTATTTATAAACTTAGGTAACAAGCTTGCATTCGCTGCTCGCAACTGGGTATGATTCCATCTCATTTTGCTTTTCCTCAAGAGCAATATACTCCTCCTAAAATTCTCGCAACTCATTCATTGTGATCGTATTCTTAATTCTGAAAATTTGAATATATAACAGATTGGTTGTGAACATAGCGTTAATGAATGATAGAATAAGATATCTCTCATCCACACGACCAGCCACATCACTACACATTATCTTCCACCTCATGGTTAGATGTTTCAAACTTTCGCCAACCCTTTGCTTTAACCCAAATACATCTTCAATGCCAGGTCGCGAGGAATTGTTACTTATATACGCCCCTAAAAATGTAGCCTGCAAATGGTTGAAAGATGTTATAGTATTATTTGGAAAACCTTCAAACCATTTCAAGGCCTCCCCTGTTAAACTTGATGCAAAATATTTGCACAATACAGCATCATGGTTTTCCCAATGTAGCATATATCTCACATAAGATTTGATGTGTTGTACTGCACAAGTTGTTCCGTCAAAAATGCTGGTTAACGCAGGTAAATTGCACTTTGGGGGTATTCCTCCTAATTGTACTTCTTATGTGAATGAGGTTTTCGCAGCTTCTTCTATGGCTTCATCCAGTTGTCTCCTACCTCCTCTTTTATTATTTAACATTCCTCTCATTTCCGCTAACTCTCTCAAAATTTGTTCATTTACACCAGAATTCGGATCCATTGGTCTTTTTAACTCCGTCTCTCTTCTTCTGCGTTCATATCTGTTTTGATTTTCTTGTTCATCATTTTCTTCTCGTATTTCTCTGCGATCTTCTCTTTCATTTCTTTTATGAATTCACACACCATTATATTTCTCATGTTCTCTTCTTTGCCGCCTTTCAGCTCTCCTTTGTACTCTATCATATTCTTCATTGATATTACCATTATTGCGATTTTGTTCATGCCTTCTTTCTCGATTATCATGATTGTTCTGGAGAATTGCCTCTTGTAGCTCTTGTTCTTCCACTTCTGCTCCCAATCTTTCCCTCTCGCAAGCTAGACGTGCTTGTTCAGTGTAATGTCTTTCAATTTCATCTTCATTTATTTGTCGATTTCTTTGAACTTCTTTCCAATGTAATGTTCTCCTTCCTTCTCCCTGATTTTCTTCGCCATCTTGATTATTTCGTTCCCGACATTGCCTATTTCCCTCATTTCCGTTGTTTTGTCCATTTTGAGGAATTTCACCATGTTGAATATAACGATCTTCTATTATTTCTCTTCTTTCATGACGTTCTTCGTCTGGATTTTGTATTTCCTCTCGAGTATCTTCATTAGCATTTTCTACAGGCGAATTTCGTCTTATTTCTTCTCTAACCGATCTTGAACTTGATCTTGTAGTGCTTCTTGACCTTCTACTTTGTAATCTCATGTTTTCCATCCTCAACTCATGATTTTTCCTTGTGAGATTTGCACGTTCTTCTGCTTCTAATCGCCTTTCTTCATGTATTCTTTGCCTCAATGCCTCTAACGCTGCAATCTCTTTATTTCCATGAATTATTCCTCCAATTACTTCTTTGTCTCTCTCCTCTCTTCCATTGCTTCCTAATTGTTGCTCTTCTCCCATTTCATCTACAGAATCTGATCGCCAAGTATGTACACTCACTCTGTCATAATCCACAGTTCTATTTTGTATTGGTGTATGTTGAATTGGCGGTTGAACTTGATTTTCTCCATTGTTTCTTGTGTTCACTCTTGAAGATTCCTCCATTTCATCTCTCCCTTTTTCAGCAAGTCTCCTACTCCTTCTAATAGTTGTTGGTTGTTTTGATGTATTTCTTCTTCTAGCCATTTTTCAATCTTAATGAGTTGTTGAAAATTATATGAAATTCTTTATCTACTACTCCAAATTCTTTCAAATCACAATATCAATCTTCAATCCCTGTTTCTAGCGCCATTATGTAGTTGCAGGAAATCCCACAATACATCCCTCACAAGAATTCATAATAATCAACACATCTTTAAGATCAACAATCACACTTTTTATTAATTGAGTTAAAGAACTTTACAAAGAGGAAATGAAATCAAGAATACAACTATTTCTCTAGATTTTCTCTCTCCTCAAAACTTTCCCTCCACTCTAAAAAGATCTCTCTCCTCTCAAGCCTGTTTGGCTCTTTATATAGGATATTACATAGTGGGTGACAGCTAAGCTGTCCTTTATTTTCGGATCTGGCTTGCGATATTCTCGCAAGTATATAAATGTTAAATTTCGCAACACTCCTAAATCTCGCTAGATCTCCACAACTTCCTCGTGTTTAGGTTGTCGTCATATGTTGCGTCATTTCTGTAACCAGTCTGCGATATCTTCGAGTGTGTTGTATAAAGATTTCGCAAAGATATTGATGTTGCGATATTCTGATCCTACAGCTAAGTTGGACGGTCATGATGTTTTTTTGAGACCGTATTTGTCGATCTTAGCTCGTTTGAGCTTATTTTCAAATAGCGCGATCACCCACGTTTGGGTTAACGTTTGAAACGCTTATGAGTGAACTAAATAGGACTCGATCCCCTAAGGCAATGGTGGCCCGCTGGTGGTTACTACGGTGATTGCCTTGTTCCGCCAGGAGTAGTCTAGGCTTGTTGAATCGCGTGGCCCAGTCGTGTGGCCGTGATCATTTTGAGACTTGTTGATGGTGGATTTTAGTTCAGGGCTAAATTGTAAAACTAGTATTTTATACGCTGTCACCCTGCAAAGGGAAAAGCCGTTTAAACAGTGATGAGTGCAGAAAACCTCTTCACTTTATTTATTTGAAGCAATTCAATAAATACGCAAAATTCACCCAGAATGGTGTGTGCAACAGCAATCCCAAATATTCTGTGAATTTTACTAGCATTAATAATTAATGCATGATTTGCCTAGTATTTTCCGTGCTGTGTTCTCAGCCGAACTCTCATTATTTGCATGACATGACGACTGAGTGTTCACTCTCAGCAGAGTAGCATGAATCTCCGTGCCGATATTGAGACATGCACGAAGTACCCACATAGGCTATATCACTCTCTGACAAAGAGAGTCTCGCATCGACGCGCTTTGGTTAGCCCGATCGAGCATCCATAATTTCCTTAAGGGAAATCTAGACTGTCCATATCAGTCTCAGAAATGATCGTGGCCACACAAGTTGGCCGCGTAATTTAACAAGCCTAGCCAAACCCTGACAAGAATAGGCGATTATCGTGATGACCACCGGCGGGCCCACTTATGCCCTAGCCGGTCGGACATCACACGAACATCTCCTATCAACGTCAAACGCCAACCATAAGTAGGGTGGCTGTGATGCTTTGAAGAAATTCAATCGAACACAGACTGTTCAAGGCAGTCTTAAAACGATCATGATCGTCCAACTTCACCAACCTGGTTGGATGGATTAGATCATTCCTTGAATGATTAGGGAAGCGCTAACACGCACATTTGTGGGCCCACTCTCCCCATACCTAATCGTTTTGCTCATGGCATGGTCATGGAGCAATGAACGATTGCTCAAAACATGGTGGGCGTGATG
Organism: Papaver armeniacum; assembly: GCA_023531295.1. Classification (NCBI taxonomy): domain Eukaryota; kingdom Viridiplantae; phylum Streptophyta; class Magnoliopsida; order Ranunculales; family Papaveraceae; genus Papaver; species Papaver armeniacum. The sequence goes on along the minus strand of JAJJWW010008308.1, from coordinate 55,316 downwards.
CTTTCGAGGGTCGTGGAAGTCCACTAGCGTCTTAAATCGATCACGACCATCCAACTTAGCCAGCCTATTTGGATGGCTTAGATCGCATTTGGGACCATCGGAAGATACACATGTGTTCACCACCGGCCCAACAAGGGCCCCATGTGATCGATCTCTCCAAAGGAGGATCACGATGTGCCAAACCGTTTGGCCAAAGTCACGTACGCGTGACCAATTCAAAACCTTAATTAGGGTTTGCGGCGATGCATATCTGTCGTAGTTCGATCGCATCCATCCATCTTCGCCAGCCTAAACGGAGGGTGTAGATATAGATTCAAGAGGTCCCAAGGATGTTGACGTGATCACCGTGGGCCAACCTGTGCGTGTGACCGGCCATCCTAGGCCAACCAAGGCCGAGCGCCTCGAAACGCACGCCCGAAGGTGACATGTCACGCGGCCTCTAAATCCTTTGCGGCAATGGATTTTACATCATGGCCGATCACGACCACTCATCTTTGCCAGTCAATTTGAGTGGCCTAGATCAAGCCTTCATGAGACAAAGCGGTATGGACATGTACACCGGCAGGCCGTCTACACGCATGCCCGATCGGTCCCACCAAAAATAACGCCCATGCTTGAATTCGGTCAAGCCAAAGAGTGATGCTTGCGCACCTCTTAAAATCCCCAAATTTCATCAACGGTCGTAGATATATGTAGTAAACCATATCGTCCGTCCAACTTTTCCATCTTGGTCGGACAGACTAGGTTAAATGTTAAGTGGCCAATACTGCACCTTGATGATTATCGTCCGCCACTCTTCCGCAGGGAGTGATCGACCAGGGGATGGCTCGCCCATACGGCCTCCAAATGATCACTCGAAGATGGTTGGACGTGATGCTATTTTAAGACGCTTAATCCGCGACTTATTCGGTTAAGCTTTAAAACAACAATGCTTCATACGTATTGATTGTTTTCGATGCATTACATGCATCGATTATACTCGATATTTCATGAATATCAATTTCTTAAATAACTTAGTTATTTAACTTAGCACTGTATGCTATTTTCTGCGGTGGGTCCCATGATCCGCTCATTCGAGACATCAAGCATGTCACAAACTGGGGGATACTTACTGGGGTATTGGTCTAGCGGTTTACAGCGTGCAGCGTGCAACGCGCCATTACAAGAACGTGTCAGGAAAAGGTGGACGGTTAACAGTGATGGGGGAAGTGGGCAAAGGTATGATCGTGTAACAGTCAACACTCCTACATGACCCCACTACTCCATTACTTCACCTCCTCCACAACCTAGGAGATGAGAGTTGCGCTCAATGACTTGTATAAATAGGTCTTTCACCTATTTCCAAACAACACAGAAAAAACCAAGTGTTGTCACGTATCCAGAAAACACCCAGAACTGATAGCTTACATTGTGCAAGCCAGTTCAACATTCTGATACAAGTCATAAATAGCCAACACCTTTACAATCTCAATACCTTCTTTGCTTCCCTCCCTAAGATCAACCCCATCTCCTTCACTTTGTGACCGAAGCAAGTCTGGAACGACCATTTCTTGGTTTAGGCCAGAATTGTATAGATTGATCTCTCGAATCAAAAGCACTCCTGTGCAGTGCATTTGTTTAGGGTTTAGATTCGTTTCTCATCCACACACACCCAAATTTACCAAAACCAGTAGAAACAGTTTTCACCCATAAACAATTGGCGACCACAGTGGGAGATTAATCTCTCGGTTGTGAAGTCAATTTTTTCAATACCCAATCCCATTTGGTTGATTTCAAAATGGTTGGTCTTAGGACTGCCCCAGCTTCAAATCCTGGTCGAAGTTCCTCCAATAGAGATACCCCTCTTCCCAACGGTGTATATGATAGTGTAACTGGAAGAATCCCAACATTGATCGAGTTAGAACGGGTGCAGGAGATTCACACAAAGAACATGGACCTGATCAAAGAAGCGATAAATGGCATACTGGATCTCCTCATCAAGATGACATCAGATATGAGCGGTCCTATCACGGAGACTTCTACACTGGGGACTGATCCTCCTCAAATCAATAGTTTCACTATGAACCGGAGGCCGGTGGATCAGGAAGCATCTTCTCTAGTGGAAAGTTTGTGCGAACTTTTACACCTCTCGAAGAATCAGCGGGGGGAGACGTTTGCTGCAATTAACCAGATAGCCCTAGACGTGCATTTAACTCCTTCACGTCCAGAAGTCTCAAAAACATCAGAGATGTCTGTGAATAATGTTACATTTACATAGGAAGACATGATGGCGGAAGAGGGTCACAACCGGGCCCTACACGTTACTGGGCGCATTAAGGATTAAGAGTTCAAGAGGGCCCTCATCGACACATGAGCATCTTCGAATGTGATTACTCTCAAGACACTCAAGACGGCTAAGGTACGCCCAAGCAAGATCGTGCGACAGCCTACCACGATGACAGACTTTGAAGGAAACCAAACCAATACGTACGGGTATGTCAATGTGAATTTATCCATAGGGCCCATTCAGTCAAAGGTGAAATTCGAAGTCATAGAAAAGAATCTGGACTACCATATGATACTAGGGAGACCATGGCTTCATGACAATAGGATTGTCCCTTCGACGTATCACCAATGCCTGAAGACTATGCTGAATAATGAAGTCGTTCGTATCCCATCATCGTTGTCTCCTTACGCACCGATAAGTGGAGTGGAATTATTTGAACCAAGAGAAGCTCCGCGGGAAGAATCAGAAAAAGTTCATTGCGTCCCACTCCCCACGTGGGCGTCAATCCAGGAGGAGGACCGACTTGCATCATTGAGGGCTAAGCCCCACGATGCATCTTTGCTGACAAGGCGTTCTTCTTCATCCGGTAAAGCAACGACCCACGTTCACACTAAGAGGGAGCGAACTTTTGTGGCGAGCCGTGATCAGAAAGGGAAAACTGTGTACCGACGCCGCTGTTAGCAATTATCAGGGGAGACTGATGCCCAATCTCTTCGCCTAGTCAAATACTACAAAAACGACGAGCCACAAGAAGAGGTGCTGGACGCTCCACGACAGCTGCAAGTTGGCACCAACTCCACGACTGATGAACTCGAAATAGTTAATATCGGGAATGAAGAATCTCCCAGGCCTATCTCCATCAACTCAACTTTGTCCACGGATGAACGCACGAAGCTCGTGCAACTTCTTAAAGAATACCAGGACATATTCGCTTGGACGTATGAAGAGATGCCCGGTTTAGATGAAAAATTGGTCACCCATCATCTACATGTCATACCCGGATCCAAGCCGATCAAACAGTCTCCAAGGCAATTCAGGCACAAGGTGGAAGAGCAAATCAAGACTGAGATTCAGAAGTTGCTAGCCGCTGGCTTCATTAAACCCATTCATCATCCGACCTGGTTGGCTAATGTGGTTCTTGTGAAAAAGAAACGGACAGATCCGGTACTGCGTGGATTTCAGAGACTTGAACAAATGCTGCCCCAAGGACGATTTTCCTCTACCTAACATCGACATGTTAGTAGATGCCACCAGCGAACACGGCATATTTTCCTTCATGGATGGATATAGTGGCTACAATCAGATAAGGATGTATGAGCATGATGCAAGTAAGACAGCTTTTCGAACTCCTCTTGGAAATATTTACTATACTGTTATGCCTTTTGGTTTAAAGAATGCCGGCACAACGTATCAACGCGCTATGACGACAATCTTCCATGACATGATGCATAAGCAAGTCGAAGACTACATGGATGATATAGTAGTCAAATCAAAAGCTAGGGCGGACCACACAGGAGTCCTACGGAAAGTGTTCGAAAGGTATCGTGAATACAAATTGAAGATGAATCCTTTGAAATACGCTTTCGGCGTCTCTTCGGGCAAATTTCTGGGATTCCAGGTAACTGCCGAGGGGATCAAAGTGGACCCATCCAAGACTCAAGCTATATATCCTCACAATGCTGCCACCACGAACTGTGAAGGTACTCCAAAGCTTCATGGGCAAGGTGAATTACATTCGACGTTTTATACCTGGTTTAGCCCAACTCATTGCTTCATTCACCCCCTTGCTGAAGAAAGGAGCAAGTTTTGTTTGGACCGCAGTACAACAGGAAGCGTTTCAAAGATTCAGCGAATATTGTCATCTCCAGCCATCATGAAGTCTCCCATCCAAGGAAGACCGATATGTCTCTATACTGCTTTCAGTGATACCGCCGTCGGGGCTTTGCTCGCTCAAGAAGATGACGAGGGAATCGAACATCCTATATACTATTTCAGCCGAATATTGAGAGATACTGAGCTCAGATATCCTAAGGCATAGAAGGCATGCTTAGCCCTAATCCATTCCATTCATAATTTCAGACATTAGCTGCTATCCAACAAGGTGGTACTCATATCTAAATCTGATCCCGAAGTTTTTCCTTTCAAAACTGGTCCTGATGGGAAGGTCGGCTAAGTGGCTTCTCCAAATTTCAGAGTTAGACATAACGTTTGCATCACCTAGAGCTTTCAATGGACAAGCAGTTGCAGATTTACTAGCAGCATTCCCTGGGGGAGACACTACTACGCTACGCGAGGATCTTCATGGAGAATTTCCAGACATCTCCGTTATCGAAGAAGAAGCATGGCTGTTATATTTTGACGGCTCTGCCACTCCTAGCAATGACACTGGAGGGGCAGGCATAGTCCTAGTATCTCCAACCGGAGAAGTCTTCTCACACTCCTTCAAGCTGGACTTTCAATGCACTAACAATTTAGCGGAGTATGAAGCCTTCCTCATAGGACTGTCATTAGCCAAACAAGCAGGGGTCACATGTCTGGAAATAAGGGGTGACTCTAAGCTACTAGTTAATCAGATGAATGGAGTATATGCATTGAAGGAGGTGACACTAGCTCCATACCGATCAGAAGCGCAAAAGTTACTAAACTACTTTGTTGATGCAACCATAACCCATATTGGCTGCATCAACAATAGACACGCCGATTATTTAGCAACGCTGGCATCTAAATTACAGTTCGAAGGTTTAGAAGAAACCCTGACGGTGAAGAGAAGAACGGTAGAATCAACGTGGCTTTCACAATGCAAAGACACTGGAACCTACGGTTGGCGAACTCCGATCATTCAGGAGCTTAGCAGCTCGCTTTCTCAAGGAAAGGTCAGTCTCAAAACCTTGCAAAACTTCTTCATGCTTCATGGTATGCTATATCATCGAAACCCAGATGGTTCCCTATCAAGATGTCTCGGAGATGAAGAAGCTCAGTTGCGGCTTAACCACGTTCACGATGAAATATGCGAGCAAACCTTGGTGGTAACACTCTATCGTCGTCTTCAACGCCTGGGCTATTACTGGCCAGAAATGGAGACTCAATCTCGGCTACTCCAAAAGTCTTGCTCAAATTGTCAAGAGCCGCCACATCAACTAGAGGTTTTCAGCATAAGTCATACTAGGGACTGGAGAGAGCCGTATATTAGCTATCTCAATGACGGAGTAACTCCTTTTAATCAAAAGGATGATGTCAAGATGAAACAAAAGGCGAAGGGATCCTGTATCGCAAAAGATTTGGAGGAGATCTGATACGGTGCATGCCTGAGGTAGAGATTCCAATTATGTTGAAGGAAATGCATGAAGGGGACCATCAAGGTAAGAGGAAACTGTTTCTCCATATACACGAGAAATACTATTGGCCGACCATGGAGATGACGCAGCTGTATTTGTTCGAAGCTGCCACAAATGTCAAATTCATGGGAACCTTGTTCACGCACCTTCCACTCTTTTACACTCGATAAGCAGTCCATGGCCATTTTATAGCTTGGGACTTGACATTATTGGGAAGATCAATCCGCCGTCATCGAAGCAGCACGAGTACATCATAACCGCGACATAATATTTCACCAAATGGGTTGAGGCTATTCCTCTACGAGGGACTACAGGAGCAACGATTGTGGCTTTCATTAAAGAGTACATCATTTGTCGTTTTGGTGCGCCTAAGCATATTATCAATGATAACGGCACCCCCTTCGCCAACAAACAGGTATGAGAGTTGCTTGAAGAATATGGAATTAAACAGGTCTTCTCCACCATCTACTACTGTAGGATCAGAATATCGCAGCATCAATATCTCGCTAGATTAATAAACGACAGTCTTGCGAAAGTGTCGCAAGGAAGTATAATTAATGACGCAATGGATGACGGCAACCAGAACATGAGAAAAGTGTGAAGATTTGGCGAGATTTAGGAGTGTCGCGAAGACGAACACTTATACACTTGCGATACTTCGCGAGTCATTCCCGAAAATAAAGGACAACTTAGCTGTCATCCACTATGTAATACCCTATATAAAGGGTTGAGTAAGTCTGTTGAGAGAGAGTTCTTTTTGAATTGTTAAGCAAGTCATTAGGAGAGACAAAATTTAGTGTGATTGTAATTTCTTTGGCTCTGTTCTATCTTTCTTTGTAAACATTTCAAGAAAATAATCAATAAAAGAGATAGTTATTCATCTTCAAATGGATTAGTTGAGTAAATTCTAGGAGGGGTGTAGTGTGGGATTTCCTGCAACTACATATGCGCTAGAAACAGGGACTGAGTAGAAGATCAACCTTGTGAATTGAAAGAATCAGGAGTAACAAGAAAGAAATTTCGAATAATTTTCAACAATTTACTAAAATTGAGAAATGGCTAGAAGAAGGAATGCATCAGAACAACCAACAATTGTAAGGAGAAACGGGAGATTAGATGGAGAAAGGAGAAATGAAGTAGGTGAACTATCAAGAATAAACACAAGAGATAGAGAAGAAGGTCAAACTCAACCGCCAATTCAACCACCAGTTCAACCAGCACCGAATAGAGTAATGGATTATGATAGGGTGAGTGTGCATACATGGAGATCAAATTCTATGGAAGAAAGAGAAGAAGTGCAACAATTGATAAATAATGGACAAGAGGAGAGAAATCAAGAAGAAATGGGAGAAACAACTCATAGAAATGAAGAAATAGTAGCATTAGAAACGTTGAGGCAAACGATACATGAAGAAAGGCGATTAGAAGCGGAAGAACGCGCAAATTTAACAAGGCAAAACCATGAGTTAAGAATGGAAAATATGAGGTTGCAGAATAGGAGCTCGAGAAGTAATACCAGATCAAGATCAGGATCGGTTAGAGATGATATGAGGAGAATGTTACCTGTGGAAAATGTTAATGAAGAAAATCTAGAAAGAGATCCAAATCTCGATGAAGGATGCTGCGAAATAAGGGAAATAGTGTGTATTCCACGTCCTGAGATTTTACAGAATGTCCAAAATAACATAATTCAAGGAAATAGGCAGCAGAATGGTCCAATTAATGAAGAAAATCAGGAAGAAGGAAGAAGAATGTTGCATGGGAGAGAAACACAGAGGAAACAAAAAGAGATTGAAGATGACATCGAAAAGCATTATATCGAACAAGCGCGTCTAGCTTGCGAAAGAGAAAAATTAAGAGTAGAAATGGAAGAACGGGAATTGGAGGAAGCAATTCGGCAGAACAATCATGACAATCGAGAAAGAAGGCGCGAGCAAAATTGCAACAATGGAAATATCAATGAAGAATATGAAAGAATACAAAGGAGAGCTGATAGACAACCAAGAAGAGAAAATGATAGATACAATGGTGTGCGAATTTGTGAACGAGATGAAGGAGAAAGTCGCAGAGAAAGAAGAGAAGAGAATGTTGAACAAGAAAATCGAGGTAGACATGAACGCAGAAGGAGAGAGGCAGAGCTAAAAAGACCAATGAATTCGAACCCTGATGTAAATGAACAAATCTTAAGAGAGTTGGCAGAGATGAGAGGAATGTTGAACAATAGAAGAGGAGGAGGAAGAAGACAATTGGATGAGGCCATCGAAGAAGCTGCAAAAACCCCTTTACACTAGAGGTGCGAGTTAGGAGGAATACCCCCAAAATGCAATTTACCCGCATTAACCAAAGATTTTTGATGGAACAACTTACGCAATACAACACATCAAAGCGTATGTGAGATGTATGCTACAGTGGGAAAATCATGATGCAATATTGTGCAAATATTTCGCATCAAGTTTAACAGTAGAAGCACTGAAATGGTTTGAGGGTTTACCAAGAAACACCATCACGTCATTCAACCATTTACAAGCTATATTCTTAGGGGCATACATAAGTAACAACTCCTCGCGACCAGGAATTGAAGATGTATTTGGGCTGAAACAAAGAGTTGGCGAAAGTTTAAGACACTTAACTGTGAGATGGAAGACGATGTGTAACGAGATGGCTGGAAGAGTGGATGAAAGATATCTCATTTTATCATTTATAAACGCTATGTTCGCAACCAATTTGCTATATATTCAAATTTTTAGAGTCAAGAATACAATCACGATGACGGAGCTGCGAGAACTTCAAGAGGAATATATTGCTTTAGAGGAAAGGCAAAATGAGATGGAATCATATCCAATTGCGAATATAAGTTCAAATGCTGCGAATGCAAGTTTATTACCCAAACTGATAAACACGGTGGCGAGTACTTCGCAAGGTCAACAAGAAAGGATAATAGATGATGGACAGCCAAAGATGGTAGCCATGGGAAGTCGTGATCAAGAAGAATTTGAGAGAGAAAGGAACTACTACAACCGTGGTGGCAATAACAAAATTCCAAGACTTGATCATCCGCAAGAAACTTATGGAGGTCAAAGGCATAATTATCATGGAGGGCAGCGACGTCACAGAGTAGTATGGGAAGAAATAAAAATGCCACCATTAAATACTAGCGTGGAAAAAATATGGGAAGCTATACTCTTGATGGAAAACATACCTGCACCATGGAATATGGGGAATGAGCCACCACCAAGTGATAGAAGTCACGAGTTCTGTTCTTACCACCGCTTTCATGGACATTTAACAAATGACTGCAGAAATATAAAAAGAATTATCCTCAGAATGATTGATCAAGGAAAGCTGAGTCATTTTCTAAAAAGTGAAGAGAAGGTTCAGCCATTACCACCACCACCGGAAATGCACAGAACAAATTCAGCAAAGGGAAAAGAAACATTCGTAATAGAAGTTGGATCGAAAGCTAAAAATTTGTTTTGCAACTCCATTGTACACTCATACCGAACAATTGAAGATTTTCATGATAAAGTTCTCAGTAGGGTTTTCGCGAGGGATGCTGACGATAAAGAAGTGATGAACATTGCGAAGACATCGCAATTAAAAGAATGGCAAATGCAGATTATTTCTTTCACCTCAGAAGAGATTCCTGAAGGTAGGGAGACGCATGACAACCCATTGGTTGTAAAATTGGAAATTAATCCAAAACCTGTAGATGGCGAAGACGACGAAGCGGAGAATTGTTTGGGCGATCAATAAAATTTTAATTGATAGGGGAGCTCAGTAAATATTCTTTTCTACCATACTTACAAGACTATGGGGGGAAGGATGAAGAATTGATACCTTCGACGTATAAGATATATGGTTTCAATGGAACAGCGAATAAGCCTAAAGGAGAAGTTCATATGAGAATACCCTTGCAAGGATTATCAACGGGGATTTTGTTCTGTGTAGTCGATGTGGAGTCCCCTTATAATACATTGATTGGAAGTCCATGGTTGCACGAAATTCTGGGCGTAGCGTCGACTTATCATCAATGCATAAAATTTCCTCATCCTAGCGGTGTCGGAATTATAAAGGGAGATTGGACGGAAGGACAAAAATGCTATGAGATCGACATGGAGAGTTGCGAAGAGAGAGCTGTAAAAAGAAAGGGTTGGAAGCAACATACAAAAGATGAACAAAGAAGAGAAAGATTGATGGTGGATGCCATTGATGTAAGAGGAGAAGATACATTGCGAAACAAGTGCATGAAAACAGTTAAAAATCATGATGGAAAGGAATCATTAAGAGATTTGAATGGTGTAGAGGCAGAGAGCAGCAGGAGCAAAAAGTGTAAGAAATGAATATGGGAATGTATGACAAAAGCATGTTAAAGATAAGAGGAAGAAAAAATAATTGAAGAAGAAATATGCGAGGATCTCGCCATCAAGAATGTATGACAATTTGATTGAAGAATTGAAAAACAAAAATGATTAAACAATGTAAGATTGTGCGATAGCTTTGCAAACAAAATGAATGATTGAATGAATTAACAAAAATGAAAGAGTGAGTGATTGGGACGAACCTTTATGGCGTACACCCTAGTTCGCGAATGATATTTCGCAAGAGGCAAATGTAAGACCTAAAGTGCGTCATATAAGGGGGTATCTCTTGACATGGCTCAGTGAAAAGGTTACCCCGCTCCCGGAACCCGAGTCATGGAGATTTGGGGCCCATGAAAGCCTATCCGGGAGAGATACCTTGGATTTCCAACTATATATATAAGGTTATACCCTGGTTGGACGCCCGAGGGTCTCTTCCAAGGAGTCGATGTATGCTCAAGGCGCCGGGGCACACGGTTGAGCCAAGAGTGCCTGGGGGCATTTGAAGTGTCTCGGCCATTCTTGGCAAGTCTTGGTATATGCTGCACTCGGCCCGAAGAAAACTCCACTTAGGGTGCAGTCTCGTAACCATAAAACATATAGGTATAAGGGATAAGAGGCTGCGAAAACAACTGGTTGTTGTTAAGATCGGATGGGAGTAGCTAGTCTTGTATGGCCGATGTACGCCTCCTTGAAGGTGCAACCAGGGAGAAGATAAGGGCGGCACCCTCCATTAGTGAGCTGATAAGTGTCAAAAGACGCAAATGTCATGAGGCTTTATTTTCACAAGGAAATTTAGGCTTGTCATATTTGTGCGATGATCCTGTAGAGGAAATAATACTAACGCAAGGATAAGACGAGATCAATGGGTTTTTACATGAAAATGTAAAAACGTCCCCGCGATTTCGTCGCGAAGACTGGCAATGTCATGGGATTTTACATTCGCAAGAGTATTTAAGCATGTCATATTGTCGCAAATAAAATATCTGCTGAGAGGCAAAAATACTTGAGAAATGATAAGACAAGGTCAATGGGTCATTACATGAAAATGTAAAGACGTCCCTGCGATTTTGTCGCAACGAGGGGTGGCGAAATAAGACCTTTAATTAGGAAGGCAAAATAAGACCACACAAGAAATGATAAGGCAAGATCAATAGATTTCTTCATTTGTGAAGACGTCCTGCGATCTTGTCGCAATGATGAACTTCAACATAAATAAAGATATAGCCATACAAAACATTGAGGAAGCAAATAAGCTTGCGAAAACGATTATATTTCTTCATAAAGTTACCAACAATAAGGCTAAAATTCAGAGATTTCATTACTCAGAGATAATTGGTCAAATCTCTCATTTGAAAATAAATAACAGAGGCAAGTATGGGAATGAGTAGGATAAAATCTTGTTATTCATTTCCACATGATAGATTTATGTATTCATAATGCTGGTCAGTTGAGTTACAAAGAAGAATTGCTTGATTAATATGCGCAAGTAAAGAAAATAAAGATCGAATTCATATTTAGCAATCCAAGAAATTTACAATAGAAGATTAAAAGGGTATATATACAGATATTACAAGAAGCGAAAGAAGAAAAAGAAGTTATTTCTTTGAAGATCCTTCTTCTTTGTCAGATTCTTCAATTCCATCATTCTTTTCGCCAGATTCTTCTTCTTCGCTAGCTTCACTATCAGAGACATCCGAGAAAGGCACATCTTCAGGAATATCATCGCAAAGACAAGGATATGAACTAAGAGGAATGTGGTGATCATTGCAAACTATTTCAATAGTTTGATTGCGAAAACGAACAGCATCGTTATTAAAATTCGCTACTGTAGCTTGCAGTTGTTTCTTCAACTTAGAATACTTGTTGTTGCGAAGAGAAAGGCCTTCTGCGAGTTGCCCTTTTTCAGACTCAAGTTCTTCAATCCTTGTTTGAAATCTCTTCTCGGATTCTGCAAAACATATGACAATGAATTAACAACACAATAACAATGCTACAGAAATAAGGAGCAGTAAAGTGTAATAAACAACCTTCTCTGTCAGATATCATATCTTTAACCAAGGCAGTATGCTCGGAATGAAGACTAACATCAACACCTAAGTTATTCCTGGCATTATCTAGAACCTTCGCAGCCCAAGCGAATTCATCATCATTATTTATAACGAGAAGCGAACGAATTTGATCTTCTCGCTCATTAAGTATGGCATTCTGACGAAGAGATTCGTCTCGTTCAATTTGTACTTCGAGAAGAGATTTTTGAAATTTTGCTAATGCCTGAGCACCTTTATTAGCAATGCGGTCTTTGTCATCTATGAGACCACTAATTTTATTCCTTAAAGTTTTGGTTTTCTTATGGGAATCAAGATACATTTGTTTAAATCGGTTGGCTAAACCTAAACTAGATATATGCTCAATCTCTAAGAGACGATATTTGGCTTGAAGTTCATTTAACGGAAGGGAATCAATTTTGTTTGACGAACTGCTTAAAGATTCATTGAGATGAGTGAGAAGAACATCATTGTCCATAGGCTCGGGAAATGAATGGAGAAGAATGGCTTCTTCGGAGAGATTATATATGTCTGCGAAAATAATAAATCGAGCAAAGAAAAGCCAGATGACAAAATAAAGACGATTTGAAGAGTAAAAATTTTGTACCATAAAGTTGTTGATTTGCACTTTGAAGAGTATATATTTTATTCTTCTGAGAAGTAGACTCAACTTCCAACTGTTGAATTTTTTCATCTTTCTTGCGAGACGTCGCAACTTCAGTTTCTAGTTCTTGAATCTTCTCTTTGAGTTGGAGATTTTTCTTTTCAAGGATGTCGCGTCTTTTCTCTAGATCTGAGGCAACGACAAAGGAAGCTCTCCCGGACTATAAAGGAAAATAAAGAAATTATTAAGATAAAGCTTATAATCGAAGTCACAAAGAAGTAAAGGAATATGAACATACCAGAGCATTGAGAGCATTTAAGAAACTGGAAGTCAATGTTCGGGAAACTCCGCGAAAAGAATCATTGTCCACTAGCAAGGGGGCATCGTAAATTTTAGCGAGAGCTTCGCAAGTAGCAGATAACTGATCATCTCCCAATCCTTGCATGGAATCGGAGAAAACACTAGACAATTGCGCCATAGCAGAAGTAGTCGAGTGATTTTCCTTCGCAGAAGAAGTACCAACCTCATTTTCATCCTTGTCAGAGCTCTCACTGGTTTGGGAATTAGAATGGGAAGAAGGTTGGATTTTCCGTTTTTTAGAAGATGGACCGGAAGATTTATCCTTGCGAGAAGTGATTTTATTCTTGCCTTTAACCTTCGCAGCTTCAACTTCTTCAATGTTAATCTTCGCACACGAATAAAGATAAGAAACAGAGGCAACAATATTGTTTAAAATAATAAAAGAAAATGTTTCTTACTTCATCCGTGATCGATCGGAGTATCGCCAGGGTACTCGCCTTTGGGTTTCTTTTATAACTCTTCCTCAGTTTGTCAACCTGTAAACTTTGCAAATTCAGTAAATATAAGAAGAATGGAATATCGCAAAAGCAAAACTTGAAATAGGAAATATACCTCTTTTGCCTTCTCGGGCCACTTAAATTCCCAAGGATGATAGTCTGCGAGATCCGCAGGGAGTACGTGTGAACCTGCGATATAGGGTCCATTTCAAAAATAAAGGAACAACCCACCATTTCTCATCTTTGGAATGACGAGGAGTACTATTGTTGCCCGATTGCCAATCAATATCTTGCATAAGCAGCTTGTCATCGGGAATATTATCTTTTCTTTTCAACCGAGCACCCCAAATGAGATTTATCATTTCTCATATTTATTACTTTATAATTTTCAAAAAGTTTTCCACGGTATACTTCTCAAATGACTATTTCTAAGTTTGCGAATCTAGGATCCTTGACATCATCGAATATAAAGATCCTTTACCGATTGCCACGGTTGGCGAATTCAAGCATCAGACGGATGCAGTCGCCACTCAATTGATAAATAGCTCGCGAGAATTTCTCATGAGCAAGAATTTCATAGAATAATGGTATCTCGGGATTGTATAGAGGAATGGGAAGGCCTGCGAGGAGTTGACCTAGCGAGACTATGATTTTCTGATCATCACACTGATGATCAGAAAACAGTTTTGCAGAGAGGATAGACGAAGGTTCTTGATCAGGAATGGTTGATAAAGTGAAACCCTTCTCCTGCAAATTCTTTTGAACTTCATTGAAAAGGGGTTTATATGTACGACCAAGTGAAGCCATTATTAGAGTATGGGAATGAATAGAGAAGTGAAGATTGAGAGAAAGAAATAAGGGAAGGTTTACGATGGCGAAGCGCAAATTGCGGAGGAAGAAAGTTGAAGGAAAGTTGCAGAGGGAAAATAAAAGAGAAGAAGAGAAGGGTAAGAAAACTATATATAGAGAGGAGAATCCTCGGGAAAATAAATGCATTTAATGCGAGATGGGACGTGAATGGTCAATAATAAATGGTTGAAAGAGACGTGTCAAGAAAAGAGTGGAAGAAGAAACACCTGTAATAAATTCCGTACATGAATAAAACAGATAAAGATGAGAAATTGCGGCATTTCAAAATATTGGTTCTCATGACATTCTCTCCTTCGAAGAGAAGACATGAGAAGAGGCAAGATGTAGGATCAGAATATCGCAGCATCAATATCTCGCGAGATTAATAAACGACAGTCTTGCGAAAGTGTCGCAAAGAAGTATAATTAATGACACAATGGATGACGGCAACCAGAACATGAGAAAAGTGTGAAGATTTGGCGAGATTTAGGAGTGTCGCGAAGACGAACACTTATACACTTGCGATACTTCGCGAGTCATTCCCGAAAATAAAGGACAGCTTAGTTGTCATCCACTATGTAATACCCTATATAAAGGGTTGAGTAAGTCTGTTGAGGGAGAGTTCCTTTTGAATTGTTAAGCAAGTCATTAGGAGAGAGAAAATTTAGTGTGATTGTAATTTCTTTGGCTCTGTTCTATCTTTCTTTGTAAACATTTCAAGAAAATAATCAATAAAAGAGATAGTTATTCATCTTCAAATGGATTAGTTGAGTAAATTCTAGTGAGGGGTGTAGTGTGGGATTTCCTGCAACTGCAACTACAACTACCCTCAAGGAAATGGACAGGCTGAGAGCACCAACAAAACGTTAATTCGGATTCTCAGTCGAACAGTACATGACAATCCTAGAGAGTAGCACGAACAGTTGCCGATGGCGCTATGGGCGTATCGGACGGCACCTAGAAGCTCCATTGGGGTTTCTCCATATTCACTTGTTTACGGTGCGGACGCGATCCTCTCAGCAGAAATCAAGATCCCATCAGCCAGGATTGCAACAGCAAGTGGGGTCCACTGGAACGAGGCTGAAGCATCTAACTCAAGAATCGCTGAGTTAGACACTCTGGATTCCAGAAGAAGCAAGGCATATGAACGTACTCAAGTGTACAGAAATATGATCTCCATGGTGTATGACAAGACTGTAAAGCCACGTGTTTTTAAAGTAGGAGATTTAGTCTTGAAGACGGCCATGCACATTTAGCAAGACATGTCTGCACCAAAGTTCTCTCCGAAATGGGAAGGTCCCTACGTGATTACCAAGGCTTACAATACCGGCTACTACAAGGTCATTAAGGTGGATGGAGGCAAGTTAGAAGCAGTCATTCACGGAAAATGGCTCAAGGCATACCATGCTTGATTATTATCCCGCTACTGTCCCATAACATGGCAATACATGCGTTTTTCATTACACATTTGAATTATCAATTTATTCCAAAAATACGTTAATGTAAAAACTTCATCCATCTACCAAAAAACCAATGCAATTCATTTCTCAAGGATGTTCGGAAAAAAAATGATGATGACGTGAACGTCATTGACAACAAGGGAGTACAGCTGAGCACATCTTAGAAGAGGCCATCCAGCAAATTATAGTTCCTTGAGAGCATAATCTTCAACCTAGTTTAGTATCTCTCTGTCCTATTCTTTAAGTTTTGAACTGCCTGCTCCACCTTCTCTGATTCCGCAGCCAGAGCCTTCTCCTCCTCCAAGATAGCTTTCGCAGCAGGAACTACATTCACGAGGATACCAGCTCGATCAACCTTGATGATGTCAAGATGCTGGCGCAACCAGCCCACGTTGAACTCCATGGATTCGCAGGTAGACACCATGTTTTCCCACTTTTCGAGGTTTGATTCAGCAACGTTGCGGATAGAGATATTCTCCATCTCAGCAATCATGGGAAGAAGGCAGTTTACTGTGGTGACCAAAGCTGATGAACAGTGTCGAACTACATTCCTGGTTGCGATATGGCCATACTTTCTCCATACTTTTGTGTATAAAGACACAAACTCCTTCTGCACTAAGAATCCGCCGACAGTTCGGTAACTGGAAGATAGACATCTCATGTGGACATCGAACGAAAGGCCTGCGTTGGGATATTCATAAGATAAGATACCCAGATCAGCATCTTTATGATCCGCGGGGTATGCGTGTTTGAGTTTGAAGTAAGATGACTAGTTAAGTCGTCATCATCGATCACTGTCACACATGTTCCAGTAGGGTATCTCTGCGAAAAAGGGAGGTTTATTCACCTGATCATGAAGAACAAACAATTGTTCGGAAAAGAGAAAGAGAAGAAGAACGAACCGGTATGGTCTTCTTAACTCGGAGGATACGAGCAGGGGAGCCATCGCGAAGCTCAAGAATTCGTTCACACTGAAATAAAAGTAACAGAAGTAAAATAAATAAATAATGGCGTCATTGAAATCAAAAGATAGGCTCGGAATCATACCTCAGATGCAAGTCGTGTACGCTTAGCAGGAGAGCCTGGTTGGTATGAAGAAGACGATCTACTGCTGTTGGACATGATGAAAAGGTGGATTTTTTACAAGAAAACCCTATCACGAAACAGTAAAGGGTAGTTCTGAATCCCCACTTGTATATATATATATATATATCGAGGAAACCCTAAAGGAAGACCAAATCGGCTGCGGCGAGGTCTATCCGATGAGTAAGGATTCAACACCGACCAAGTCGTGCTTTCTTTCAAACCCTAATCAAGGTCGGAAAAGCCGCTGGATATGAATGGTTTGACCAGCTTCGGGACATTTAAGGCGTAAGGTGTTGTTCATCTCTACGGTAAATTTTCGTTTACTTTAGCTTAATCGTTCTAACGTTATAACTGTCACCATCTAATGCCTACCCCGCAATAGTGCAACCATTACGTGCTAGGCAGGGGACTTAATGTTGATAGTGGATTTTAGTTCAGAGCTAAATTTGTAAAACCAGTATTTTATACGCTTTCACCCTGCAAAGGGAAAATCCGTTTAAACAGTGATGAGTGCAGAAAACCTCTTCACTTTATTTATTTGAAGCAATTCAATAAATACACAAAATTCACCCAGAATGGTGCGTGCAACAGCAATCCCACATATTCTGTGAATTTTACTAGCATGAATAATTAATGCATGATTTGCCTAGTATTTTCCGTGCTGTGTTCTCAGCCGAACTCTCATTATTTGCATGACATGACAACTGAGTGTTCACTCTCAGCAGAGTAACATGAATCTCCGTGCCGATATTGAGACATGCACGAAGTACCCACACAGGCCATATCACTCTCTGATAAAGAGAGTCTCGCATCGACGCGCTTTGGTTAGCCCGATCGAGCATCCATAATTTCCTTAAGGGAAATCTAGACTGTCCATATCAGTCTCAGAAATGATCGTGGCCACACAAGTTGGCCGCGCAATTTAACAAGCCTAGCCAAACCCTGGCAAGAATAGGCGATTGTCGTGATAACCACCGGCGGGCCCACTTATGCCCTAGCCGGTCGGACATCACACGAACATCTCCTAGCAACGTCAAACGCCAACCCTAAGTAGGGTGGCCGTGATGCTTTGAAGAAATTCAATCGAACACAGACTGTTCAAGGCAGTCTTAAAATGATCATGATCGTTCAACTTCACCAACCTGGTTGGACGGATTAGATCATTCCATGAATAATTAGGGAAGCGCTAACACGCACGTTGGCGGGCCCACTCTCCCCATACCTAATCGGTTTGCTCATGGCATGGTCATTGATCAATGAACGATTGCTCAAAACATGGTGGGCGTGATGCTTTCGAGGGTCGTGGAAGTCCACTAGCGTCTTAAATCGATCACGACCATCCAACTTAGCCAGCCTATTTGGATGGCTTAAATCGCATTTGGGACCATCAGGAAGATACATATGTGTTCACCACCGGCCCAACATGGGCCCCATGTGATCGATCTCTCCAAAGGAGGATCACGATGTGCCAAACCGTTTGGACAAAGTCACGTACGCGTTACCAATTCAAAACCTTAATTAGGGTTTGCGGCGATGCATATCTGTCGTAGTTCGATCGCGTCCATCCATCTTCGCCAGCCTAAATGGAGGGTGTATATATAGATTCAAGAGGTCCCAAGGATGCTGACGTGATCACCGTGGGCCCACCTGTGCGTGTGACCGACCAGCCTAAGCAAACCAATGCCGAGCGCGTAGAAATGCACGCCCGAAGGTGACATGTCACGCGGCCTCTAAATCCTTTGCGGCAATGGATTTCTGTCGCAACCGATCACGACCACTCATCTTTGCCAGTCAATTTGAGTGGCCTAGATCAAGCCTTCATGAGACAAAGCGATATGGACATGTACACCGGCAGGCCGTCTACACGCATGCCCGGTCGGTCCCACCAAAAATAACGTCCATGCTTGAATTCGTTCAAACCAAAGATTGATGCTTGCGTACCTCTTAAAAACCCCAAATTTCATCAACGGTCGTAGATATATGCCGAAAACCATCTCATCCGTCCAACTTTGCCAGCTTGGTTGAACAGACTAGGTTAAGGGTTAAGCGTCCAATAAAGCACCTTGATGATCATCGTCCGCCACTCTTCCGTAGGGAGTGATCGACCAGGGGATGGCTTGCCCATGCGGCCTCCAAATGATCACTCGAAGATGGTTGGACGTGATGCTATTTTAAGACGCTCCGCGACTTATTCGGTTAAGCTTTAAAACAACAATGCTTTATACGTATTGATTGTTTTCGATGCATTCCATGCATCGAGTATACACGATATTTCATGAATATCAATTTCTTAAATAACTTAGTTATTTAACTTAGCACCGTATACTATTTCCTGCGGTGGATACTTACTAGGGTATTGGTCTGGCGGTTTACAGCGTGCAACGCGCCATTACAAGAACGTGTCAGGAAAAGGTGGACGGTTAACAGTGACGAGGGAAGTGGGCAAAGGTGTGATCGTGTAACAGTCAACACTCCTACATGACCCCACTACTCCAACACTTCACCTCCTCCACTTCCTAGGAGATGAGAGTTTCGCTCAATGAGTCGTATAAATAGGTCTTTTACCTATTTCCAAACAACACAGAAAAAACCAAGTGTTGTCACGTATCCAGTTCAACATTCTGATACGTGCAAGCCAGTTCAAGCCAGTTCAACATTCTGATATCTTACATTGTGCAAGCCAGTTCAACATTCTGATACAAGTCATAAACAACCAACACCTTCACAATCTCAACACCTTCTTTGCTTCCCTCCCTAAGATCAACCCCACCTCCTTCACTTTGTGACCGAAGCAAGTCTGGAACGGCCATTTCTTGGTTTAGGCCAGAATTGTATAGATTGATCTCTCGAATCAAAAGCACTCCCGTGCAGTGCATTTGTTTAGGGTTTAGATTCGTTTCTCATCCATACACACCCAAATTTACCAAAACCAGTTGTTGATGGTGGTTTTTAGACAAAGGGTAAAATCGTAAAACCCCGAATAACCTAATGTCACCAGTGACACATTTATTAGAACATTCAATACATGTAGTCAGTAATTAATAGGGGGTATTTTTTCAAATTAGGGTTACAACGAACAAAACCCTAATTCACCTCCGTGCCAATGGAAAATCATGCCAGCCACACCTAGCCCAAGCTATCCGCACCTCCGTGCCAATGGCAAATCATGCCAGCCACACCTAGCCCAAGCTAGCCGCGCCATGCCAAACGCACTCTGCCTTGGTCCTAGCTATGCTAATCACACCAAACGCGCCAAAGCATGCCAACCATGATAGCCGCACCTCCGTGCCAATGGCAAATCATGCCAGCCACACCTAGCCCAAGCTAGCCGCGCCATGCCAAACGCACTATGCCTTGGCCCTAGCTATGCTAATCACACCAAACGCGCCAAAGCATGCCAACCATGATAGCCGCACCTCCGCGCCAATGGCAAATCATGCCAGCCACACCTAGCCCAAGCTAGCCGCGCCATGCCAAACGCACTCTGCCTTGGCCCTAGCAATGCTAATCACACCAAACACGCCAAAGCATGCCAACCATGATAGCCGCACCTCTGTGCCAATGGCAAATCATGCCAGCCACACCTAGCCCAAGCTAGCCGCGCCATGCCAAACGCACTCTGCCTTGGCCCTAGCTATGCTAGTCACACCAAACGCGCCAAAGCATGCCAACCATGCTAGCCGCACCCCCGTTCCAATGGAAATCATGTCAGCCACACCTAGCCCAAGCTAGCCGCGCCATGCCAAACGCACTCTGCCTTGGCCCTAGCTATGCTAGTCACACCAAACGCGCCAAAGCATGCCAACCATACTGGCCGCGCCTCCGTGCCAATGGCAAATCATGCCAGCCACACCTAACCCAAGCTAGTCGCGTCATGCCGAACGCACTCTGCCTTGTCCCTATCTACGCTGGTCGCACTACGCCAAGCCAAACACCCTTACCTTGGCCCTAGCCGCGCCAAGCCAAACACCCTTACCTTGGCCCTAGTCGCGCCATGCCAAAGTAGCGCCCGCGCCTAGGCTTGCAAACCGTGCAACCTAGCCCAAATTGGCCACGCATGCCATTGGCACATGCCAACACGCATCGCGGTAGCTTTTCTTACTGTGCCGTGGCCCTAATGGCCGAGCATGCCATTGGCACATGCCAACACGCTCATTTGGTAGCTTTTCTTACCAAGTCGTGGCCCTAATGGCCGAGCATGCCATTGGCACATGCCAACACGCTCATTTGGTAGCTTTTCTTACCAAGCTATGGCCCTAATGGCCGAGCATGCCATTGGCACATGCCAACACGCTCGCTGGTAGCTTTTCTTACTGTGCCGTGACCCTAATGGCCGAGCATGCCATTGGCACATGCCAACACGCTCGGTAGCTTTTCTTACCAAGCCGTGGCCCTAATGGCCGAGCATGCCATTGGCACATGCCAACACGCTCGCTGGTAGCTTTTCTTACCAAGCCGTGGCCCTAATGGCCAAGCATGCCCTTGGCACATGCCGACACGCTCGCTGGTAGCTTTTCTTACCAAGCCGTGGCCCTAATGGCCGAGCATGCCATTGGCCCATGCCGACACGCATCGCTGGTAGCTTTTCTTACCAGGCCGTAGCCCTAATGGCCGAGCATGCCAATGGCACATGCCAACACGCATCGCTGGTAGCTTTTCTTACCAGGACGTGGCCCTAATGGCCGAGCATGCCATTGGCACATGCCAACATGCATCGCTGGTAGCTTTTCTTACCAAAACGTGGCCCTAATGGCCATGTGTGCCATTGAAACATGCCAAACACGCACGCTGGTAGCCTAACTTGCAAGCCGTGCAACCTAGGCCAACTTGCCCGTACGTGCCATTGACACATGCCAAAACCCACGCTGGTAGCCTAACTTGCAAACCGTGCAACCTACCACCAAGGCATTCTGCACACGCCATTGGCATATGCCACACACGCCACTAGCAGCTCTGGCATTGTCACTTACACTCAACGTACAACCTACCACCAAGGCATTCCGCACATGCCATTGGCACATGCCACACACGCCACTAGCAGCTCTGGCATTGCCACTTGCACTCAAGGTGCAACCCGCAACAAAGGCATTCCGCACATGCCACACGCGCCACTAGCGGCGCCATTTGCACTCAAGGTGCAACCAACACTCGAGACATCAACACAAACTGGGGTTGCTTTCCCGGGTCTTGGTTTGGCGGTCACAAGATGCGGCGTACACTACGCTCACATTAAGAAAGCGTGAATAGGAATAAAGCGGTCAAATATATGAGGAAATAATGGTGAAAACTTTTTCACCCATAAACACCATGCGGTTACCACCTCCTCCCATTATTTCACCCTTTACTCTCTTCCTTCATGAGGTCAGTGTCGTTTCAATCTCGACTTGTATAAATAGGTCTTACCTATTTCCACCAGACAACAGGACTCGGTCAGGAGAAAAACACAACACTCTCAGAAAAGGCAACTTTGCAAGCTCTTCAAAAAAGCTTTCATCTCTTGCAAGCTTCTGAAGCTTTCACTTTCTGATACAAGTCGAGACACTACTCTCCCAGAATTATTTTGGTCTCAACACCTTTCTTTGCTTCCCTCCCCAAATCAACCCTTCTCCTCCACTTTGTGACCGAAGCAAGTCTGGAACGGCCATTTCTTGGTTTAGGCCGGACTTCTACAGATTGATCTCTCGAATCTATAAAGTGCTCACGTGCAACACATTTGTTTAGGGTTTAAACCAGTTTCTCACTCACCTACCGATTTTACCGAAATCGGCGAAAACGATTTTTACCCATAAACAATTGGCGACCACAATGGAGGATTGATCTATCGGCTACAATGTCGATGTCGATCTCGTTCTTCACCCAGATGTCAAGATGGTAGGGGAAGGAGAATCAATCCGACTCAACTACCAGACAACCCGGTTACCAGTCGTAAAGACTACACAAGAAAACTGGGGACTCGCTGAAGATGCTACCTGCGATTGGGGACTTGCTGGCGACGCTACCAGCAAAGCCGCCTTTTACATGGAGACGGGCGTGTTCGCGAAAAAAAAACCTATGAAGTGAGTAAATTTACACTGGGCAAGATATTCGATCTGTTTTTAGGTTCTTAGTAAAACCGTCATACTATTGCGTCTTGTGCCGATTGCTAGCACACACTTTCATAAAAGCAATATTCTTTTCACAAAACATAACCATAGTTATATTATCAAAACCATTCATCCCAGAAATAATCTAATATCCTCAAAAGCTACCAGCTGTCTATCAAAACCGGTCGAACTTTGAACCAGACATCCAGTATGTTTTTCAAAAACAAAAGAAGAAGAAGAACCTAAATGAAAGTCTAACAGAGAAACATTCAAGGAAAATCATCCAACAGAGGTCTGCTCTTCTTGGAGAAAGTCAACTTTGCATCTTCAAGAGCCGCTCTCTTCATAGTCAACATCTTGGAAAGCTTTTCGAGTTCTACCTCCTGTCGAGCAATCTCCTCTGCAGAAAGGCTTTCGACTGCTGCATCTTTCGACTTCTGGATCTCAGCAAGTCCTTCGACAAACCACGAAGCGTTGAACTCTTTTTCTACACACACGTCGCGATGGTGCTCTTAGTCGGAAATAACGTCTTCAGAAACGGTGTGGCCAGTCACCTCACGCATGTCCTCGATGGAAGATAAAGCCTCTTCCACACGCTTAACCAGCGCAAATCGACTAGTGATCTTCTTGGTTGTGGCCATATGTCCATACTTCTCCTAGATTCTGGTGTACAACGCCTCATACTTAGCCAAAGACGCTGAAACCGCCAACCAAAGACATGACTGGATAAGGAACCAAGTACGGGGGATCGAAAATGGCGCCTGCAACTGGCCTCACGACTCGCAAAGGGTCCTTTTCCATGTCTACGGTAGCAACCATCAGGGAATCATCCACCGTTTGAACCACATCTGCGCCCAGCGATTGGCTAACTCCCATCTCCAAGTCACCGGCGGTGGTCACCAAAGGCAAGTTTTCGTGTGGCTCCGCCCCAGAATCGTCTTCCGAACCGGATTCCTCCTGCGAACTTGAGTTAGACATTTTTCAAATAAAAAACGGGAGAAGAAAGAAAAAGAAGCTCGAAACTCACCGAACCACTTCCCGAAAAAGAACCAGTGCTGTCAGAAGAATCACTCTCACTTGTCGAACTTTATTCTCTCTCTGGATCATCACCGTTATAAGAAGGCTCAGTGCCGCCGGAATTCTTCGAAGAAATTGCCGTGTCCTGGCAACATGCAAGGGAAGCGAAAGCATTAACACTACCGAAGCCCTGGAAGAAACAAGACAAATGTTTTCAGCAGAAATTCACGTGTTTTGAGACAAACCAACAAGGAGGCGACACATACCTGGTTATTGGAAGAACTGAAAGACACGAGAGCTGCGGGAGGATCTTTTGAAACCGCCCGGAACCCGCCAGCATGATTCTTCGTTCTCTTTTCCTTTGCCTGGGGACTTTCCGAGTTGCCGG
This sequence comes from Papaver armeniacum, assembly GCA_023531295.1. Lineage (NCBI taxonomy): Eukaryota > Viridiplantae > Streptophyta > Magnoliopsida > Ranunculales > Papaveraceae > Papaver > Papaver armeniacum. The sequence continues at coordinate 31,025 of JAJJWW010008308.1, read as the reverse complement.
GCAACCCTCGCTTGAGGTCTCTCAACATTGGATACTTCTTCAAAACTGTTGGGGAAGGTTTACAACGAACATTCTCCACCACGTTATTTACAAAATCTTGGATCATAATGAACTCATCGTACCAGAATTCATTATAGCCAAAAGTCGTCGAAGTTACTCTTCCCGTTTGAAAGAAGAGAAGGCGGATACCCGGCTCAAGGGCACTGTCATTGAGGGTGGCACGCAATGAATCCTTAGGAACCACCAGCTGGTAAGCAAGAGGCACCCCTTGATCGAAACCCATGTGACGAGCATCACGGTCAATATTGTAAGCAGCTATTCGGAATGACCCCATGAAGAAAGACGGCATATAACCGGACATGCAGCTATGAATAAACAAGTTTTCACCAACACTCAAGTTGCCGTCAGAAGATAAAGACATGATCGGAGCAGAAGCAAAGGTGTCAATTTGAGTCACCGACCTATGGACCGGCTCCCATGGGAGAAAATTGATTTCATGCGACTTATCGAGAAGACTAACCAAGCTCATGCCAACTCTTGGACGCCTGTTCACCCATTGAAGAATTCGGGAGCCGCCCCAACTCGCGGGAATCGAAGGCAAAGGTTTCGGAGCGTACTTCTCAAAGTGCTCCCATAACCAGGCTTGCAGAAAAACAACGTGCACATCTGAATCCACTTTCATGAAACCATTCGAAACTCGCATGTTCGCAACTAGGTGATCCAGATGCACATACAGGGAACCAAGGAATAGCTTGCCAATGGGAAGAACTTCACCTTTTGCCAACTTCACAAAGAATCACTAGCAACTCGGTCTTATTCCTTCTTGCCGAACCGTCATCAAAAATGTCTCTAGACAACCGAGAGAGACAAAAATGCTTTGCAACATGAAGATCACCGCTTTTGTTTTTAGTTCCACTCGTCCGGAAACCATTGAGATATCCACCAGTTTGTAAAAGCACCTTTCATCCTCTTTCCGGATAGAATCCTTCGACTTCGCAGTGGAGTCTTTTCGAGCGAAAACTCCCAACTTAGCGGCAAGGTCACCCCGCATCTTCTCCTCACCTTCAGACAACTGGATATTAAGATTCCCGGAAGATTCAGCAAGAGAGCCACACTCTCCAAGGAGAAAGTAGTTTCACCCCATCTACATATGATCGTATGGGTGTCCGAACACCATCTGGAGACGAAAGCAACCAAGCCCGGGATATCCTTCCTAATCTGGAGATTTACTGAAGATATGACAACATCAATAATCTGCGCTCGAGTCAAGTTGGTATTTATGTGCTCCTTACTCACCATGAACTCAACCCATCTATCAAAAGAACGCAATGGGCTTTGACACAGAAATCAATGTTGGAAGAAGAATATACCCCTTTATGAAGACAGATTCGTATGGTGTTCTCTGGGCGAACTGAACGTGTTTTCTTTTCATCTTCACCACCGGTTAACAAAATTGGCACGAAACCTGGGTGATTCTTCCGAGCAGGGGCGAGGGGTTTGGCAAAGAATTCATCATCCGTGTTTGGTTTGGAACTATGAACATCCTTCGAAGCGAAATTTTGTTCAGGTAACATCTTGTGGGATTTCTTCATAACAATTTGGTAACAAGATATCTGCACAAAATAAACGGAGAAAGACGAAATTATCTCCCTGACACATAACCGCACCCAACAAAAAAAAAAAAAAAAAAAAAAGGTGTATTCTCTATAGGTTCAAAACTGCACGTGCAGTATTTTCTTCAGGTCCGAAATTCATATATGCAATATTTCCTATGGGTTCGAAGTTATATGAAGCACATATACAATATTCTTCTTCGGGATTCATATACAATATTCTCTACGGGTTCAAAACTGTACACGCAGTATTTTCTTCAGGGTTCAAAATTATATACGCAATATTTTATACGGGCTCAAGTGCGTCTGCGGTATCATTCTTCGGGTTCAAAATTATATACGCAGTATTTTATACGGGCTCAAGTGCGTCTGTAGTATCCTTCTTCGGGTTCAAAATTATATACGCAGTATTTTATACGGGCTCAAGTGCGTCTGCGGTATCCTTCTTCGGGTTCAAAATTATATACGCAGTATTTTATACGGGCTCAAGTGCGTTTGCAGTATCCTTCTTCGGTTTCAAAAATATATACGCAGTATTTTATACGGGCTCGAATGCGTCCATGGTATCCTTCTTCGGGTTCAAAATTATATATGGAGCATTTTTCTACGGGTTCGAATCATATATGCAGTATTTCCCTTGGGTGCATATATACAATATTTTCTACAAGAAGCACGCCAAGAAATCATATGCGCAATATCATCGCAAGGATTATAAAATAAAAACGCCTACTCTTAGGGTTTGCACCTACATGAAAAGGAAAACAAGAGAAGTACTGGAAGACATACCTGGAAGCCGGTTTTCTTTGAGACTCTGCCGCTAGTATGAAAAGATGAAAGAACAAAGTGCAAGATGAGATTTTATATATATGGGCATGAAGATTCTGAAATAAGGAAGGATTTCCCTTTACCAAAAATCGTGCGGGCCCACAAGGGCGCTCAACTTCCCAACGTCGCCCAAGTTGCACCGGTCCCACCAGTTGCGCCAACTCCCCAGTACCGCCCAAGCCACACCGGTCTCACCAATTGCGCCAACTTCCCAATGACCGCCCAAGTCGCGCCAGCTAGCACACTCAGCTTCCCCACCTTGCGCCGGTACAACCAGCTAGCACGCTCAGTTTCCCAACTCGCGCCAACTTCTCAATGCCGCCCAACTTCCTGTCTCTCAATGATGTTGACTCCCTAATCTTGCCAACCTCCCGATTTGTGCAAAACTGCCAGAGGCAAGGATTCCAAATCCTATTTATAAAAAGGTCAGACAAGCCTCCTCAATTTTCTTTACGATTTACTGCTGATAGTTTGTCACCATCTTATGCTTACCTCGCAACAAAGCTCCTTTTCCGAGCTAAGCAGGGGACTTAATGTTGATGGTGGTTTTTAGACAAAGGGTAAAATCGTAAAACCCCGAATAACCTAATGTCACAAGTGACACATTTATTAGAACATTCAATGCATGTAGTCAGTAATTAATATGGGGTATTTTTTCAAATTAGGGTTACAACGAACAAAACCCTAATTCACCTCCGTGCCAATGGCAAATCATGCCAGCCACACCTAGCCCAAGCTAGCCGCGCCATGCCAAATGCACTCTTCCTTGTCCCTAGCTATGCTAGTCACACCAAACGCGCCAAAGCATGCCAACCATGCTAGCCGCACCTCCGTGCCAATGGCAAATCATGCCAGCCACACCTAGCCCAAGCTAGCCGCGCCATGCCAAACACACTTTGCCCTGGCACTAGCTATGATAATCACACCAAACGCGCCAAAGCATGCCAACCATGATAGCCGCACCTCCGTGCCAATGGCAAATCATGCCAGCCACACCTAGCCCAAGCTAGCCGCGCCATGCCAAACGCACTCTGCCTTGGCCCTAGCTATGCTAATCACACCAAACGCGCCAAAGCATGCCAACCATGATAGCCGCACCTTCGCGCCAATGGCAAATCATGCCAGCCACACCTAGCCCAAGCTAGCCGCGCCATGCCAAACACACTCTGCCTTGGCCCTAGCTATGCTAATCACACCAAACGCGCCAAAGCATGCCAACCATGATAGCCGCACCTCCGTGCCAATGGCAAATCATGCCAGCCACACCTAGCCCAAGCTATCCGCGCCATGCCAAACGCACTCTGCCTTGGCCCTAGCTATGCTAGTCACACCAAACGCGCCAAAGCATGCCAACCATGCTAGCCGCACCTCCGTTCCAATGGCAAATCATGTCAGCCACACCTAGCCCAAGCAAGCTGCGCCATGCCAAAAACACTCTGCCTTGGCCCTAGCTATGCTAGTCACACCAAACGAGGCAAAGCATGCCAACCATGCTAGCCGCGCCTCCGTGCCAATGGAAAATCATGCCAGGCACACCTAACCCAAGCTAGCCGCGCCATAACAAACGCACTCTGCCTTGTCCCTATCTACGCTGGTCGCACCACGCCAAGCAAACACCCTTACCTTGGCCCTAGCCGCGCCAAGCCAAACACCCTTACCTTGGCCCTAGTCGCGCCATGCCAAAGTAGCGCCTAGGCTTGCAAACCGTGCAACCTAGCCCAAATTGGCCACGCATGCCATTGGCACATGCCAACACGCATCGCTGGTAGCTTTTCTTACCAGGCCATGGCCCTAATGGCCGAGCATGCCATTGGCACATGCCAACATGCTCGCTGGTAGCTTTTCTTACCAGGTCGTGGCCCTAATGGCCGAGCATGCCATTGGCACATGCCAACACGCTCGCTGGTAGCTTTTCTTACCAAGCCGTGGCCCTAATGGACGAGCATGCCATTGGCACATGCCAACACGCTCGCTGGTAGCTTTTCTTACCAGGCCGTGGCCCTAATGGCCGAGCATGCCATTGGCACATGCCAACACGCTCTCTGGTAGCTTTTCTTACCAGGCCGTGGCCCTAATGGCCGAGCATCCCATTGGCACATGCCAACACGCTCGCTGGTAGATTTTCTTACCAAGTCGTGGCCCTAATGGCTGAGCATGCCATTGGCACATGCCAACACGCTCGCTGGTAGCTTTTTTTACCAAGCTGTGGCCCTAATGGCCGAGCATGCCATTGGCAAATGCCAACACGCTCGCTGGTAGCTTTTCTTACCAAGTCGTGGCCCTAATGGCCGAGCATGCCATTGGCACATGCCAACACGCTCGCTGGTAGCTTTTCTTACCAATCCGTGGCCCTAATGGCCGAGCATGCCATTGGCACATGCCAACACGCTCATTGGGTAGCTTTTCTTACCCGGTAGTGGCCCTAATGGCCGAGCATGCCATTGGCACATGCCAACACGCTCGCTGGTAGGTTTTCTTACCAGGCCGTGGCCCTAATGGCCGAGCATGCCATTGGCACATGCCAACACGCTCGTTGGTAGCTTTTCTTACCAAGCCGTGGCCCTAATGGCCGAGCATGCCATTGGCACATGCCAACACGCTCGCTGGTAGCTTTTCTTACCTAGTCGTGGCCCTAATGGCCGAGCATGCCATTGGCACATGCCAACACGCTCGCTGGTAGCTTTTCTTACCAAGTCGTGGCCCTAATGGCCGAGCATGCCATTGGCACATGCCGACATGCATCGCTGGTAGCTTTTCTTACCAGGCCGTAGCCCTAATGGCCGAGCATGCCATTGGCACATGCCAACACGCATCGCTGGTAGCTTTTCTTACCAGGACGTGGCCCTAATGGCCGAGCATGCCATTGGCGCATGCCAACATGCCTCTCTGGTAGCTTTTCTTACCAGGACGTGGCCCTAATGGCCATGCGTGCCATTGAAACATGCCAAACATGCACGCTGGTAGCCTCACTTGCAAGCCGTGCAACCTAGGCCAACTTGGCCGTACGTGCCATTGACACATGCCAAAACCCACGCTGGTAGCCTAACTTGCAAACCGTGCAACCTACCACCAAGGCATTCCGCAGACGCCATTGGCACATGCCACACACGCCACTAGTAGCTCTGGCATTGCCACTTACACTCAACGTATAACCTACCACCAAGGCATTCCGCACATGCCATTGTCACATGCCACACATGCCACTAGCAGCTCTGGCATTGCCACTTGCACTCAAGGTACAACCCGCAATAAAAGCATTCCGCACATGCCATTGGCACATGCCACACGCGCCACTAGCAGCGCCAGTTGCACTCAAGGTGCAACCAACACTCGAGACATCAACACAAACTGGGGGATGCTTTCCCGGGGTCTTGGTTTGGCGGTCACAAAGATGCAACGTACACTACGCTCACATTAAGAAAGTGTGAATAGGAATAAAGCGGTCAAATAAATGAGGAAATAATGGTGAAAACGTTTTCACCCATAAACACCATGCGGTTACCACCTCCTCCCATTATTTCACCCTTTACTCTCTTCCTTCATGGGGCCAGGGTATGTTTCAATCTCGACTTGTATAAATTGGTCTTACCTATTTCCACCAGACAACAGGTCTCGGTCAGGAGAAAAACACAACACTCTCAGAAAAGGCAACTTTGCAAGCTCTTCAAAAAAGCTTTCATCTCTTGCAATCTTCCGAAGCTTTCACTTTCTGATACAAGTCGAGACACTACTCTCCCAGAATTATTCTGGTCTCAACACCTTTCTTTGCTTCCCTCCCCAAATCAACCCTTCTCCTCCACTTTGTGACCGAAGCAAGTCTAAAACGGCCATTTCTTGGTTTAGGCCGGACTTGTACAGATTGATCTCTCGAATCTATAAAGTGCTCACGTGCAACACATTTGTTTAGGGTTTAAACCAGTTTCTCACTCACCTACCGAATTTACCGAAATCGGCGGAAACGATTTTTACCCATAAACACCAGTAGAAACAGTTTTTACCCATAAACAAGACTGATATGAATAGTCCAGATTTTCCTTAAGGAATTTAAACATGTTCGATCGAGCCATCTTTTAATTTAAAGTGCGTCGATACGAAAAATCTCTTTGTCAGAGAACGATGCAGCCTGTGTGAGTATTTTTATGCAGATCTCAATATTGACACTTCGGGAGATTCATGCTACTCTGCTGAGAGTGAACATTAATTGTCATGTCATGTCAATATTGGGAGTTCGGCTACGGAACATAGCACAAGAGAAAACTAGGCGCGCAATGCATTAGTGAATAATGCTGGTGAAAAAATTCACAGAATATTTGGGATTGTTGCCAAACGCACCATTCTGAGTGAATTTCATATATATATTGAATTTCTCAGTGAGCGAAGAGGTTTTTTTGCACTCATCACTTCTTAAATGGCTTTACCCCTTGCAGGGTGATAGCGCATTAAACACAGGGTTTACGATTTTAACCCTTGAACTAAAAACCACCATCAACACTTGTATCTTTATAAACTCCTTGATTAATGCATTTAGCTTCGTCTTTATGATTGCATATAAACAAAGTTGATATGTACTTTTCTTTGGTCTTGAAGTGTCTCCATGAAAATTTCATTAGGATCCCGTTTTCGTACCTTTGCCAATTTTATTGACAAAAAGGGGGGAGAATTAATATGTAGTTCACACTACAAATACACATGGTTTTCGGATTATTATGTAAGGCGGAGTGGTTTTTGTGTTGAGACGAAGTATTGACTAAGGGGGAGTGATACATATCACCATAGTATTGTTGTCGAAGTTGTGGTGTGAGAACTTTGATGTTGTGTAATAATACTATGATACTGTATAACAATGATCGAGAGCTTTTGTTTTCTCATTGTTATGGCTACGGAACTTCAACAACTATGATGCTGAACTGAACATCTATGGAATCATGGGAGTACTTGGAAAAGATAAATTTTTCGAGTAATGTTGAAGCAACAAGGAAATCAAGCATGTGGACGAGAAGCTACAAAGTTTTATCTATTTTGTAATCCATATGTATTGATAGTTTTGTCACTAAAATTGACAAAGGGGGAGATTGTTAGAGCATTGCTCGGTCGAACTCGCATGCGTTGCTATATCAAGCATGTTTGTCAATATTAGTGATCAAAACTATATGTCTTGATTTCTAGTTTACTTATGACTAAGGCTCGGTCTAGGATAGCTAAGTATAGTTGAGATCCAGACTCCATGGCGATTATCTTACAAAGGCGAAGAACTACTCGAAGAACCAGTGGAACTTTATCCGACTAAAAGGTATGTGGAGACTTGAACTCATTTGTCACTCAAAAGTCTATCTACTCTATCTCCTACTCTTGAGACAAAAGTCGTATAAGTATGATAGTTTTCATACATACACATTTGCTATTTCGAGCCGAGTTTACTCGCCTATCTTTTTCTCGAAATATGTGTTGGTAGGCTTTCGATTTAACCACTTTTCATCTTTACCCGTGATGAAAGTCATGATGACGTTTCAATCTTGAAAATAGCTTTGATGACGATATTCGTGAATAACGATTGTTATAACATTATAGAAGAATGCTTCAATGATTGAAATGTAGAGTTGAGATTACCATCTATGGATATAAGCATATATAGTGTGTTCGCACATTAGTGTATAAATCCATGTACCGGAAACCAAGTGCGTGCATATGTGTGCATGCGGTATTGGTGAAGGAGACGGGTTGGGTGCAGCGTCTTTGGCGGAACTTTTCTAACCGAAAATTTCTGCTGAGTTTGTAGTTTGCAAACTGTTAAACCAGTCACCTTAGGTACGCGTACCCACGGAAGTTTTCTAACCGAAAATTTATGCTGAGTTTGTAAACTCAAATCCGGTAGCTAAGGTAAGTATACCCGTACGCGTACCCAAGTTGGTTATTTCTCAAATCGGTAATTCATGAACTTAAAACGATAAATTATAAGGAATGCAATCTTTGCAAACCGTGGGTATATTGTTCATGAATTGATTCAAATGAATCAAACCGATTTTGTTTCAATTGTGTCTATGAATAAAGACCTAAGTAATTGAACAACTCTTCAACTAGTTCTTATGAGTCATTTGAACTAGTTATGAGAAAGATGAATACGGTTGATATGAACGTTCTCATATGGCTAACCATTGGTTAACTATTTGTGAACCAACTAAGTGTACTCGTTTAGGTACGGTTACTCAAACCTAAATGAAATACATTTCATTTGTGTGTGACAAGATAAGTTTCGATCTAACGGTTGAAAGATATTAGCTTGTATCTAATCAGGTTTTTCATCTAACGGTGAATATTGAATGCTTTGTTACCAAGGTGTTGATGGTGGATTTTCGTTTAAGGTTAAATTTGTAAATAACCGGAAAACTCATGCGCTGACATCTTGTAAAAGATAAAGCCATTTATAAAGTGTTGGATACTCCCTCACTTAATTCACCAAGAATGGAGCATGTAGCAACAATCCCATTCTCGTGAATACATGAAATTCCTCCCGGTTGGAGCATGTAGCAACAATCCCTTCTGTGAATTTTATATCGGCCTTGTATTTCCGGTACTCATTATCGGTGTGGCATGACGGTAGAGTGTTACTCTTACGAGTAACACGAACCTCAAGCACTATAATGAATCATTATCGGTGTGGCATGACGGCCGAGTGTTACTCTTACGAGTAACACGAACCTCAAGCACTATAATGAAACCATGTACGAAATACCCGTGCGGTGATTCTCGGTGTGTTATACTAGCCCGAGCCCTCTCGGTGTGTTATACTAGCCCGATTGAGCCCCTCTCGGTGTGTTATACTAGCCCGATTGAGCATCCGGCACTGACCATATCGGTCGGATATGATCGATCGCGATCATCCAACTCCACAAGCATGATTGGATGACCCCGGATCAATTCCATCACCCCCAAGCGGTATGGAATACACACGGCCGACCCCGCATGGTCGACCATTGGCCTTCGCTTGCCAAGAAATCGTCCATACCAAGCATTATGGACGGAAAACCCTAAATTAGGGTTTGCGGCATATTACATGTGCCGCAAAGCGGTCTCAACCATCCATCTTCGCGGGTATAGATGGAGGGTGTAGATGTAGACTCAAAGGGCCCGGGAGCATGTCGACACAATCACCATGTGACCGCCTACACACTTGACCAATCGGTCAAAACTAACCATGATTGGTTACAACACATTCGTCCGCTTTGAAGAGCATGGTCGCACGGCTTTGAAAGCCAAAATTAGGGTTCAAGCCATCACGCGCGTCCATCTTCTCCGGCACGAATGGAGGGTCCTGGTCGATCGAGCGGTCCGGTCATACCGGCATGACCACCGTGGGCCCATCTACCCCCTCATGCAATCGGCCAAGGCATATCATGCCCGGCTAATCCAAAACGCCCGCCCAAACATGCGTGGTTACACTTCCCAAATTGCAAATTGATCTCGACCGCTCAACTTCACCGGACGAATTGAGTGGCTTAGATCACGTTTTCATGGGACGGTGAGACATGGGCGTGAACACCACCTACCACCTACACGCTAGAGTGGCCAGGCCAAGACCGACCAAGGACGGTTGTCTTGGAACGTGTGCGGGAATATCACGCGGTTACCAATTCCTTTACGGTAAGAGATTTACTGCCAAAAACCGATCTCAACCACTCCTCTTTGCCGGTCAAATTGAGTGGCCCAGATCGCGCTTTCATGAGGTAACGGAATACAGGCGCCTACACCATCATGCCGTCAACACGCATGTATGGTCGGTCCTCTCCAAAATCCTTCCCATGCTTGGTTTTGACCAAGATGAAGAGTGATGCTTGCACACCTCTTCAAAAACCCTAGTATTCATTAACGGTCACAGATGAGTGTCTCAAACATCATTTCATCCGTTAAACTTCACCGACTTGGTTATATAACCACAGTCGGGAGTTATTTGGTTAGTGAGGAGTCATTACCCATCACTTTACCACACCATAATGCGGTACACTGCATAAAATACACACGATACTTCACAAGTATCGACTTTACGAATAACGCAGTTATTCAATTCGACATTACATGCTATTTTTCGTGGATCCACGATCCATATTCCAGACATCAATCATGTCACAAATCGGGGATACATGCGGGGGTATTGGTGCGGCGGTTTACGGCGTGCGGCGTGCAACGCGCCATCACAAGAACGTGTTAGGAAGTCATGGGCGGTTAGAGATGAACAGGAGAAGTGGGCAAGGCGGTCGTGTATCACCAACACACAACTCCACTACTCCATCATTCCACTACCTCCACTTCCCACGAGAAACGTGAATGAGGCTCAATGACTTGTATAAATAGGTTCTCCGCCCTATTTCAAAAAGGACAACAGAACAACACAAGTTCAGACGACGAAAAACCAAGTGTTAATACAAAACCGTATTCAAACACCCCGAGCACCTTGCATCTACCGTAAGCTTGCTCATCTTTACATTACAAGTCATAAGCAAGCCAACACCTTCACAATCTCAACACCTTCTTCGCTTCCCTCCCTAAGATCAACCCCATCTCCTTCACTTTGTGACCGAAACAAGTCCGGAACGGCCATTTCTTGGTTTAGGCGGGACTTGCACAGATTGATCTCTCGAATCTACAAGCACTCACCGCGCGGTGCATTTGTTGAAGGTTTAGATTCATTCCTCATCCACACCCCAAATTACCAAATTCTGCGGGAGTAGTTTTCACCCATCAACAATTGGCGACCACAGTGGGAGATTGATCTATCGGTTGCATAAAATTGAATCCTCAATTTTTCGGTTTCCATCTCGCAATGTATCCAAAACTACAAAGCGGTTCGAGATATCATGGGAAGCATAGGCTGGAATCTTGGAGGATGTCTTGGCAAATCAAGCGGTATCACCGGGAGGCGGAGCGAGACATTTCGCCTTTTGAATGATATAGCGGCACAATTACAAGAAGGGTCGACGAGCGTCTACTCGGGCGGCACAAGAAATGTTGAATCATTAGCCGGAGTCACACCTTTACCGGTGGAGAGGCAAAAAGAGCGCGTAATCGCGGAGACTCGGGAAAGATGAACAGCATGGTCCGTCGACAATGAAGATCCGAGGCAACTCCACGGGAGAAAAGACTTGTCCGGAGTACTACAATGTCTGCCGGATAAAGAAAGGGAGCCTGCAGCCTATGGAGCCATGCTAGAAGATTTGTATTTCAAAACTCTCATTGAAGCACGGAAGACTGTCCAATCCGCGTCGGCCTTCCAACCAACTGAAGGAACGCTTGAGGAAGGAGAAATCAATCAGGAAATGCTGAATACGAGAGGATGGGAGCGTTCAATCCGGTCACTCGGCGGTGACATTACGACACCTTCCACATCCCTCTACCTAGGCAAGCGATTCGCAGATATGATGGCACTCACAAGTCTTCCAACTTCATCTCTGTTCCACATCAAAGCCACGCAGAGACATTGCAACGCCCGCTAACGCAGAAAAGCTAGACTCAAGGTACTTACATTTCCCCTTCCCAATGAAGAAGATTAGCTGCTGGAGACGTGGGTGCGAAATGGAGAGGTGGAGCTACCCCCGGTATGGCGTCCGCCTCCTGATCAAGAAGTAATGGACCCGAGGTACTGTCATTACCACCGGTTCCTTCATCACCCCACCCGTGAATGCAACGCTTTGAAGCGCATTGTTCGGGAGAAGCTTGGTTTAGAGAGATAGCTTGCGGAGGATTTTCTTAGAGAGACTACTCCGGTTTGATATAAGTGAGGCTTCAAAAGGCAAGTAAGTTTTACTCAACAACTTTACAAGAAAGATAGTTTAGAATTCACTGGGGACTTAGCATCCCGCACGTGGAGAAAGAGGCTTAGTGATCAAACGCCATGTTTGTTTCCATTCGTACCTCCCCTTTACATAACATTTGCAATTTCATGTAATATGTGCAATCATTCATGACCAAGATGCAAATCTCATTTAACATAATCTCTTTCAAAAGGGTTGTTCACAAAACTATCTCAAAATAAGCCAATTCAATTACCTATTAATCCAAAACCGGAAGTCAAAGAAAATCCTCACTATCACTCAAAAAAGAAAAGCATATAAGAGAAAACGCCAGTATATAGCACGAATACTTCAAGGAAAGTCTTTAAGCAACAACTCATCCTTCTGGGCAAGATAGACTTTCATCCTTTGAAGCACGGCCTGCTTGACTCCGATTCTTTAGACAACCTCTCAACCTCTTCTTCCTGGCGAGCAACACGGTCCGCGGAAGGGACTTCATCATGTAGTTTCCGGAGCTCCTGAATCTCGGAGAACCCTTTGAAGAACCAAGGAGCATTGAAGGCATGCTGCGCAAACACGTCCCGATGGCACCTCCGGTCTTCAATCATCTCCTCGAAACTATTCGACCCGGTCGTGACGCTCATCCCATGGATAGAAACTAAAGCTTCTTGGACGCGGTTGACCAACGCAAGACGACTCTTGAGCTTCGTGGTGGTGGCAATATGGCCGTGTTTCTTCCAGTTGTCGCGTACAACTTTTCAAAGCCCAACCGCACGGCTGAATCCGCCAACCAACACATGGCACTGGATAAGGGATAGCAAAAGGAGGATCGAACAAATCCCAGTGCATCACCATTAATTCACCAACCGCGGGAACCTTGTCGGGTGCGGGGGCTTTTCGGAAGAAGTCACCACAATGGCCATATTGACCGGAGCACATTCGGGACGAATTTCAAGGGGAGCCGCCCCAACTACAGCAGTGCCGCCTCTCTTTCACTCGGGTGCTAATTTCCATCACGGCCCGTCAACAAGATCACTAAGGGAAGCGCCTTGTTCCACCGAGCTTTCATCATCTCTGTCGTGGTCGGAAAAAGGAGCGGTTTCTCCAGACTTCTCAGCATGAAGGTCAGTACCGCCAGACTTCTCAGCATGAAGGTCAGTACCGCCAGACTTCTCAGCATGAAGGTCAGTACCGCCAGACTTCTCAGCATGAAGGCCGGGTCTCGGATGAAGGTCGATCGCCGACTTCTCGGCATGAAGGTCGAGTGCCGCCAGACTTCTCAGCATGAAGGCCAACATTGCCAGCCTTCTCATTTTGAATGCGCGCCAACCTTGTGAAGACATTCTCTTTCGAAATTCCCTAATTTCAAGCAAGAATCATTTTTAGAAGAATTTACACTAGAGAAATAAAAGAGCCGGAAGAGATTTAAATACACATATTGGAGGAATTGAGAATTAGGACCGCATGCTTGCCTCTTGAGTCTCTCTCCTACTTGGGGCCGCAACTCTCGGCTACGGTCCGTTTGGGTGGAAGTAGCTTCAACCGGAAATGCTTCGTCAAGGCGTCGGAAGATGGTTCGCTACGGGAATCATCACGACGCTTTCCGAAAATTTCTGGAAAACCGACAGTTGTCTACTCCAAAATTCCTTATACTTATCGGTTACCACTGGGTTTCTCCCAATAGGCCAGAAGGGAAGGCTCACCCGGTCTAAGAACACATTGGCATTAAGAATTTGTAGAAGGAATTCTTTCGGAGCCCCTAGTGGACGGATAAATGGGACACCCTGATCGAATCCCATTTGGCGAGCAGCCACATCAATGTTGTACGGAGTCACGAGAAAATTCTCCGTCGAATAGAGACGGGACATATCCTAGAATGCGGCTTGCGCGGGTAAATAATTTCCCCGAGATCTCATGGTCTTGACATCGGTGCGCAACACAACGCCGGGATCGTCAGCAAAGGTCTTTGGCTGAATGATGGAAGAGTGAATCGGCCCCCATGGACGAAAATCTATGGAAGAAATGTTGTCAAATACCTCCACAAGTTTCATTTTGGCTTTAGGACGCTTCTTATTCCATCGGAGTATTCTCGAGCCGCCGTACAAGTTAACGAGTGAAGGTGCGGGAGTAGGAGCATAACCACGAAGTGTTCCCATAAGAGCGCTTGAAGAAAAGCGAAGTGAACGTGCGACTCCACCTTCTTGTACCCGTTAGAAACATGCATATCCATTGCTAAAGCGTCCAGATGAGAATACAGCGAGCCAAGGAACAATGCACCTAGAGGAAGAACTTCACCCTGCGCGCCCACCTTATAGCAATTTTGACAAGGTCACTTCTAATTGTCTTCTTTCCGGAACCGTCATCAAATATATCTCTGGATAGCCATAGAGACAGGAGAACGCGATCGGTGAGCTCGTTTTCCAACTCTTGATTCAACTCTGGTCTGCGGAAGACCACTCAAGAAACCCACCGGGTGTAGAAGCATTTCGTGTCTTTTTCTCCTCCTTCTCCAGTTGTCGAATTCCGCCACCTTTTTGAAGTATAGCGGCATAATTACTCTTCTCCGTATCGGAGAGTTCGTAAGAAAGACTTCCCGACAACGAGCGGGTTCATTAATGCATCTACACTCTCCAAAGTAATAGTCATCTCTCCCCATCTAGATATGGGCTGTGTGAGTGGAAATACGCCACCGAGAAATGAAGGTAATCAAACCCGCGGTGTCTTTCCTAATTTCGAGGGTAGCAGATGCCATGACCGCATCGAGAATTTATGCTTTGGTCAAATTGTCCTTAATGCCCTTATTACTCAACATGCGTCTCATCCATCCTTCATAAGAACCCGGTGGAGCATGGCAAATCTTGAAGTCAATAGGAGAAGGCGGATATTCGTTTCTTTGGAGACAAAATCTCATCACAAGTGCGGAAGAAGAAAATGGATCGGCATCCATATTTTACGAATCGGAAAGCAAGACTATCTTATGAGAAGGATGCTTCCTAATATTTGGAAAAGGCGAGGTGAACAACTCATCATTGATGTTCGGCATATCTTTGAAGCTATCAACACTTCACGACTTGGCACCAACATTATCTTCGGAAGACATATCGACGAAGTTCTTTTCTACCGCAATGAAATAAAAGACGGGAGTTAGAACTTGTATGAAAGCATATGAGAAGTGTAGTCACACACGGCAAGACACAACTCACATAATGGCCGGTCCAAACATCATACAAGTTTCGGTATTGATTTCAAGTTCTCTGGTATAACCTTCAAGTCGATGCAGTATTGGTTTCAAGTCCCGGTACAAGTTCCAAGTTCGGTGTAAATTTCAGCCAAGCATATGTGAATAAGACCCACGTTCCGGCATACACGGCGGGCCCGCATTCATTCATCCGCATGCATCATACGATTTTCTTTATTCATGGGAATCGTGTCTACGGGATTCAAGCCAAATGGTGGAGAAAGCTAAGCATGCACATGTCTTACAAAAGGTGTTTACCTAACAAACTAGGGTTTTACCATTTAAAAAAAAAAAAAAAAAAAAAAAAAAAAAAAAAAAAAGGGAGCGAAACCTACCTTGGATGGCCGGACGGGAGCAACTCCGGCAACGGACGTCGGCGGTTTCCGGCAACAATTCCGGCAGCGGCAACAGCAACGGTCGACGGCGGCAGCAAGGTTGCGGACGAGAGCAACAAATAAAAAAAAAAAAAATTCCGTGAGGAAAAGAAAGGAGTCTTGGTCTCTTTTATAGACAAAAATTAGAAGATTCCCACTAGAAAAAGGATTCCTCTCTTATTTGGTTTCCTCTTTTGATTCAAATACCCAAAGAAAGAAACCGGCCCCACCAGAGGATTCCATACAAGCGTAACGGCGTGGGGAATTAGCGGTCGGCCAACACTCTTCCGGGTAAACTCCTTTTATCCTGTCTTTCTCACGTATGTATGTCACCATCTCATGCCTACCACACAATAGTGTAACCATTATGTGCTAGGCAGGGGACTTAATGTTGATGGTGGATTTTCGTTTAAGGTTAAATTTGTAAATAACCGGAAAACTCATGCGTGACATCTTGTAAAAGATAAAGCCATTTATAAAGTGTTGGATACTCCTCACTTAATTCACCAAGAATGGAGCATGTAGCAACAATCCCATTACAGTGAATACATGAAATTCCTCCCAGGTTGGAGCATGTAGCAACAATCCCTTCTGTGAATTTCATATCAGCCTTGTATTTCCAGTACTCATTATCGGTGTGGCATGACGGTAGGTGTTACTCTTACGAGTAACACGAACCTCAAGCACTATAATGAATCATTATCGATGTGGCATGACGGCGAGTGTTACTCTTACGAGTAACACGAACCTCCAAGCACTATAATGAAACCATGTACGAAATACCCGTGCGGGGTGTGATTCTCGGTGTGTTATACTAGCCCAATTGAGCCCCTCTCGGTGTGTTATACTAGCCCGATTGAGCATCCGCACGACCATATCGGTCCGGATATGATCGATCGCGATCATCCAACTCCACAAGCATGATTGGATGACCCCGGATCAATTCCATCACCCCCAGCGGGTATGGAATACACACAGCCGACCCCACATGGTCGACCATTGGCCTTCGCTTGCCAAGAAATCGTCCATACCAAGCATTATGGACGGAAAAACCCTAAATTAGGGTTTGCGGCATATTACATGTGCTTGCAAAACGGTCTCAACCATCCATCTTCGCGGTATAAATGGAGGGTGTAGATGTAGACTCAAAGGGCCGGAGCATGTCGACACAATCACCATGTGACCACCTACACACTTGACCAATCGGTCAAAACCAACCATGATTGGTTACAACACATTCGTCGCTTTGAAAGAGCATGGTCGCACGGCTTTGAAAGCCAAAATTAGGGTTCAAGCCATCACGCACGTCCATCTTCTCCGGCACGAATGGAGGGTCACCGAGTCGGATCGAGCGAGGTCCGGTCATACCGGCATGACCACCGTGGGCCCATCTACCCCCTCATGCAATCGGCCAAGGCATATCATGCCCGGCTAATCCAAAACGCCCGCCAAACATGCGTGGTTACACTTCCCAAATTGCAAATTGATCTCGACCGCTCAACTTCACCGGACGAATTGAGTGGCTTAGATCACGTTTTCATGGGACGGTGAGACATGGGCGTGAACACCAGCCTACCACCTACACGCTAGAGTGACCGATCAAGGACGGTTGTCTTGGAACGTGTGCGGGAATATCACGCGGTTACCAATTCCTTTGCGGTAAGAGATTTCTGCCGCAAAAATCAATCTCAACCACTCCTCTTTGCCGGTCAAATTGAGTGGCCCGGATCAGCTTTCATGAGGGAACGGAATACGGGCGCCTACACCATCATGCCGTCAACACGCATGTATGGTCGGTCCTCTCAAAATCCTTCCCATGCTTGGTTTTGACCAAGGCTGAAGAGTGATGCTTGCACACCTCTTCAAAAACCCTAGTATTCATTAACGGTCACATATGAGTGTCTCAAACATCATCTCATCCGTTAAACTTCACCAGACTTGGTTATATAACCCGGTTAGGAGTTATTTGGTTAGTGAGGAGTCATTACCCATCACTTTACCACACCACAATGCGGTACACATAAAATACACACGATACTTCACAAGTATCGACTTTACGAATAACGCGATTATTCAATTCACATTACATGCTATTTTTCGTGGATCCACGATCCATATTCCAGACATCAATCATGTCACAAAGCGGGGGATACATCTTGGGGTATTGGTGCAGCGGTTTACGGCGTGCGGCGTGCAACGCGCCATCACAAGAACGTGTTAGGAAGTCATGGGCGGTTAGAGATGAACAGGAGAAGTGGGCAAGACTGGTCGTGTATCACCGACACACAACTCCACTACTCCATCATTCCACTACCTCCACTTCCCACGAGAAACGTGAATGAGGCTCAATGACTTGTATAAATAGGTTCTCCGCCCTATTTCAAAAAAGGACAACAGAACAACACAAGTTTAGACGACAGAAACCAAGTGTTAATACAAAACCGTATTCAAACACCCAGAGCCTGCTTGCATCTACCGTAAGCTTGCTCATCTTTCTGTTACAAGTCATAAGCAAGCCAACACCTTCACAATCTCAACACCTTCTTCGCTTCCCTCCCTAAGATCAACCCCATCTCCTTCACTTTGTGACAAAACAAGTCCTGGAACGGCCATTTCTTGGTTTAGGCCGGACTTGCACAGTTGATCTCTCGAATCTACAAGCACTCACCGCGCAGTGCATTTGTTGAAGGTTTAGATTCATTCCTCATCCACACCCCAAATTACCAAATTCTGCAGGAGTAGTTTTCACCCATCAACACAAGGTAACTTAGATTGCAAACCCTGATTTGAAAACTATATAAGGGGAACTCTAGCAATTGGAAAAACTAATCCATACACCTCATGTGTGATACTAGTTGGTTTTGCTAGAGTCAATTCTCCTTTAACCTTAGGTTTCTTCTCGATACCCTGTAGGTTAACGACTGAAAGACTTCATTGGGATTGTGAAGCCAGACGAAACTACTTCTCTTGTAGTTGAGCGATCCGATCTTGCCATTTTCTATCGTACGAGTTCAATTGAATAATTGACTTGATATTATATCTCCGATAGGGCAAGATAAAAAGAAATCACAAACATCTTCGTCTCATCGTTTGTGATTCCGTAATATCTTTTATCGCTACCATAAGATTAAGATTATTGTGAGGTGATTGGTAATACTAGGTTGTTCTTCGGGAATATAAGTCCGGGTTATCAATTAGTTCCTGTTCACCTTGATTTATCAAAAGACGGAACAAAAACTCATAGGTTTATCTGTGGGAGACAGATTTATCTATTATCATAGACTAATCTGTATGATACAAATTTGTTTATTAAAGTCTTCGACTTTGGGTCGTAGCAACTCTTAGTTGTGGGTGAGATCAGATAAGGGAATCAAGTGCGTAGTATCCTGCTGGGATCAGAGACGTAAGGAGCGCAACTGTACCTTGAATCAGTGTGAGATTGATTAGGGTTCAACTATAGTCCAGACCGAAGTTAGTTTGTAGTAGGCTAGTGTCTGTAGCGGCTTAATACAATGTGGTGTTCAATCTGGACTAGGTCCCGGGGTTTTTCTGCATTTGCGATTTCCTCGTTAACAAAACTTCTGGTGTATGTGTTATTTCTATTCCGCATTATATTTTGTTATATAATTGAAATATCACAGGTTGTGCGTTAAGATCAATCAATTAGAATATCCAACCTTTGGTTGTTGATTTACATTGATTGACACTTGAACATTGGTCTTTGGTACCGTTCAAGTTAATCTCTATTATATTTAATTAGACTCCCAGATTTCTATTTGCTTGAGTAAGAATTAATTCGAGAGATCGAGATATTAACTCCTTGATATACTTTTTATTAAGATTGTGTCTGACTGTCTAGTTGATTCTCTTAAAAGTATATTAGAGTTAGTCCATACAGATTGCTAATCGAAATATTGGGTGAGGTTGTTGTACCCCTGCATTTTCAGAGGGAATGATTACTGCGGCCATTTGTTGCATCATCTTCTCCATATTACCAATCCTATGTTCTAATTTCTAAGTGCGATGAAGAAGTAACCACATTAACCCTTCGAATCATTAACACACCTCTTGTGTTGAATTGCATCGTGTTTGCGGCCATATTCTCGATCAATTATGTCGCTTCGTCAATGGTTTTGTTTGTCAAAGCACCACCACTAGCTGCATCAATAAAATTTCTCTCGGATTGGAGCAAACCATCGTAAAAATACTACACTATGACTTTCTTAGAGATTTGATGATGTGGGCAGCTCCCTAACAACTTCTTGTACCGTTCCCAGTAGTCGTAAAGAGTCTCACCAGTAATTTGTTCAATCCCTCTAATTGCTTTACGAATAGTTGCTTCTTTAGAGGCGGGAAAGTACTTTTCTAAAAATACTCTTTACATCTCGTTCCATGTTGTGATACTTCCAGGTGGAAGACCATAAAACCATTCTTCTGCAGAATCAATCAAAGAGAATGGAAAAGGTGTCAGTAAAGCTCTTCCTTGATCAGTTCCAGTTGGCTTCAAACTTGTCAACCTATGTTGAAACAGTAGTAAATGATGATTTGGATCGTCTCCTGGAAGCCCTTTGAACTTCGGTAACCAATGAATCAACTGGGATTTGAGCTCAATTGAATCTTACAAGTTGACACACAACTTCTGTTGATCAAACGATAGGGATGTCAGATCTTTAAGTGTCCTCTTGGGAGGTGGAGGTGGTGGAGCGCCGCCATTTCCCTGGTTCCCTTGGTTTCCCTAGTTACCAGTGTTTTGGTTGTTCGTTCCGCAAACCATCTCTTCTTGTTGTGATTTTCGAGGTTCTTGTAGTACTATTCCTCTGCGAGTTGAAATTCCGCACCTTTGGTAATCCCAATGTTTGGATGCCAGAGATCAAGTACCTGAAACAAGATTCTCAAAAACAAGATTAAAAACTAAAAATAAGAAATCAATAATTGGTCGGTTGTCAGCCGATGCAAAAATAATTTAAGTTCTTTCACTTCACAATTATAAATAATAGTATAGTTATAAGAACAGATTCATTCCACAAGGAGATATGGGTTGTTATTCGTAATTGAAAACTTAAGTAACTTGGGGGGGATTTTTGATTTAGGTCTAAAATAACTAAACTAATAATAATAGCAAATAATGATTAAAGAGAATCAATAAGTTAAGAATACTTTGGTTAAGGGTTCATCATCAATCATAATAAAAGTACTTCGACTAATAATCAAAGTTGTTACTCAATCATTCATTATCAAGAGTCCTAAAGTACCCCATCGATAGCATACTCATTAAATTCCATATATCATCACATACCATAATGACGAATATGTGAATACTACTCGATGAACAACCTAATGCAACGTGCTATTAGGTTTAATCCTCCAAGAGCCTTAAGTTCTATGAATTAGACTAATCCATGCAATAGAAATACTACGAGTAAACTATTTAACATAGGTCAAGCTTTAACTTGCAATCACACAAAGGTTTTGAATACAATTGGTAATCACAATATGCTACTTATGACAAGGTTTATCAACAATTATGTATCTCAAAACCCTAGTGTTGATGGTGGATTTTAGTTCAGGGCTAAAATTGTGAAACCAAATTTATCTTCGACATCTTGGAAAAGATAAAGCCATTAATAAGTGATGAATACTTCTTCACTTTACTAATTCACCTAGAATGGAGCATGTGGCAACAATCCCGATGATTCATGAATTAAATACACGAAATTCATCTAGGTTGGAGCATGTGGCAACAATCCCATATACCTGTGAATTTACAACATTATTAATTAATGTATAACCAACCTTGTATTTCCTGTACTCATTACCGGTGCGGCATGACGACTGAGTGTTGTTCTCAGCAGAGCAACACGAACCTCCAAGCATTAATAATGAAGCATGTACGAAATACCCGTACATGCTACAACTCTCGGTGTGTTATACTAGCCCGATTGAGCATACAACTCTCGGTGTGTTATACTAGCCCGATTGAGCATACATCTCTCGGTGTGTTATACTATCCCGATTGAGCATGTTTGAACCTGGATTGTCCATATCAGTCTCAGAAATGATCACAACCATCCAACTTCACCAGCAGGATTGGATGGCTTAGATTAAATCCATGACCCCAAACAGGTATTGGAATATTCACTACCGACCCAACGCGGGCCCCACATGGTCGATCTCCCCAAAAGGGTGGCATAGCTTGCCAAACCGTCCAAGCCAAAGCAATATGGACGAAAAAACCCTAAATTAGGGTTTGCGGCACATTACATGTATCGCAAAACAGTCTCAACCATCCATCTTCGCAGGCATAGATGGAGGGTGTAGATGTAGATTCAAGGGGCCCAGAGCATGTCAACACAAACACCGTGTGCTCACCTACATACATGACCGATCGGTCAGGACCAACTATAGTTGGTCGTTCCGATTCGTGCGCCCAAACAAGGCATGGCGCTTGCAGTAGGTGAAACCCTAATTAGGGTTTGAACAATCACGAGCGTCCATTTTATCCTGCACGAATGAAGGGTCCAGGATTAGACTAAGCATGTCTGGTGCGTATCAACATGACCACCGTGGGCCCATCTATCTCCACACCCGATCGACCAAGGAATATATATCATGCCTGTTTGCCTCGATTCGCACGCCCGAACTAGGCATGATCGCACCTCCCGATTGCAAACTAATCTCGACCACTCAACTTTGCCGGACAAATTGAGTGGCTTAGATCACGTTTCTATGGGATATTAAGATATGGACGTGTATACCAGCTCGTCGTGCAGTATACCGGACTAATCGACCAAGACCGACCAAGCTTGGTCGTCTTGAAACGCGCGCCAAAGTGGGCATGATGCGCGGCTTTTGCGGCACCAGATTTCTGTTGCAAATTGATCTCGACCACTCAACTTCGCCGGACAAATTGAGTGGTCCAGATCACACTTTCACGAGACAATGAGGTATGGGCGCCTGCACCGTCATATCGTCTACACACATGCACGATCGGCCACCGCCAAAATTGTATCCCAAGCTTGGATTCGACCAAGGCAAGAGTGATGCTTGCGCACCTCTTCAAAAACCTAATTCCACCAACGATCGCGAGATGAGTGTCTCAAAGATCATCTCATCCGTCCAACTTCACCGGCTTGGTTATACAACCACAGTCGGGAGTTAATTGGTCGGTGAGGCGTCATAGTGATCACCACATGTCACTCTACCACACCATGATGCGATGCATAGAATACACACGATACTTCACAAGTATCGACTTCCTAAATAACTTAGTTATTTAATCTAGCATTACATCTTTTGCTTTAGTGGGTCCCACGATCCACACACTTGAGACATCAATCATGTCACAAACTGGGGGATACATCTTTGGGGTATTGGTCTGGCGGTTTACGGCGTGCGGCGTGCAACGCGCCATCACAAGAACGCGTCGAAGTCATGGACGGTTAGAGATGACAGGAGAAGTGGGCAAGACTGGTCGTGTAACACTAACACACAACTCCACTACTCCATCACTCCACTTCCTCCACTTCCCACGAGAGACGTGAATAAGGCTCAAATGACTTGTATAAATAGGTTCTCCTCCCTATTTCCAAAAACAGAACAAGTCCAGACAACAGAGGCAAGTGTTGATACCATCGTATTCAAACACCGGAACTGATAGCTTACATCATGCAAGCCAGTTCATCTTTCTGATACAATTCATACATAGCCAACACCTTCACAATCTCAACACCTTCTTCGCTTCCCTCCCTAAAATCAACCCCATCTCCTTCACTTTGTGACCGAAACAAGTCCTGAACGGCCATTTCTTGGTTTAGGACGGATTTGCCTGTTGATTTCTCTAATCTACAAGCACTCCCGTGTAGTGCATTTGTTTAAGGTTTAGACTCATTTCTCATCCACACATCCCAAATTACCAAAACCGGCAGAGATAGTTTTCACCCATAAACAATTGGCGACCACAACGGGAGGTTAATCTCTCGGTTGTAAAGTCAATTTCTTCAATACCATTCAATCAATTTCGAGATGGTTGGTCTTAGGACCGCCTCGACATTCTCAAATCCCGATGGTTCCCCCAACGGAGATACCCCTCCTCCTAACGGCGTATCTGACGGTATGATCAGGAGATTTCCAACATTAAGCGAACTAGCACGGGTACAGGAAATTCACACGAAGAACATGGAGCTTATCAAAGAAGCGGTAAACGGCATACTTGATCTTCTCATTAAGATGACATCAGAGATGAGCGTTCCGGAGACCTCTACACCGGGGACTAGTTCCCCTCAGATCAACAGCTTTACTACGAACCAGAGACTAATGGATCAGGAAGCGGCATCTCTAGTGGAAAGCTTGTGTGAACTCTTGCACCTCTCGAAGAATCAACGGGCAGAGACGTTTGATGCAATTAATAAAATAGATCTGGACGTACACCTGACTCCTTCACGTCCAGAAGTCCTAACTGCATCGGAAACATCTGTAAATAATGTTACATTTACAGAAGACGACATGATGGCAGAGGAAGGTCACAACCGGGCCCTACATTTTACCGCACGCATCAAGGGTTCAGAGTTCATGAGGGCCCTCGTCGACACAGGAGCATCTTCGAATGTGATTACTCTCAAGACTCTCAGGACAGCCAAGGTTAGCCCATGCAAGATTGTACGGCAGCCCAACACAATGACGAACTTGAAGTAAACCGAGACCAACACATACGGGTATGTCAATCAATTTATCGGTAGGACCGTTCATCAAAAGTGAAATTTGAAGTCATAGAAAAGGAGCCGGACTACCATATGATACTAGGGAGACCGTGGCTTCATGACAATAAGGTCATCCCTTCAACGTATCACCGGTGCACGAAGACCATGCTAAATGAGGAAGTCATTCGTATTCTGCATCATTGTCTCCGTATGCACCAATATGCGGAGTGGAACTGTTCGAGCCAAAAGAAACTCCGCAGGGAAGGTCAGACAAAGTCATGTGCACCCCACTACCCACGTGGGCTTCAATCCAGGAAGAGGACCGACTTGCATCACTGGGGGATAAGCACCACGACACGCCTTATCTGACGAGGCATCCATATTTATTCGGTGAAGCTTCAACCCATGCTCACACCAAAAGGGAACGCACTTTCGAGGCAAACTGTGATCGAAAGGGAAGACAATATACCGACGCCGCCTTTGTTAGCAATTAGCGAGGAGAGACTAGCACCCATTCTCTCCGCCCGGTTGAATGCTTGCAAGAACGACGAAACACAAGAGGAGGTATTGGACGCTCACGACAGCTGACTACAAGATGGCACCAACTCCACAAATCGACGAGCCCCGAGACTGTTAACATCGGGAATGAAGAATCTCCCGAACTGTCTCTATCGATTCGATTAAATCCGTGGATAAACGTGTGAGTCTTGTACAAATACTCAAGGAGTACCAAGATGTGTTGGCTTTGGACATACGAGGAAATGCACAGTCTAGACGAAAAATTGGTCACCCATCACCTACATGTCATACCCGGATCCAAGCCAATCAAGCAATCTCCGAGGCAATTCAGACACGAAGTGGAAGAACAAATCAAGAACGAAATTCAGAAGTTGCTAGCTGCTGGCTTCATCAGACCTATTCATCATCCTCCTAGTTAGCTAATGCGGTCCCAGTAAAGAAGAAAAACGGACAGATTCGGTGCTGCGTGGATTTCAGAGACTTGAATAAGTGCTGCCCCAAGGACGACTTTCCTCTGCCTAACATCGACATGTTAGTAGATGCCACCAGCGGACACGGCATGTTCTCCTTCATGGATTGTTACAGCGGCTACAATCGAGATAAGGATGTATGAGCACGATGCAAGTAAGACTGACCTTCCAAGCCCTCTTAGCAATTTTTACTATCTTTGTTATGCCATTCGGTTTAAAGAACGTCGGCGCAACGTATCAACGTGCTATGACGCCAATCTTCCACGACATGATGCATAAGCAAGTCGAAGACTACGTGGATGATATAGTAGTCAAATCCAAGACTCAAGCTATCCTCACAATGTCACTGCCGTGAACTGTGAAGGAGCTCCAAAACTTCATGGGCAAGGTGAACTTTTGCTTCATTCACCCCCTGCTGAAGAAATGATCAAGTTTAAATGCACGGATCACACTACAACGAGGCGTTTCATAGGATTCAACAAATATTGTCATCTACGAATCATCACAAAGGGTTAGCCTATTATGTAAGCCAGGACAAGAGCGAGCATGGGACATCTTCGGATCCACAAAGCCGAGCACCTCTAGGGAGCAGCCTCAAGAAGATAACGATGTCCGCGTGTCATGTATAGAAAGAATCCGGGCGAATCACTCTATCAGAGGATGGTGCATGTCTACCGTGTTATGTTGGAGAATCTGCACTTTTGGTCATCCTCTGGACTTCGTGAAGCTGTTGAACGCTCATCTACGATAACATCTACCCTGCTGGAAAGAACCGGGCCTTCCCGGTAATGAAGAGCCTCATGATGTTTGTGGAAGCATACATCCCACCAACAGTGCAATACAACCTTGACCTTCCATAGCGGTTTATTTGAAGCGACAAGAGGAAAGCCACCGAGATACAACATCATGCGCGTCCAAAATCGCCAACTCCAACTCCAGCACCATATGAAGACTGCCAAGTTCGTTCCCGTAGCTATCACGCCTCTCCCTGCCCGGTCTCTTCGATCACTGGCATTCTTTGCCCGAGAACTGTTGTTGCTCGTCGATTAATACCATCCAGAGCTTCACCATATCAACGACCATTACGTACAAAAAGACCCATCGGGCATACAAGATAGAGCCACGTAGACCACGCTTGGGGGCGAGGTTCGGCATGAAATTCCTTTACCTTCAATCAAGAACTTCTTGACGCTCCACCCACTAGAAAAAGTGCATCAAAACGCTCTCAGGGACACCGCTTGCTCCAGAAGATGCTTCAACGCTCTCAGCGGGACCCACACCACGTTCGAACATACAAGGTTCACGTTTGGGCAAAGCAAGCACGCCTAGATCCCAGTTTCGAGCAAAAGGAAGAGCGATGTTGGTTAGCAATACCGGTGTTCGTCAAGGCAAGACCGGTGTTGGTTGAAGTAGCAAGGATGACACTCGAGCAAGCACATAAACTGTACGGGCAAAGAAAGCAAGACCGGTGTTCGTCAAGGCAAGACCGATGTTGGTCGAAGTAGCAAGGATGACACTCGAGCAAGCACATAAACTGTACGGGCAAAGAAAGCAAGGCCGGTGTTGATAAAGTCATAAGGCCGGTACTTCTCAAGTCACAAGTCCGGTATTGCTCAAGTCACAAGTCCGGTATTTCTCAAGCTTCAAGTCTGGTATTGATCAAGTGACAAATCCGGTATTGCTCAAGCTTCAAGTCTGGTATTGATCAAGTGACAAGTCTGGTATTGCTCAAGCTTCAAGTCTGGTATTGATCAAGTGACAAGTCCGGTATTGCTCAAGCTTCAAGTCTGGTATTGATCAAGTGACAAGTCCGGTATTGATCAAGCTTCAAGTCTAGTATTGCTCAAGTTTCAAGTCTGGTATTGATCAAGTCACAAGTCCGGTATTGCTCAAGTTTCAAGTCTGGTATTGATCAAGTGACAAGTCCGGTATTGCTCAAGTTTCAAGTCCGGTGTTGGTCAAGGGGCGAGTCTGGTGTTGGGGTAAGGAACCAGGTTTGGTAATTAGTCGAAGCAGGCACAGCCGGCCCAAACAAAGCAGGCACGCGGTAGCTCCCACTTGATCAGCCACATCCAGCCCCAAATTGGTCGAAGCGAGCACGGTAGGCCCCAAAACGAGGCACGTGGTGGGTCCCACGTTCAAGCAAGGCGAGCATAACAAGCCCACGTTCGATAAAGCAGGCGCATGATGAGTCCCACGATCGAAGCGAGCGCAACATTGTTGAGCAGGGCACATCGACCCTACGCTCGGCGGAACAATCACGAAGAAGGCTCTCGGCCAAGAGCGGGCATATCAAGGTCGATCAAAGCGAGCAAGACCGATATCATGCTAGAGGAACGCTCGCTGAACGCTTCTTGAACGTGACATGCTCCAAGACGGGACGACTCGTATCTCTGGTAACATCTAACTTTGTCTCATAAGTTTTATTTGTATATGTCACCATCTAATGCCTACCCCACAATAGTGTAACCATTATGTGTTAGGCAGGGGACTTAATGTTGATGGTAGATTTTAGTTCGGGGCTAAAATTGTGAAACCAAATTTATGCTTATGACATCTTGCAAAAAGATAAAGCCATTAATAAGTGATGAATACTTTTTCACTTTAGTAATTCACCTAGAATGGAGCATGTGGCAACAATCCCGATGTCGTGAATTAAATACGAAATTCATCCGAGTTGGAGCATGTGGAAACAATCCCATATACCTGTGAATTTACTGACATTATTAATTAATGCATAACCACCTTGTATTTCTGTACTCATTAGGTGCGGCATGACGACTGAGTGTTATTCTCAGCAAAGCAACACGAACCTCCAAGAATTAATAATGAAGCATGTACGAAATACCCGTATAGGCTACAACTCTCGGTGTGTTATACTAGCCCGATTGAGCATACAAATCTCGGTGTGTTATACTAGCCCGATTGAGCATACATCTCTCGGTGTGTTATACTATCCCGATTGAGCATGTTTGAACCTGGACTGTCCATATCAGTCTCAGAAACGATCACAACCATCCAACTTCACCAGCAGGATTGGATGGCTTAGATTGAATCCATGACCCCCAAACGGTATTGGAATATTCACTCTGCAGACCCAACGCGGGCCCCGCATGGTCGGTCTCCCCAAAAGGGTGGCATAGCTTGCCAAACCATCCAAGCCAAAGCAATATGGACGAAAAACCCTAAACTAGGGTTTGCGGCACATTACATGTATCGCAAAACAGTCTCAACCATCCATATTCGCAGGCATAGATGGATGGTGTAGATGTAGATTCAAGGGGCCCCGAGCATGTCAACACAAACACCATGGGCCCGCCTACATACATGGCCGTCGGTCGGGACCAACTATAGTTGGTCTTTCCGATTCAATGCGCCCAAACAAGGCATGGCCTTGCGGCGGTGAAACCCTAATTAGGGTTTGAACAATCACGAGCGTCCATTTTCTCACCCGCACGAATGAAGGGTCCGAGGATTAGACTAAGCGAGTCCGGTGCGTATCAACATGACCACCGTGGGACCATCTATCTCCACACCCGATCGACCAAGGCATATCATGCCTGTTTGCCTCGATTCGCACGCCCGAACTAGGCATGGACGCACCTCCCGATTGCAAACTAATCTCGACCACTCAACTTTGCCGGACAAATTGAGTGGCTTAGATCACGTTTCTATGGGATATTAAGATATGGACGTGTATACCATTTCTCGCGTATTTATGCAGACTAATCGACCAAGGCCGACCAAGCTTGGTCGTCTTGAAATGCGCGCCCGAAGTGGGCATGATGCGCGGATTTTGCGGCACCAGATTTTTGTTACAAATTGATCTCGACCACTCAACTTCGCCGGACAAATTGAGTGGTCCAGATCACACTTTCACGAGACAATGAGGTATGGGCGCCTACACCGTCATGTCGTCTACACAGATGCACGATCGGCCTGCCAAAAATTGTATCCCAATCTTGGATTCGACCAAGTGAAGAGTGATGCTTGCGCACCTCTTCAAAAACCCTAATTCCACCAACGGTCGCGGATGAGTGTCTCAAAGATCATCTCGTCCGTCCAACTTCACAAGCTTGGTTATACAACCACAGTCGGGAGTTAATTGGTCGGTGAGGCGTCATGGTGATCACCACCCGTCACTCTACCACACCATGATGCGATACACGCATAGAATACACACGATACTTCACAAGTAACGACTTCCTAAATAACTTAGTTATTTAATCTAGCATTACATGCTTCTTCTCGTGGTCCCACGATCCACACACTTGAGACATCAATCATGTCACAAAGCGGGGATACATGCTTGGGGTATTGGTCGGCGGTTTACTGAGTGCGGCGTGCAACGCGCCATCACAAGAACGTGTCGGGAAGTCATGGACGGTTAGAGATGACGGGGAGAAGTGGGAAATGCTTGGTCGTGTAACACTAACACACAACTCCACCACTCCATCACTCCACTTCCTCCACTTCCCACGAGGGCGTGAATAAGGCTCAAATGACTTGTATAAATAGGTTCTCCTCCCTATTTCCAAAAAAAAGAACAAGTCCAGACAACATAGGCAAGTGTTGATACCATCGTATTCAAACACCGGAACTGATAGCTTACATCCTGCAAGCCGGTTTAGCTTTCTGATACAAGTCATACATAGCCAACACCTTCACAATCTCAACACCTTCTTCGCTTCCTCCCCAAGATCATCCCCATCTCCTTCACTTTGTGGCCAAAACAAGTCCGGAATGGCCATTTCTTGGTTTAGGCCGGATTTGCCTGATTGATTTCTCGAATCTACAAGCACTCCCATGTAGTGCATTTATTTAAGGTTTAGACTCATTTCTCATCCACACATCCCAAATTACCAAAACCTATGAGATAGTTTTCACTTATAAACACCTAGTCTAGCTATAGATATGCATTCATGGTCATTTAGTAGCGCTCGTAAACAAACAATCATGCAATCGTACATGGCGATAATAAATGGTAGAACAAAACAATAATGATTTGATTAAGATTTCAAAAACAATATATTAATTTAGTGACATGTTTATGATATCCGACTACATCCTTAATCAATATGAAGAGTTTAGTTACTCATGGATTTCTTAAAACCCATGAAAAATATATTAAAAGAGAATGAATAAAAAAACCCTAGGTTGTAGAAAAATCTCAACTCCAAGCCCTAGCTAGCTCTTGTTCTTATCTTCAAAAGTAAGTGATAAAAGATGCAAGATAGAAAATATATTTGTATAGGTATTCAAATTGTACTGCACCCGTGCATGAATTCTCGTTCAAAAGTGGTTGCCAAAACTATCCAACTCCCCATCAAACTCGCCTAAGTAAGCCACTGGCCAAGTCCAACCGTGAATAGAAGTTAGTCACAGCCAATGGGCCACGCATTGCTTAAGTCCAGCCAGTTCAACTTTTTGGCTTGCTGGTTTGTCAAGACTGACAAACTATTGTTCAGCTCCTCCTAATCTCGGACGCAAGTACCTCCGTGAAAAGTG
>JAJJWW010008307.1:0-225386 GCA_023531295.1 Papaver armeniacum | reverse complement strand
GGAAGCATTATGTCTTTCATTGCTCCCTTTCCTTTTTAAGGTTAAAGTATTCATACCAAGCGCGAATGTGTCGTCTCCCTTGTTTGAGAAGGGGTTCTTCACGGTGATTCCCCTTTTTCCTTTGCTTTGCCCAGGTGCGTTTTCTTCTTCTCCTTTTTCCATACATCTCTTTTTATATGTGTATAAACGGGATGGAACTTGATTATCTTTCCATTTCTTGCGGCGTATGATGGGATCTTCGAGAGACGGCCGTGCCTTTAACTTTTGGAAAAGGACTTGAGAATCGGTGGAATCGATCTTCTTCTCTTAAGGAGGTATTGGTTGGGGTTGAATCTTTGTTACGTGAAGCTAACGAAATTATTAAGGACCTCCCTTCCATCTATCCTCCCACAAGAGCAGTGCATGTTGGACTCTCTTCAGGTTCGGTGGACGCGGAGGAGCGCCATGATTCTTAATTTTGATGCGAATGAATCAAAAACTTCCTTAAGTGTTCGTGAGAAAACTTTCGAAGGAGTACATGATAGAAGCGAGACAACCTTTGAAGTTGATGTCAAAGATGTTATTGATGATGGGAGGGTCATGGTGGCGTATCTTGGGAATAGTTGTCGGGAGGACACTTACAACTGTGTGGGTGCGCCGGGATGGGATGTTGAGGTTGCTTGTTGCTACAACTGCTTGAATGGAACCTTTGTTGCCCAGAAGGATTCTTTCGAAAATGCTTGAAGATAGCTTTGGGAAGAGACTGCGCTCCATCCTTCGAGGCTAGTTCCTCCTTTTGTTTTTACATTATGTTTGCTTAGTTCCTGATGTTTTTTTTTTTTGTGTAAACACATCTTTCCCTTCTTCTTCATCGGTAAACCTTTTGTTTCATATATATATATTTTTTTGAAAAGGGTTGTTGTGTGAGTGGCCTGCTGATGGTTTTAAGGTTCTTCGATGTATTTCTCTAGATATCACGAAGGATTCGCTCGGGAAAGAGATATATTTATTTATTTATTTATTTTTTATTTTTTTGTGAAAGGGAGTCTCGGGGAAAAATAAAAGCGGTGTATTCATCACGGGAAATCAGCTATTAAGAGGAATGATTTAAGGAAATCTTGAAAAAGGGAGTGATTGGGAAGTACAACATTTAGGGATTGGGTTCCTTGAGCTATCGCGAGTGAACTATCACGCCTTGGTGTGTCGGTATTGATGAGCTTGCATATCCTCCCAGAGGGTATCGCAACCGGAGTACAACTCGCCTTCACCTTCCTCGGGCAAATCCATCTTTCTTGTCATCCTCCCGACTTGAAAAAGACTTTCCTTAACCACTATATCTCCGATTGAAAAGCGGGTTCAGACGTCGTGTAACCATTTGAGCCTTGGCTTAGTTGGTTTATTTAGAAGCTTCCAGCTTCTTGCAAAGTGTTCGAATGGTCACTCCCCATTCACATTTTTGACAGCGTTTGTGCGGTTGTTGCGCCGGAGTCCCCATGACGGAATGGGGAAGAAAAGGCGGTTGCGAAAGGTTGCTCAGTCGGACTTACTTGCATTTGAAAATCATGGGCTAAGCGCCAGCGGGTCCCTCTCCCGGACGCTTAGGTTCCTTTAATAGTTCGTTGATGTGATAACCCGTGGGGCGATTTGTTAGGAATCCCTTCGGGCGAGGATGTCGGCGAGAGGGTGTACGTCCCGGTTTTTGCTTTGTTGTCGAGCATCCACAAGCGTCCCAAAATCATGTCATGATCTAGTTCTTTGACAATATGGAACTTGCTTTGTGCGTTATAGCGTCTCCCATCTCGATCTCTAGGTTGATGTAGCCATGCGCGTTCAAAGCCTCTCCTCTCGAAGCTCTTAATCACGAGACGGGAAATAAGTAGAGTCTTGTTTTGTAAATCCTATTGCCTTTAGTGTCTTGAAAGTAATGATGTTGTGGTCAGAGGTCGTGTCGATGAGCGCGTCGTCAAATTCGTTACCTCTCAAACGGGCGTGGTCAGCAGTCCCAGTTCTCCGCTTCGCTTGTTTGGGAAGCTTGGGCCCATGGCATGGATTAGGAGAAAAGCCGTTGCGGATACAACACGATTGAGAGCTGCGAAAATATCTTGAACAGGAAAGATAGAAATTTCACATACATGTCGCATCATGGGACTGTACAGTCTCCACGGAGTCCCCAGAGGAGCTTTCTTATTGGGAGTGGGTCTCGATGCACTCTTTCGTCTCCTAGTTGGAGTTCTCCTTATCCTTTCTTTGAAAATATGCTTTAGTCTGTTGCAACGCTAGTCGGGAACGAACCAAGTAATGGCAAAGTATTTGGGGTTTGCCATCTCGGCCTCGGTTGGTGGACGTCCGAGCGGTGGCACGATGACATCATCTTGAACCCGGGCTTCTAGGAGGTCAATCACCTCCTCGATGGGGAACGGAAATCAAGGATATTTCCCTCCGGCCTCACGATCTTGCGTGGGTTTTAGTGGCGATCTTCTGTTGCGAGGGTTCTCGTTGGCGGCGCTTCACGTTTGGCTGGTGGCTCGTAGTTGCGGCTTTCCTTTTTTCTCTTTCGTTCACTATGTTCACGGAGGATGAGCCGGCATTAAATTGTTTGCTGATGAGGCGTCTACTCCCGCGAGTTTCACGTGCGTCTTGATTCGAGTTGGCCTAGTCCTTTCCGATGTCTTTAGTGTTTGTTGTCGCAGATCGTCGATACGCCTCATGGAGTTCGGAGAATGTTTGGAAACGCAAGTTTTCTAGCGGGCGCGGTAGATTGGGACCATACCGTTGATGCATGCGTTTACCAATTGTTGCTCGGTCACGTTTGGGTCGTGACAGTTGAGTGCTTGAACCACCGAACCTTTTGACGAAATCATTCGGATGTTCGTTATCCCACCGGTACATTCTCCGAATGCGAAAAAGGTAACTTATTCAGACACGAAGAAATACTTCCTGTAAAACGCGGTGACCATGCTACTCCAGTTGGGAATGCTGTTCGGTGGGATGTTGTTGTACCATTGTTTATGGGTGAAAACTACTCCTGCAGAATTTGGTAATTTGGGGTGTGGATGAGGAATGAATTTAAACCTTTAAACAAATGCACTTTGCCGCGGTGAGTGCTTGTAGATTCGAGAGATCAATCTGTGCAAGTCCGGCCTAAACCAAGAAATGGCCGTTCCAGGACTTGTTTGGTCCACAAAGTGAAGGAGATGGGGTTGATCTTAGGGAGGGAAGCGAAGAAGGTGTTGAGATTGTGAAGGTGTTGGCTTGCTTATGACTTGTACTTGAAAAGGTGAGCGGGGCTTGCGGTTGATGCCAGGCTCGGGTGTTTGAATACGATTTGTATTAACACTTGGTTTTTCGTCTCAAATGCCGAACTTGTGTTGTTGTTTGAAATAGGGCGGAGAACCTATTTATACAAGTCATTGAGCCTCATTCCGTCTCTCGTGGGAAGTGGAGGAAGTGGAGTGATGGAGTAGTGGAGTTGTGCGTCGACCGGTCTTGCCCACTTCTCTGTTCATCTCTAACCGTCCATGACTTCCCGACACGTTCTTGTGATGGCGCGTTGCCTGCTGCCGTTGTAAACCGCCAGACCAATACCCCAGTATGTATCCCCGGTTTGTGACATGATTGATAAACGGAATGTGTGGATAGTGGATCCACGAAAGATAGCATGTAATCTTTGAATTGAATAACCGTGTTATTCAGAAGTCGATACTTGTGAAGTATCGTGTGTATTTTATGTGCAGTGCATTACGGTGTGGTAAAGTGATGGGTATGACTCCTCACTAGCAAATAACTCCCGACCGGGGTTGTATAACCAAGCCGGGTGAAGTTGGACGGATGAGATGAATTTTGAGACACTCATCTCGCGGCCAGTTAATGAATACTAGGTTTCTTGAAGAGTAGCGCAAGCATGACTCTTCGGCTGGTCAAAACCAAGCATGGGAAGAATTTTGGGGAGGACCGACCGGACGTGTATGTAGATGGCATGCTGGTGTACACGTCCATGTCTCACCGTCCCATGAAAGTGCGATCTAGGCCACTCAATTTGACCGTCAAAGGGGAGTGGTTGAGATCGGTTTGCGGCACCCCTTGCCGCAAAGGAGTTGAAACCGGCGTGACATCCCTAGTTTGGGCACGCGTTTCAAGACGACACATCTTGGTGGTCTTGGTCGATGGGTTTGATCGGGAAGATGGCGGCCGGTGATCATGCCTATACGACTATCCCATGAAAACGTGATCTAAGCCATTCAAATCATCCCAATTGAAGTTGGTGGTCGAGATCAGTTGCAATTTGGGAAGTGTAACCACGCATGTTTGGGCGGGCGTTTTGGATTAGCCGGGCATGGGATGCCTTGGTCGTTCGCATGAGGAGGTAGATGGGCGCACGGTGGTCATCTTTGGTATGACCGGCCCTTACTTAATCTAATCTGTGACCCTCCATTCGTGCTTAGAGAAGATGGACGCGTGATGATTTGAAACCCTAATTTTGGCTTTCAAAAGTCGTGCGCCACTTCTTGTTTGGGTGACGATTTCCGTCACGGCCAAACATTGTTGGTCTTGACCGATTGGTCAAGTGTGTAGCGGGCCCATGGTGATCGTGTTGACATGCTCGGGGCCCTTTGAGTCTACATCTATGCCCTCCATCTATACCTGCGAAGATGGATGGTTGAGATTATTTTGCGACACATGTAATATGCCGAAACCCTTATTTAGGGTTTTAGTCCATAATGCTTGGTATGAATGTCTTTTGGCAAGCAACGGCCAATGGCGACCATGCGGGATCGGCCGTGGGTATTCCATACCTCGCTTGGGGGTGATGGAATTGATGCTGGGTCATCCAATCATGCTTGTGGAGTTGGATGATCAAGGATCGAGATCATATCCTGACCCCGATACGGTCGGTCCGGATGCTGTCAGGCTAGTATAACACACCGAGAGACTCAATCGGGCTAGTATAACACACCGAGAGGGGCTCAATCGGGCTAGTATAACACACCGAGAGGGCTCGGGCTAGTATAACACACCGAGAATCGGCACATACGGGTATTTCGTACATGGTTTCATTATAGTGCTTGGAGGTTTGTGTTACTGTGCAAGAGTAACACTCGATCGTCATGCCACACCGATAACGAGTCTTTTGGAAATACAAGGCTGATATGAAATTCACGGGAAGGGATTGTTGCCACATGCTCCAACCTGGAGGAATTTCATGTATTCACGAGAATGGGATTGTTGCTACATGCTCCATTCTTGGTGAATTAAGTGAGGGAGTATCCAACACTTATAAATGGCTTTATCTTTTACAAGATGTCAGCGCATGATTTTATGGTTTTTTACAATTTTAACCTTAAACGAAAATCCACCATCAACATTAAGTCCCCTGCCTAGCACATAATGGTTACACTATTGTGTGGTAGGCATGAGATGGTGACATACATATATACTGAAATGACCAAGCTGAAGTAAGTACGTATTTACCGGATAGTCAGGCGTTGCCCTGAAACTGGTTGGTTCTGATTAAGGATGCGAAGGAAATAGGACTTGGTCTGGTGAGTCGCTCTGGTTCCTCTTGTGCATATTTGAGCTCGGCCACTTCTTCAGGTGTACTTCCTTCACCATACACGGCTCTCCTCAGGTATATCTGATAAGCCTCGTCGATTGTTATCCCGAATTAGCAGCCTTCATAGGTGGTAAGTAAAGACTCCTTTTCCTTCTGGAATTCTGTCGACTTGTGAGATTATAAAGAATCGTCTCACGTGGTCGTTTATTCTATATCTCAGGTACTGCTCTGATTTTCTGATTAACTGATCGATGGATTTGATGATCTCCTCCTTTTTTTTTTGTGCGTGCTCATAACTCCCTCTCCTTTGCAGTTTATCATGGAAGCAGTGGACGCTCATTCTGTTGCTTCCCCAGAAAGAAGTTTTGAAGACGACAAGCCCGAAAACCATGCGCACGAAGAAGTAATGGCTAGGATTGATCTTCCACTTCGCGAAGTCGGCCGTGCTATACGGGGATGTCTATCTCCCACCTTCGTATTGTCGAGAGGACGTATCCGTGCACTTTACATTTGAATTGACATGGAGGAGCGACGGAGGCGAGGAAACTGCGGGAACACTAGTAAGAGCGCAAGGGAAGAGAGAGATTTGTGTGATTGAAGAGGCGGAGAGTTGAGCATGAACGACCTCGAATGAAGGCAAGTGTGATTACCGGTTCGGGATCGTGATAATTCTTGACTCCCGACCACAGAGGAACACGAAACCCGGAAGCAATTGGTACGGCTCCTAATGTTGATGCGCTTTTAAATGCTCCCGTGATGATGTTGGAATGGAATGCGTAGCTGGCTGCGGAGATGTCGTGAAGCAAGTTGAGGTAGATTGAAGGAGGAGCATCAACAATGGTGGCGGCGACGTTGCAATCGGCATGGTGCGGCGATGTCGATCCTCTTGGCGGCTAAAACTTCTTTTATTCTTTCTTCTTATTTTGTACGCTTGAACACCTTCCTTGTACTCGGTGGCGGCGGGTTCAAGGTTTTTCCTCCATTTGATTATTTGAATAAAGTTTTATTTTATAATCCTTTGTCAAGACTGCCCACCGAACTTTCTCGGGCGCAAAGTGCGCCTTCACACGTAACCCTTAGTGATAAAAGAAGTAATTATCATGACGAGAACATTTACGGACTGTGCTCCCGATGCAAGATCTTCCCCGCTTTGTTGGGGCGAGATGGCTCAAATCATTTTCCTTTAGTGCACACGTTCTATTTCCTTCTTTCCGTGAGATGTTTGCTTAGGGTTTCCTTTCTTGTTTTTGTTAGGTTGATTTAGGCTGACTCGGGATTTTGTGTTTTTAGGAGTAAGAGGTTCTCGGATGAAAATAATGCTTCAATTGAAAATTGAAAATTGAAACCCTAACTATGAATGCAAGTATTGCAATCATTTTCTGAGGAATTATAAATATGACATGAAACTATAAAAGGAAACACGCCTGGAAAAAATAGAGCACACCGTTTTAAGGTGTGGAGGATCTTTGGAAAGTGGTAGCACGGTATCTTAAGTTCGGTAAGGTTTGAGCCATCGTTGAGTGAACTGTATGCCCTCTAGTTTATCGGCGTTGATGAGTTTGCGGTAGCCGCTAGGATAACATCTCGCTACCGGTATGGTTCATCTTCTCTCTCGGTGGGTGAGTCGGGTGGAGTGGTCATCTTCACCGTCATGCTCCCAACATTGAACGTAGTCATCTTCGTCACCAGGTCTCCAATTCCAAACGGGTTTGGTCGTGCGGACACTTGGACATTCTTCTCATCGCCTTTGACCAAGGCAGCCTCTACACTCTTGATAAAACGTTTGAAAGTAGGCTTCCCATTCACATCTCTTAGTCGAGGTTGGTCCGTTGGTTGGAGTCGATCCCAGGAC
Organism: Papaver armeniacum; assembly: GCA_023531295.1. Taxonomy (NCBI): domain Eukaryota; kingdom Viridiplantae; phylum Streptophyta; class Magnoliopsida; order Ranunculales; family Papaveraceae; genus Papaver; species Papaver armeniacum. The sequence continues at coordinate 218,004 of JAJJWW010008307.1, read as the reverse complement.
TTGTCGACCGAAGGGCAGTAGGTTGTAAGGAAGGTTGCGTGACGAGACTTACTTGAGATCGGAACTTTTCAATGTATCTTTGACAGACTCTCTCCCGGAAGTTGTGTCACATTGGTAAGTTCTTTGCGCTGCCAGCACGGCGATCATCGGGGAGGTCCGAAGGCATGTTGGAGATTCTTTCGGTATCGAAACCGTAGAGGGCAGGACTCTAGTATTGCTTTGTTGTCATGCATCCAAGGGCGTCCCAGGATCATGTTGTAGTTGGGATGATCTTTGACTATGTAGAACTTTGCTCGTGTCGAGGCATCACCCAATTTGACTTCCCGAGATCAATATATCCATTATGCATCTCTACGGGCTCTCCTGGTTGAATCTTTAACCACAATCGGGTGACAAGTACCTTCCTGCTTCGAAATCTTTACCGCTCTCAGGGTCTTGACAGTAATGATGTTAAATTCGGAAGCCGTATCAATCAACATGCTATCGAATTCAACGTTTCTCAAACGAGTGACGGTTAGGAGTTGATCGCGGTCGTAAGCGTCAAAAATAAATTACACTTTCTTACTACTCAAAATATAAATATAGCAAAGGGCAAGAAAGGATCGATCCTGAGAGGTCTAGGTTGTCAAATTGTTTCGGTTCCCTATAAATAACACCGGGGTTTTGTGATTATAATAAACTAAATAAAAGCAAATAAAGAAATAAGCAAACAAATCAAATTACGGATGAGAAAGTATTGGTTACGGATTTCGTTTTCATTCACAAATATGTTTTCACACAATAACTAGAATTGATATTTTAATCTCAACTTTTATCAAAGACCCTAGAATACCTTGATTCAACTTTTATCAAAGACCCTAGAATACCTTGATCGCAAGAATATCCTGTAAACCTCCTCATGTCATCAACAAACACATTAAAAGATGCGAATATGAATTCTACCTAAAGGAACAACCTAACGTGTAAAAGCACTAATCAAGTTTAATTCCATAGATGTGTTAAATTCCACACTGAAATCAGGCCAATCAAAGCAATCGAACGTGGAAAGCGCACTAATCCGATTTAACAAAGGTTATAACTCACATATGATCATAAGAATATATCACTACAAACTATAATCATATTTATGCTACTTGCAATCCGGAATTATCACTTTTGCGTATAATAACCTAATCTAGCAATAGAGATGAAAGCAAACTCAATCGACTCGCGACTCGACTAACAAGCATTCAAATCATGTAACAATATTCATGGTGAATCATAAACGATAATATGAGAAAACTAATTTATTGCACAAAAACTCATGTTTGGAAATTCAACTTATTCCATAACCAATAATAAAAACTCTAGCTCATATTCATGGAGTTCATAACAAGAAGAAAGAGAAAAGACTTCATGGTTCTAAACCCTAGAACAAAGTAGAGGCAAAAAGAATAATAAAGATCAAAAGATATGTGTTTTGAGAAAAGTCTTCTCTTTTATAGCTCCACTCCTTCAAAACTAGGTTTTGTCTTGAAAGTCCATTAGTTGGAAATTCACTGACCCAGAGAGAGAAACCCGTGTAGAAATTTTGTCCCAAAAACGCTCGCTAGGAAAGCCCAGGATTATGGCGGAGTCGGCGGGAAAAGTCACGGAAGCATCTCGGGTGACCGGCAAAGTCGATCCTTAGTCACTTAGGTCGAGCGCAGTCCCAGGAAGCAGTCGAGTCAACTCGGGTCAAGTCAAGTGAGTCGGGTCGATCGGCCTTTGAGTTAGATGGAGTCAGCAGGTCATGGCTAACTGTTTGGTGGGCTTGGCATGAACCATTGCGCGGGCCGAATCTTGTGTGGCACAATCATTGTGCTTCCACCCTTGGCCACCATCTTGCTATCATTGTGCATCCCTGCAATTCTGATGAGCAGAACCACCTTCAGCTCACAGCCAAACCCATTTTGCATCTGAAATTCAACCTCCAGCTGCAAGTCCAAGCACCAGCACCAGCACCTGCTGCACAACCTTGACGAACCAATTAGAACACCAGTTATCCATCGGTTCCACCATTGTATCCGCAATTCAATGCAAGCATCCATCTCTTCCAGCTCAAACATAAGCATCTCGAGCCAACCCATCTCTCCACAGAAACCACTAAGACCTCGTTCCCAGCTCCTCCACTTCATGCATCATTCCCAGCTCTAACTTTCTCAAAGATCATTACATCATGCCAATCCATGGCAAAGCAAGATCACCTCCTTGTAACTTCAAAACCAAACACCACCTGCCCTCATCACTGCAAATCCATCCATCCAAATCATTCCCGCAGCTGCATTGCCATCAAAACCAGCGACGTTTCTCGCCTCGCAACTTCCATACTCAATCTCCATTCTCGTCCACTGGACATCCCAGATGCACAACACTTCATGTCCGCACAATGAAGACCAGTCACGTAGCCTCGCCACTCGATTCACCTAAACACTCGCGTAGAATCCACTTCATAGCTTCATGACTGCAACTCAAATCCCAGCTGCTCCATCATTCCATTCCAACACAAGCTTCCACCTGCATTTGCTTCCATTGCAGCATCAACTAGTCCATCCTTGCATTGCAAATCAACTCCAGGCAACAGTGCCACATTGCAAAGTATTCTGCACCTGCAGCAGCACCCTGACTCAAGCCATTGCTTCAACACCAGCATTTTCACTGTCACCACCAATCTGTAACCCATTACAGCTCTCTCACACTGCAACCCAAGTTCCACTCAGCTGCATTCCCTTCAGTCCACTTGCCCTGAGCTTCCATTCCATCGCTGATTTACCCATTAGCTCATCTACAGCACCAGCTGCACTGGAAAAACCCTGCAATTCCATGGCTAGAGCAGCAACACTTGCAGCCACAGGCAATCATCTCCAGCCTGCACCTGCTATACTCATTCCATGCCTTCCTTCAATATTAGCAACAACACCCTAGCCTGCCTGCAACACAAAGATCGTAGTCTGCTCAGCTCCGTGATACTTCACCACTCGCAACCTCCAAGCCAACTTTTCTCCAATTGCAGCTACAGCTTTGTTGCCTCGCAGAGACAACGCCACCAATTCAATTCATTTCCACTTGCAATATGAGCTCACAAACATCCATGTGCTCAGGCCACCGCACCTGTGACATCAAATCAAGCACAAATTGCTACCACCAATATTCACAGACACGCAAACCTCTTAGCCTCACCGTCAAGAGACATACCACCCGATTGTAGCTGCACATTCACCATAACCTCGCATCTCCATATCCTCATATCCTCAATACTAGCAACCACCAGCAGCCGTGGCACTAGCAACAAAGCTTCTTGAGACAACCGCCACGAAGTCCAATCTCACACACCCTTCCAATCATCACCAGAACCACCTCCATCCAATTCAAGTTAAACCCAAGTTCCCTTGTTATGATATCAACCTAAAATCACCATCAGTCCCTCGCTAATCTCTTATTTCATTGTCGAATTTCAAATCCCCCATTTCAAACCCTAGATGTCATCGAAACACCCATCTCTAACTTGTTCTTCTTGATTGATTCTTTAGTCTCAAATCCCATTTTCGTGTTCATCATCTCTCTCAACAAGCAGACTCATACCCTCCATTATATCCTCTTCTTGATTCCTCTTGAATTTCATCATCTCCTCACTCGATTTCAATTGATAGACCCTTCTCATCTTCTCTCGATTTCATCTCATGATTATCAACAAGACCAAAAATCCTATTCTTTATCTCGAGCTTCATCATCATCTTCCTTGAGAATCCTCACACAGAACCTCTTCATCGATCCACCATCAACAGTAATCAATTCCTTCTCTATCTCAGCAGCCACCGAGCATCAACCTCTCAATCTTCATCACAAAATCACTCGAACTCATATGAAATTCAAGCCACCAAAAACCATGTCTCTCGTTCTTCTTCTTCTCCCCTGAATTTCTCCAACAGCCCTCTCGATCTCTCTCAGTTCAGGTAAGAAAATGATTGAATGAATGAAATGAGAAACATCTTCTCGATTTAGTTTTTTAGGATATGCTGGATAATGCCACCCCTCTGCATCAGATAAGGGATACCCCAGTGGATGCCCCATAACATGTGGTCACCCCTTAACCACAGCTGGCTGCATTTAACACTCCTCCAAATAGAGTTGCCCCTTAACCTTGACTGGGCTCCAGATAGTGTTCGCCCCTGAAATGACAATTTCGCCCTTTGGCTCAATTTGGGTGATTTCCGCTTCTTTTCCTTCGTGCGACTCCAGAGTACCTAATAACTCAAAAACAAACATAAGATACATAATTTACAAGAAAACTCGCAAAGAAAGCATAAATACTAGATATTAAATACGGTGTATTCTACACCTATCAGATTCCCCCACACTTAGACTTTGCTAGTCCTCGAGCAAATCAAACAAAATAAAAATAAAACAAATACATACAACTCCGTGACGTCGAGGCTACGGTTAATTTTAGCATAAATAACAAGCCTTTAAACCCCTAGGTGTCCCTAGTGGACGAGTTATAGTCTCGTGAAGGTTTACAAGAGGTCTGCCTACAAAACCTATATTCCAAACTCCATCTATTTATGACAAATCAATGAACGAATCCAAATTGACTACAGGAGGAGGTACCTTGCAAATTCAATTCATATATTAGTAAATAAACTCTAATTAGATAGTCGAACAAGCCACAATACTCGGAAACTAACAAACCACAATCACAATGAAAAGATTAAGAAGATGGATATAGATGTAGATGTTGGCGAATATTCACAAGTGTTCGATGTTTCCCATATCACGTCGAAGGTCACTGCTAAGATGAACCTAATCCTATTGGATTGAGCTACTTGGTGCTGAATGCTACATCAAATCAATTGGCATATACAAGGGAACCAAGAGTGACTTTATTCAACACAATAATAATTTCTTCTCTTTTTTTTTTTATATGATTGGATCAAACTGGATCCAATTTCTCTTTTTTTTTTAGACGGCATGATTAGATCTTTTGGATCCAAGCGCATGCTTCCTTGTCAACACGTATATGATAGTTGCCTTGGATCCTGCATTCCACGCTTGTTTAGGCGACGGAGACAGGGACTACGTTTCACACATACTGCTATTCCCAAGTGTCTTTTTATTCCGTTTTGGTCTCATTGATCGGTCCTTTTTTTTTCTTTTCTTTTTTCATAATTTTTTCTTCTCTTTTTCTAGTAACTCAATCACTCTATTTCATCCTAGCAGTAATAACACGTCGATTTTTAGTGACCCACCAAAGCACTTAGAGAACAATAGATAAATATGGAAAAATAAAAAATAGAATGTGATATGGTGATATTCAGAGATATGGTAACAACTATCATGTTAATTTGTGATTTCGAGCTATATTCTTCCCTTTTAGTTAATTGGTTCCTCAACTCCTGCATTCAAAATGGTTCCATCCACTAATGGTGTCATCCTAAAGGCACAAGTTCTAGATTTCGGAGTTCAAAAGCACAAATTTTTCTTGATTTTTCTATTTTCTGATTTTTTTTTTTTTTTAAAGGCATAAAACAAACTAAAACATATAAATGCTCCCCACACTTAAACTTTACATTGTCCTCAATGTAAAATTGAATCGATCCAAAGAAAGTCCAAGGTGGGATATTCCGCAAATAATATGCAAAAACAAAGAAAATAAAGATAAAAGCAAATGCATAAAAGTAAAAAGATAAGGATAAAGATACAAAACCGGTGGGTTGCCTCCCACTAAGCGCTTGTTTTAAAGTCGACGGCCCGACTTAGCTTCTTGTAAGATTCATTCCCCATACACCAATAATCGGAAAAGTTGGGGATCCTTCCATAGAACCTGTTTTGCAAACACTAGCTTCACACAAATATTAGTAATATAAAGCAAAAGTGAAGCTATGAACCGATAAAAGCTTCCCCACACTTATTCTTGTCCACACATGGAAGTGTATAAAGAATATAGGAGTCGGGTACTTCCATAGTTTCTGGTTCCATAACCTGCATAGTATGAGAATCAAGTATCTCTAATGGCGGAAAACGAGAAACAAAGTCATTCAACAATGTTTTCGAAGCACATACATTCAAACCAATAAGAGGTAAAGGAGAAGAAATAATAGGCAATGGATTAGATAAACCTTGCACAATCTCTTGTATTACGGAATCCTCTTCATCCTTGAAAAACTCAAGTGAATTATTCACCTCTTGTATATCATGGTCCTCTATCAAACCTTGCAACCATTCTTCGTCCGTTTCGCCTGTAACCATAGTCTCGACATAAACATCATCATTACAATCATGCACAAGCTCAATTGGGTCTTCCACAATATTGGTCATAACGGTCTCATTCTCAACATATTCCTCCTTTTTATTGTAAGGCACATACTCTTTTGTGGATCCAAATTTTATCATAAGAAACTTTTTTAGAACACTCGAAAATGCATCATCCTCAAGCTCCACCCTTTGAATAGGCTCTTGATCATTATTAAGATCAATGCTTGAGTAATCTACACAAGTGTCGACATATTCCTCTTCATCTTCATCTTGATCCCAAAAAGACTCCTCGGAGATGTCACCATGAGTTGTTTCAAGCAATGTATCATAATCACCGTCACTATCATAGTCAACATAAGATTGTTCCTCGCTGAATTTAGTGTTGCTAATCTCTAACTCATCCTTTTGAATAGGTGAATGATCATTATTACGATCAAGAGTTGAGTTAACTACACAATTATCCACGAAAGTGCCCAAGGATTGGCCTTTTTCAACATTAGCATCAATCAAATATTCATCACAAACCATATGCACATTAGAATTATCCATATCTTCCTTGTATTGATCAATGCCTCTTCGCAAGATAGTCATACCTTCACGAAGTTCTTGGAGTTGCTCGTTTGTAGTCTCTTTTGCTTTTTGAAATTCCTCTTGTAAAAAGGTGGAAACTTTATCTATAAAGTTAGAGACTTTTTGTTCACGAGCATAAGAATCCTCCCATCCTTGTGGTTGTTCCCTGCCATAAGGTTGTTGAGGAAAACCATAAGGTTCCATGGAATATTGGTCATAACCAATGAATTGGTTTTGATTATACCCATGGAATTGGTAGTTATCATATTGTTGAGGTTGAAACCCGTATCGATTGCTCCAATATGCTCCTTCCATAGAAATAAGCACCTGAAATAATTCTCAAACCAAGGTTAAAACCCAGAAAATAAGAAAAAAATAAAACAAAAACTAAATACAAAAATAAGAAACCAAAAACAATTAACAACCGCTGCCTCCCCGGCAGCGGCGCCAAAATTTGACCGCGGTCGTAAGCGTCAAAAATAATTTACACTTTCTTACTACTCAAAATATAAATATAGCAAGGGCAAGAAAGGATCGATCCCACAGAGAGGTCTAGGTTGTCAAATTGTTATGGTTTCCTATATAAAACACCGGAAGAATTTTCGATTGTGTAAATAAAAATAAACAAAAAGCAAATAAAGTACGCAAATCAAGGATGTGAAAGTATTGGTTACGGATTTCGTTTTCATTCACAAACATGGTTTCACCACAATAACTAGAATTGATATTTTAATCTCAACTTTTATCAAAGACCCTAGAATACCTTGATCGCAAGAATATCCCATAAACCTCCTCATGTCATCAACAAACACATTAAAAGATGCGAATATGAATTCTACCTAAAGGAACAACCTAACGTGTAAAAGCACTAATCAAGTTTAATTCCCTAGATGCGTTAAGTTCTATGAAATCGAGGCCAATCGAAGCAATCGAACGTGAAAAGCGCACTAATCCGATTTAACAAAGGTTATGACTCACATATGATCATAAGAATATATCACTACAAACTATAATCATATTTATGCTACTTGCAATCCGGAATTATCACTTTTGCGTATAATAACCCTAATCTAGCAATAGAGATGAAAGCAAACTCAATCGACTCGCGACTCGACTAACAAGCATTCAAATCATGTAACAATATTCATGGTGAATCATAAACGATAATATGAGAGAAAACTAATTTATTGCACAAAAACTCATGTTTGGAAATTCAACTTATTCCATAACCAATAATAAAAACTCTAGCTCATATTCATGGAGTTCATAACAAGAAGAAAGAGAAGTTTCATGTTTCTAAACCCTAGAATAAAGTAGAGGAAAAAGAATAATAGATAATAGATAATAAGCTCAAAGATATGTGTTTTGAGAAAAGTCTTCTCTTTTATAGCTCCACTCCTTCCAAAACTAGGTTTTGTCTTCAAAGTCCATTAGTTGGAAATTCACCCGCCCACGAGAGAGAAACCCGTGTAGAAATTTTGTCCCAAAACGCTCACCGGAAAACTGGGATTGTGGCCGGAATCCCGCCGGAATAGTCGCCGGAAAATGTCTCAGGTGACCGGCAAAGTCAAACCGGTCACCGGTCAATGGGTCGGAACGGTCGGGTCAAATCGGTCAACTCAGTCCAGATCACTGAGTCAAACCGGGTAAATGAGTCAAAATCAGCTGGTTGAGTTGCACAGGCCAGAACTTGTGCAGCACAATCATTGTGCTTCACCAGTCCTTGGCCAGCCATCTTGCTATCATTGTGCATCCCTGCAATTCTGATGAGCAGAACCACCTTCAGCTCACAGCCAAACCCATTTTGCATCTGAAATTCAACCTCCAGCTGCAAGTCCAAGCACCAGCACCAGCACCTGCTCCACAACCTTGACAGAACCAATTAGAACACCAATTATCCATCGGTTCCACCATTGTATCCGTAATTCAATGCAAGCATCCATCTCTTCCGAGCTCAAACATAGCATCTCGAGCCAACCCATCTCTCCACAGAAACCACTAAGACCTGTTACCAGTTCCTCCACTTCAGTGCATCATTCCCAGCTCTAACTTTCTCAGCATCATTACATCATGCCAATCCATGGCAGCAGCATCACCTCCTTGTAACTTCAAAACCAAACACCACCTGCCCTCATCACTGCAGTCCATCCATCCAAATCATTCTCGCAGTCGCATTGCCATCAAAACCCAGCACGTTTCCTGCCTGCAATTTCCATACTCAATCTCCATTCTGTCCACCAGACATCCCAGTGCACAACACTTCATGTCTGCACAACAGCACCAGCTGCGAGCCTGCCACTGATTCACCTAAACACTCAGCAGAATCCACTTCATAGCTTCATGACTGCAACTCAAATCCCAGCTGCTCCATCATTCCATTCCAACACAAGCTTCCACCTGCATTTGCTTCCATTGCAGCATCAGCTAGTCCATCCTTGCATTGCAAATCAACTCCAGGCAACAGTGCCACATTGCAAAGTATTCTGCACCTGCAGCAGCACCCTGACTCAAGCCATTGCTTCAACTCCAGCATTTTCACTGTCACCACCAATCTGTAACCCATTACATCTCTCTCACACTGCAACCCAAGTTCCACTCAGCTGCATTCCCTTCAGTCCACTTGCCCTGAGCTTCCATTCCATCTCTGATTTACCCATTAGCTCATCTACAGCACCAGCTGCACCTGGAAAAACCCTGCAATTCCATGGCTAGAGCAGCAACACTTTCTGCCACAGGCAATCATCTCCAGCCTGCACCTGCTATACTCATTCCATGCCTGCCTTCAACATTAGCAACAACACCCTAGCCTGCCTGCAACACAGCATCAGACCCGTTCAGCTCCAGATACTTCACCACTGCAACCTCCAAGCCAACTTTTCTCCAATTGCAGCCTACGCTTTGTTGCCTCGCAGACAACGCTACCAATTCAATTCATTTCCACTTGCAATATGAGCTCACAAACATCCATGTGCTCGAGCCACCGCACTCGTGACATCAAATCAAGCACAAATTGCTACCACCAATATTCACGGACTCGCAAACCTCTTAGCCTCAGCTGTTGAAGAGACATACCACCTGATTGTAGCTGCACATTCACCATAACCTGCATCTCCATATCCTCATATCCTCAATACTAGCAACCACCAGCAGCGTGGCACTAGCAACAAAGCTTCTTGAGACAACTGCCACAGAAGTCCAATCTCACACACCCTTCCAATCATCACCAGAACCACCTCCATCCAATTCAAGTTAAACCCAAGTTCCCTTGTTATGATATCAACCTAAAATCACCATCAGTCCCTGCTTAATCTCTTATTTCATTGTCGAATTTCAAATCCCCCATTTTAAACCCTAGATGTCATCAGAAACACCCATCTCTAACTTGTTCTTCTTGATTGATTCTTCAGTCTCAAATCCCATTTTCTGTGTTCATCATCTCTCTCAACAGCAGACTCATACCCTCCATTATATCCTCTTCTTGATTCCTCTTGAATTTCATCATCTCCTCACTGATTTCAATTGACAGACCCTTCTCATCTTCTCTCGATTTCATCTCAGTGATTATCAACAGCACCAAAAATCCTCTTCTTTATCTGATCTTCATCATCATCTTCCTTGAGAATCCTCACAATGGCCTCTTCATCGATCCACCATCAACGGAATCAATTCCTTCTCTATCTCAAAGAGCCACCGAGCATCAACCTCTCAATCTTCATCACAAAATCACTCGAACTCATATGAAATTCAAGCCACCAAAAACCATGTCTCTCGTTCTTCTTCTTCTCCTCGAATTTCTCCAATGCACCCTCTCGATCTCTCTCGGTTCGGTGAGAAAATGATTGAATGAATGAAATGAGAAACATCTTCTCGATTTAGTTTTTTAGGATATGCTGGATAATGCCACCCCTCTGCATCAGATAAGGGATACCCTAGTGGATGCCCCATAACATGTGGTCACCCCTTAACCACAGCTGGCTGCATTTAACACTCCTCCAAATAGAGTTTCCCTTAACCTTGACTGGGCTCCAGATAGTGTTCGCCCCTGAAATGACAATTTCGCCCTTTGGCTCAATTTGGGTGATTTCCGCTTCTTTTCCTTCGTGCGACTCCAGAGTACCTAATAACTCAAAAACAAACATAAGATACATAATTTACAAGAAAACTCGCAAAGAAAGCATAAATACTAGATATTAAATAAGGTGTATTCTACACCTATCAACTGCACAAGTTGACCCATCAAAAATGCTAGTTAGCGCTGGTAAGTTGCATTTTGGGGGTATTCCTCCTAACTGCACTTCTAATGTAAAAGGATTTTTCGCAGCCTCCGCGATAGCTTCATCTAACCGCCTTCTCCCTCCTCCTTCTCTTCGTTGTTCAATATTCCTCTCATCTCTCGCCAATTCTCGCAGAATTTGTTCATTTGCCTCTGAATTTGAATTGACCGGTCTCTTTAATTCTCGCTTCTCTCCTTCTTCGTTCGTGTCTACTTTTTTGTATTCTTTCGTATTCTTCGTTAATATCTCCATTGTTGCGATTTCGCTCGCGCCTCCTCTCTCGATTATCATGATTATTCTGCCGGATCGCCTCTTCCAATTCCCGATTTTCCATTTCTGCTCTCAATCTTTCTCTCTCGCGGCTAGACGTGCTTGCTCAGTGTAATGCTTTTCAATATCATCTTCAATTTCCTTTTGTTTCCTTTATGTTTCTCTCCCATGTAGTGTTCTTCTTCTTTCCTCCTGATTTTCTTCATTAATTGGGTTATTCTGTCCTCGAGGCTGCCTATCTTCTTGATTTCCATCATCGTGATTGTTCACCAAAATATAACGATTTTCTATTAGTTCTCTCTCTTCGCGACCTCCTTCGCCATGATTTAACTCTCTTTCCAAATTTTCTTCATTAATGTTCTCTGCAGTAATGTTCTTCTCCCATTTTCTCTACTCGATCCCGATCTCGATCATTACTACTTCTTGATCTTCTATTTTGCAGCCTCCTATTTTCCATCCTCAATTTGTGGTTTTGCCTTGTTAGATTCGCACGTTCTTCTCGCTTCTAACCGCCTTTCTTCGTGTATTGTCTCGTCTCAAGCGTTTCTAATGCCGCGATTTCTTCATTTCCACGAATTGTTTCTCCCATCTCTTCTCGATTTCTCTCTTCCGTCCACTATTCATCAATTGTTGCACTTCTTCTCTTCTTCCATAGAATCTGATCTCCATGTATGCACACTCACCCTATCATAATCGATTACTCGTTTAGCGCCGGTTGAACCGGTGGTTGAGCTGATGGTTGAATTGGTGGTTGAATTGGATCTTCTTCTCCATTTCTTGCATCTATCCTTGATGGTTCACCTACTTCATTTCTTCTTTCTCCCACTAATCTTCCACTTCTCCTTACGATCATTGGTTGTTCTGATGCATTCTTTCTCCTAGCCATTTCTCAATTTTAGTAATTTGTTAAAAATTATTCAAGATTTCTTTCTTGTTATCCCTAATTCTTCCAATTCACAAGGTTGATCTTCTTCGTCCCTGTTTCTAGCGCATATGTAGTTGCAGGAAATCCTACACTACACACCTCACTCGAATTTGCTTATTCAATCCATTTGAAGATGAATAATAATGTGTTTTATTAATTGTTTTCTTCCAAGATTTACAAAGAAATGTAGAACAGAGCTAAAGAAATTACAATCACTCTTAATTTTCTCTCTCCTAATGACTTGCTTAACAATTCAAAAAGACTTTTTTTACAACAGACTTACTCAACCCTTTATATAGGGTATTACAAAGTGGATGACAGCTAAGCTGTCCTTTATTTTCGGGAAACCTTCGCGAAACGTCGCAAGTATGTAAGTGTTAGACTTCGCGACACTCCTAAATCTCGCCAAGTCTTCACATTTTCCTCATGTTCTGACTGTCGTCATTTATTATGTCATTTATTTATCTCCATGCGACTCCTTCGCGACGCAGTCGTTTATTAATCTCGCGAAGTATTGGAGTTGCGATATTCTGATCCTACAGTGTCTCCTTGTCTCGTCGTTTTAATTTATTTAGGTTCAAATCTTTGTTATTCCTTTACTTGTTAAATGGTTGTCGAATATTTTTCTTTACTAGAAAACGCCAAAAAATATACCAGTGTTATCTTAATTCTCAAACAAAATGTTAAAAAGAACGATAATGTTTCATATATGTTATCGTATCGTAATGCATTTACTTTGTACATTATTACTAAATTAGTTATTTATTTATTTTTATTATTTTTTTGATGCAAAACTAATAATTGAATTAATTAATCACTATCTTGTTGAATAAGGTTGAACAGAAAATTAGGAGGAACTTTAAGCCAAGTGCTAGAGATACCTTCTTTACGAGCATATTTTGTTAATTCATCAACACACTTAAGCAAGACGAACTCTCAAACGAAATTGAAAGAAAAGCAATATCCTCAACTAAGCCTCTATGCTCCCATGGAACATCTACTTCTTCACCCTGAATCACCTTGACTAGAGCCTGATACTCAATCAAGAAAACAATAGAAATAAGAAATGATTGACGCAATAATTGTCTGTTCATATTTAAAAAAAAAATTGATTAAAAGGTTAATTAACCCGACTTAGAATGATGTATTTACTTCTATTGATTTTTGATAAAAAGGTTAATGGAAATAATCAATTTTATTATTATATGACTTACACGAAATATTCTTTGGAATCAGTTCATTTCTTAACTCTTGTAAATGAATAATTTTTTTAAATTTGCATTTATGAATAACAACGAGTAACATCTTACATGGTTTGTGTGATACAATCATTTGGTATAGACTTGGAATGTTTCGATAATGATTATTTCGATATCTTGAAAATTGCTTTGATGCTAATAGTGTGTGAAAACGGCTATTGTCATCCTCTAAAAATGTTTCAATGATTGAAATAAAGAGTGAAAATGCGTGGGTCTAACAACCACACCCAAAAATTCGTTTGGAAATCTGAGAGGACTTACCCCAATACACTTTCTAGAGAATCAACTAGGCAGACAGTCTCAATCTAGAATAAAGTATATCAAAGAGTTTTAATATCTCTGTTTCACAATGTAATCAGCAAATCAAACAGATAGAAATCCGCGAGCGTGATTATTATGTGAAACAACTTGAACGGTACCAAATACCAATGTTCAATTGTCAATCAATGTAAGTCAACAACCAAAGGTTGGATATTCTAATTGATTGATCTTAACGCACAACCTGTGATATTTCAATTATATAACAAAATATAATGCGGAAAAGAAATAACACAGACACCAGAATTTTGTTAACGAGGAAACCACAAATGCAGAAAAACCCCGGGACCTAGTCCATATTGAACACCACACTGTATTAAGCCGCTATAGACACTAGCCTACTACCAATTAACTTCGAACTGGACTGTAGTTGACCCTAATCATATGATTGGGATTTTGCTGACGTTGACTGGTAAATCAAGACAACAAGTACATCATAACTTATATAAAAAAGCGGGGGTACAACAACCATACCCAATATTTCGCTTAGAAATATGTATGGACAAACTCCAATATACTTTCTAGAGAATCAACTAGACAGTCAAACTCAATCTAGACAAAAAGTATATCAAAGAGTTTATATCTCAATCTCTCGATTTGATATATACTCAAGAAAATAGAATTTTTGCGAGTCTTTATCAAATACTAGAGAGATAACTTAGATGGTACCAAAGACCAATATCCAAGTCTCAATCAATTTAAATCAACAACCAAAAGGTCGGATATTCTAATTGATTGAACAATGCACAACCTGTGATATTTCAATTATATAAACAAATATAATGCGGAAATAGAAATAACACATACACCAGAATTTTGTTAACGAGGAAACCGCAAATGCAGAAAAACCCCGGGACATAGTCCAGATTGAACACACACTGTATTAAGCTGCTACAAACACTATCCTACTCCAAATTAACATCGGTCTGGACTGTAGTTGAACCCCAACCAATCTCACACTGATCCAAGGTACAGTTATGCTCCTACGTCTCTGATCCCCGCAGGATATTACGTACTTGATTCCCTTAGCTGATCTCACCCACAACTAAGAGTTGCTATGACCCAAAGTCGAAGACTTTAATAAACAAATCTGTATCACACAGAAAAGTCTACAGTAATAGATAAATCCGTCTCCCACGAATATACCTACGAGTTTTGTTCCATATTTTGATAAATCAAGGCGAACAGGAACCAATCGATAACCCGGACTTATATTCCCGAAGAACAGCCTAGTATTATCGATCACCTCACAATAATCTTAATCGACGCAGCGAAAAAGGTATTGCGGAATCACAAACGATGAGACGAAGATGTTTGTGACTTCTTTTTATCTTGCCAATCGGAGATAAAAATCTCAAGCCAATTATTACAATTGTACTCATACGATAGAAACAGCAAGATCAGATTACACAACTACGAGAAAGTAGTATCGGTCTGGCTTCACAATCCCAATGAAGTCTTTAAGTCGTTAACCTGGTTTAGAGAAGAAAACCCAAGGTTAAAGGAGAATCGACTCTAGCTTATACAACTTGTAGTTGCAGGAAATCCTACACTACACCCCTCACAAGAATCTATACAATCAAGTCATTTTAGGATGAACAATTGTAATTTTTATTGATTAAACTCTTTAAAATGCTTACAAGATGAAATGGAAATTAGTTAAAGAGTTACAATCACTCTAAACTTTCTCTCTCTTAATGACTTGCCCAACACTCGAAAAAAGATCTCTCTCTCAACAGACCTGTTCAACTCTTTACATAGGGTATTACATAGTGGATGACAGCTAAGTTGTCCTTTATTTTCGGGAATGACTTGCGAAATATTTCAAGTGTACAAATATATAATCTCGCAACTCTCCTAGATCTCGCTAGGTCTTCACATATTTCTCGTGTTTTGGCTGTCGTCATTCATTGCGTCATTTATATTACTCATCTGCGATACCTTCGCAATGCTGTCGTTTATTGATCTCGCGAGGTATTGATGTCGCGATATTCTGATCCTACATCTTGCCTCTTCTCATGTCTTCTCTGCGAATAAGAGAATGTCATGAGAACTAGTATTTTTGAAATGCCGCAACTGTTCGTCTTTATCTGTTTTTTATATGACCCCGTACTTTTACACAGAATTTATTACACATGTTTCTTCTTCCGCTCTTTTCTTGACACGTCTCTTTCAACCGTTTATTCTTGACCATTCACGTCTCCTCTCACATTAAATGTATTTATCTTCTCGATAACTCTTCTCTATATATAGTTTTCTCACCCTCCTCTTCTTCTTTTTTACTTTCTCTCTGCAATTTTTCTTCAACTCTCCTCCTCCGCAATTTACGTTTCTGCTAGTGTAAATCTTCCTTTTCTTTTTTCTCTTGATCTTCAACTTTCTATTCATTCCCATATTCTGAGAATGGCTCCACCTGGTCGTAGATACGAAACCCTTTTGGGTGAGACTCAAAAGAATTTACAAGAGAAGGGTTTCACCTTATCCACCATTCCCAATCAAGAATCTTCATCTATTCTCTCTGCAAAATTGTTTACTGATCATCATTGTGATGATCAGAAAATCATAATTTCGCTAGGTCAGCTCCTCGCAGGTCTTCCCATTCCTCTCTACGATCCAGAATTGCCCTTATTTTATGAAATACTTGCTCATGAGAAATTCTCGCGAGCTATCTATCAATTAAGTGGGGATTGCATCCGTTTAATGCTTGAATTCGCCAATCGCGGAGCTGGTAAGGGATCTCTATATCCTGATAAAGTCAGAGATCCTAAATTCGCAAACTTAGAGATAGTTCTTTGAAAAGTATTCGAGAAAACTTTTTTGAAAATTATGAAGTGATAAATATGAAGAACGATAGGTCTCATTTGGGGTGCAGGGTTGAAAAGAAAAGAGAACATTCCCAGCGACAAGATACTCATGCAAGATATCGATTGGCACTCCGGCAAGAACAATGTTCCTCGCCATTCCAAAGACGACAAGTGGTGCGTCTTTCCGCTATTTTTGAACGGACCTTACATTTCAGATCCCAATGTACTCCCTGCGAATCTCGCAAATTATCATCCTTGGGTATTTAATTGGCCCTAAAAAAGCAAAAGAGGTATATTTCCTAACTTTCACTCACTTTGCAATCTTCATTTCCTCTTATATCTAATCTTGCGAAATTTTTAGATCATCAAACTAAGAAGAAGTTACGAAAGGAATCCAAAGGCGAGTACTCTGGCGGTACTCCGTTCAATCATGGATGAAGTAAGAAATATTTTCTTTTGCTATTTTTAACAATATTGTTGCCTCTGTTTCTTATCTTCATTCGTGTGTGAAGATTGGTGTTGAAGTTTCCGGAGAAGAAACTTCAAGTCGCTGAGAAGGCCAAAGGAAAGGGTAAAGGTCCTCTTCGCAAGGGGAAATCCACCGCTCCACCTTCTAAAAACGGAAGATTCACTCTTCTTATCGCTCAAGTCCTCTATCCAAATGAGTTCGATGAGGATGATGACGAAGTTGATATTTCTTTTGCGAAGGAGGATCATCTAACTGAATCCCCTATGGCGTTACTGTCTAATATCTTCTCAGATTCCATGCAAGGAATTGGAGATGATCGCCTTTCTAATACATGCGAAGCTCTCGCGAACATCTGTGATGCTTCTTTGTTAGAGGGTAATGATTCTCTTCAGGGGGTTTCCAGATCAGTGACTCCTAGCTTCTTAAATGCATTTGGTGCCTTGGTACGTCTACGTCTGTATTTCTTTATTTCTTCATAATTTTAATTTTAAATCATATCTTGATAATTTCTTTATCTTTCTTTGTAGTCTGGGAGAGCTTCCTTTGTTGTTGCCTCAGATCTTGAGAAAAGGCGCAACACTTTTGAAAAGAAATATCTCCAGCTTCGCAAGAAGAATGAAGAGTTAGAAAGTGACGCTACGGTTCTTCGCGAAAAGACTCAATAACTAGAAGTTGAATCTTCCACACAGAAGAATAAAATATCTAGCCTTCAAAGTGCTAATCAACAACTCTATGGTATAAGATTCTTCTTTTTTCCTTGCTTTTACTCTGTCATTTATTTTTCTTTATCTGACATATCATTTTCGCAGACATTTATAATCTCTCTGATGAAGCCATTCTTCTTCACTCATTTCCCGATCCTATGGATAATGATCCTCTTCTTGCTCATCTCAACGAATCTTTAAACAGTTCTTCAAATAACAAAATTAGATCTCTTCCACTAAGCGAACTTCAAACCCAATTTCACCTCTTAGAAATTGATCATAGATCTAGTTTAGGTTTAGCCAACCGATTTAAACGTTTATACCTTAGTTCCCACGAGAAAACTAATATTTTAAGGAAGAAAATTAGTAACCTTATAGATGACAAAGATCGCATTGCTAATCAAGGTGCCCAAGCGTTAGCGAAATTTCAAAAAACTCTTCTTGAAGTCCAAATTGAACGGGATGAATCTCTTCGTCAAAATGCTATATTTAAGGAGAGAGAGAATCAAACTCGTTCTCTTCTTCTCATAAATAGTGACGATGAATTCGCTTGGGCTGCGAAAGTTCTAGATAATGCCAGAAATAACTTAGGTGTTAACGTTAGCCTTCACGCTGAGCATACTGCCTTGGTTACAGATATGATTTCTGACAGAGAAGGTTGTTAACTGTTCTTCTTTACTTTACCGCTCCTTTTTTGTGAGATTGCTATTAAGTTACTAATTCATTGTCATATGTTCACAGAAGCTGAGAAGAGGTTTCAGACAAGAATTAAATAACTTGAATTTGAGAAAGAACAGCTTGCAAAGGACTTCTCTCTTCGCAATGACAAGTATTCCAAGTTGAAGAAGCAACTGCAAACTACTGTAGCGAATTTCGAGAATGATGTTGTCCGCTTTCGCAATCAAACTATTAGGACAGTCTGCGATGACCACAGTATTCCTCTTTCATCATATCCTTGTCTTCTTGATGAGATTCCTGAAAATATGCCTTCCTTGGATGTCTCTGATAGTGATACTAGTGAAGAAGAGGAATCCGATGAAGAGTCTGATGAAAAAGAAGAATGAACTAAGAAATAACTCCATTTTCTTCTTTCTTTTCTTGTAATATTTGTACATTTATCCTTTTAGTCTTCCATTTTTGCAACTTCTTACTGTAAATTTCTTGGATCTTCAAATACAAGTTCTACTTTGTTGTCTTTTTCCGCACATGTTAAAAGAACAATTCTTTCTTGCAATACAGTGCGTAAATCTATCGTATGAAAATAAATAACAAGTTTATATCCTATTCATTCCCATATTTGCCTCTGTTATTTGTTTTCAAATGAGAGATTTTAGTCGAGAACCTTTAAGTAATAATATGCCTCAGTTTCATAACTGTTGTTGCTGATTTTTTTCATAACCTTAGTCTTCGCAAGCAAATTTTTCCTGATTGTTTCCATGTGTATACTCGCAAACTTATTTGTTTGCATATAATCATTTTCGCAAGCTTATTTGCTTACTCATTTTCTTGTGTGGTCTTATTTTTCCTTCCTAGTTAAAGGTCTTATTGCGCCACCCCTCATCATTGCGACAAAATCGCATGACGTCTTTACATTTTCATGTAATGACCCATTGATCTTTCCTTATCAAGTCTTTAGTATTGTTGCCTCTGCAGGATAATTTTATCGCGACAATATGATAGGCCTAAACTTTCTTGCGAAAATAAAGCCCAATGACATTGCCGTCTTGTGACGAAATCGCAGGACGTCTTTACATTTTCATATAAAGACCCATTGATCTCGTCTTATCTTCGCGTTAGTATTATTGCCTCTTCAGGATCATCGCACAAATATGACAAGCCTAAATTTTCTTGCGAAAATAAAGCCCCATGACATTTGCGTCTTACGACACTTATCAGCTCCCTAATGGAGGGTGCCGCCCTTATCATCTCCCTTGTTGCCCCTTCAAGGAGGCGTACATCGGCCATACAAGACTAGCTCCTCCCATCCGGTCTTAACAACAACCAGTTGTTTTCGCAGCCTCTTATCCCTTATACCCATAGGGCTTATGGTTACGAGACTGCACTCTAAGTGGAGTTTTCTTCGGGCCGAGTGCAACATGTGCCAAGACTTGCCAAGAATGGCCGAGACACTTCAAATGCCCCAGGCACTCTTGGCTCAACCGTGTACCTCGGCGCCTTGGTCATACACTGACTCCTTGGAAGAGACCCTCGGTCGTCCAACCAGGGTATAACCTTATATAGTTGGAAATCCAAGGTATCTCTCCCGGATGGGCTTTATTGACCCCAAATCTCCATGACTCAGGTTCCAGGGGCGGTGTAACCTTTTCCCTGAGCCATGTCAAGAGATACCCCTTTATATGACGCACTTTAGGTTTTACATTTGCCTCTTGCGAAATATCATTCGCGAACTAGGGTGTACGCCATAAAGGTTCGTCCCATTCGTATATATCATTGATTTTTGATTATTTCTTCTCATTATCTTTGCGAAATTATCGCATAGTCTTGCTTCGTTTGCTGTGATCTTCGCTGTAATTATTTAACCAGATTTTCATATATTCTGTCTCGCGAGACCTTCGCGTACTCCTTCTTCGATCGTCATATTCTTTGTACTTTTGACATGTCTTTGTCACTCAAAACATTTTTTTTTTTATTTTTTTTACAAAAATCTAAAATCAATTATTCATTTCTTACACTTCTTACTTCTGTTGCTCTCTGCTTCTTCATTTAAATTTCCTGATATTTCCTTCCCTTTTGCGAAACCATCGCAATTTCCAACTGTCTTCTGGTATTGGTTTCGCAAGGTATCTTCATCTATCACTTCTATTGCGTCCACCATCAGTCTTTCCCTTCTTTGTTCTTCTTTGATGTTCTGCTTCCAGTTCTTCTTTTGAGCAGCCCTTTCCTCGCAAGATTCCATATCAACTTCATAGCACTTTTGTCCCTCAACCCAATCTCCTTTTATAACTCCAACACCACTGGGATGAGGAAATTTGATGCACTGGTGGTAAGTCGATGCTACACCCAAGATCTCATGTAACCAAGGTCGCCCAATTAATGCATTATAGGGGGACTCTACATCGACTACGCAAAACAAAATTTCAGTTGATAATCCTTTCAGCGGTATTCGCATATGAGCTTCTCCTTTAGGTTTATTAGCATTACCATTAAAACCATAAATCTTATAAGTTGAAGGTATCAGATCTTCGTCTTTCCCTCCCATAGTCTTGTAAGTATGGTAAAAAAGGATGTTTACAGAGCTTCCAGTATCAATTAAGATTCTATTGATTGCCCATGAATTTTCCGCCTCATCATCTTCATCATCAACAGGTTTTGGGTTAATCTCCAATCTTACCACTAATGGGCTGTCATGCATCTCTCCTCCCTCAGGTACCTCTTCTGCGGTAAAATAAATAATCTGCATTTGCCATTCCTTTAGTGGCGATGTCTTCGCGATGTTCATTACTTCTCTATTATCAGCATCTCTTGCGAAAACTCTACTGAGAACACTATCATGAAAATCTTCAATTGTCCGTGTACGAATGTACGATAGAGTTGCGAACAAGTTTTTGGCTTTCGCTCCAACTTCTACTACAAATGTTTCTTTTCCTTTTGTTGTGTTTACTCTGTGAATTTCTGGTGGTGGTGGTAATGGTTGAGCCTTCTCTTCACATTTTAAGAAATGATTTAGCTTCCCTTGGTCTATCATTCTGAGGATGATTCTTTTTATATTTCGCAATCATTCATTAGGTGTCCATGAAAATGGTGATAGGAACAGAAATTCATGACTTCGTCACACCGGAGGCGGTTCATTCCCCATGTTCCATGGTGCAGGTATGTTTTCCATCAGGATTATAGCTTCCCATATTTTCTCCACACTAGCGTTCAGTGGGGGCATCTTGATTTCCTCCCATACTACCCTATGACCTCGCTGCCCTCTAGATAATTATGCCTCTGACCTCCATAAGTTTCTTGCGGCTGATCAAGTCTTTGAATTTTGTTATTTCCTCCACGGTTGTAGAAGTTTCTTTCTCTTTCAAATTCTTCTTGATCGCGACTTCCCATGGCTACTAACTTTTGCTGACCATCATTCGTTATCATTTCTTGTTGACCCTGCGAGGTGCTCGCCACTGTGTTTATCAATTTAGGTAACAAACTTGCATTCGCAGCTCTTGAACTTGCATTCGCAACAGGGTATGATTCCATCTCATTTTGCTTTTCCTCTAGAGCAATGTACTCCTTCTGAAGTTCTCGCAACTCAGTCATTGTGATTGTATTCTTGATTCTAAAAACCTGAATGTTTAACAGATTGGTTGCGAACATAACGTTAATGAATGATAAAATGAGATATCTCTCATCCACACGACCAGCCATATCGCTACACATTGTCTTCCACCTCACGGTCAGATGTTTCAAACTTTCGCCAACCCTTTGTTTTAACCCAAATACATCTTCAATACCCGGTCGCGAGGAATTATTACTTATGTACGCCCCTAAAAATATAGCTTGTAAATGGTTGAATGATGTGATTGTATTTCTTGGTAAACCTTCAAACCATTTCAATGCTTCTCCTGTCAAACTTGTGCAAAATACTTGCACAATATAGCATCATGATTTTCCCATTGTAACATACACCTCACATAAGCTTTGATGTGTTGTATTGCACTTTATTCCATCAAAAATGCCAAGTTAACGCAGTAAATTACACTTTGGGGGTATTCCTCCTAGTTGTACTTCTTGTGTAAATGGAGTTTTCAAGATTCCTCGATGGCCTCATGCAATTGTCTCTTTCCTCCTCCCTTTTTCTTGTTCAAAGATTCCTCTCATTTCGTTAATTCTCTCAGATTTGTTCATTTACATCAGAATTTGAATCTACTGGTCTTTTTAGTTCCGCCTCTCTTCTCCTTCGTTCATGTCTGCTTTGACTTTCTTTTTCATCACTCTCTTCTCGTCTTTCTATGCGATCTTCTCCTTCATCTCTTTCACGATTTCGCACACCGTTATATCTATCATTTTCTCTTCTTTGCTGCCTATCGGTTCTACTTTGTACTCTTTCATATTCTTCATTGATATTACCATTGTTGCGATTTTGTTCTCGCCTACTTTCTCGATTATCATGATTATCCTGGCGAATTGCTTCTTCCAATTCCCGTTCTTCCATTTCTGTTCTTAATCTTTCCCTCTCGTAGGCTAGACGTGCTTGTTCAGCATAGTGTCTTTCAATTTCATCTTCAATCTCTTTTTGCTTCCTCTGTGATTCTCTCCCATGCAATATTCTTCTTCCTTCTTCCTGATTTTCTTCATCACCTAGATTATTCCGCCCCCGACGCTGCCTATTTCCTTGATTTCCATCATTTCGCCCATTTTGAAGAGTCTCGGGATGTGGGATTTTCATGTGGTTGATTTTAGATGGGTGTATTTAGCAAAACCTTGGGTGCTTTTGTATTTTTTTTCATTCCTTTTAGTCTGGCCACTATTTCCCTTACACATGTACTTCACGGATTAGTGCTTCTCTTGGGTATCTAACCCTATTAATGTTGTAAGAGGACGGAAGATAATTAAGAAATTTTGTTATCTTAATAGAACATTTGTTCTCAGGCTGATTTTTCGGATCAGAGTTACTAATTCCGGCAATTTTGTTGTTTCAATTTGTTCATTATAGAACAATTGGCATCAGAGCCGATCGATTCTGTCATCATGGGAGGACAGGGAACTCAAGCTACTAAGGATTTACAGGAGACACAGAAAAAACAACAAACTCAACTGGATAAAGTGAATCAAGATGTGACAAACATGAAAGAACAACTCAATCAAGTACTGCTTCAATTGAAGAATCTCAACAACAAAGAAGATGGGAATGGAGATTCAAATGCAATTCCAGAAGAAGGAAGTACTCAACCAATTGTTAATCAGCTCAATGAGAATCGAGGTTCTAACCACTACAATCGATTTCCAAAGCTAGATTTTCCCAGGTTTGATGGAACCAACCCAAAAGGATGGATTCAAAAGTGTGATAGATTTTTTTTCCTTCATAACATCAGGGAAGAAACTCAGAAAGTACAGATGGCAGCGATGCACATGGATGGTAAAGCGGAGAGGTGGATTTCTAACTTACAAACTTATAGATCTATTATGTGTTGGTTTGAATTAGCTGAATAAGCATGTTTGCGTTTTGAAAACCCCTCAAACGATAATATTGTGGGTATGTTTAATAAACTAGCTCACACCACTATGGTTGATGAATTTTTTGATGAGTTTGAAGTTGCTCGATCTTTAATGATGAGCATTCATCCTGAATTTCCTGAGAGTTACTATATTATGAGTTTTATTGGAGCCCTTAAGGAAGAAATTCAACACAATGTGCTAATGTTTCACCCCACCACTCTCATGAAGGCTTTTACTCCAGCAAGGCTACAGGAACAGTCCTTACTACACCAACAAAAACTCTCAAAACCAAATACAAAATTTTTTCCCAACTCTTTTTCCACAGGGAAACCGGAATTTTAAGCTAATGTGCCACAAAAGCCATTGAGTCTACCACCAACAAATTTCAAACCGCCACCACCCCCACCACCACCTTTTCCAAAACCAGCAACACCCACCCACCCTCCCATCAAAAGACTCACTCCTGAACAACTCAAAATCAGAAAAGCTCAAGGGTTGTGTTACAACTGTGATGAAATTTATAGGCAGGGTCACATCTGTAAAAAGCAACATTTATTTTGGATAGTTGCATATGAGGGCACTATTGAGTTACCTATGGCAGAGGAACTGACCCAAGAAACTGAGCATGAAGCCTCAGAGGAGAGTGATGTTGAAATTTCTGTTCATGCCTTAACTGGCACTCATTGTGGGGACACAATAAGAATACCTGGGCTACTCAACCATCACTCTATTTCTATACTCATTGACACAGGAAGCACCCACAGCTTTATTGATTCCTCACTAGCTCACCAACTGCATTGCAATGTCCAGCCTACTCTTCCCTTGCCTGTCACTGTGGCCAATGATGAGAAAACAGCTAGTTCGGGCATTTGTCAATCCTTAAATTGGACCATGTAGGGTCATTCCTTCTCTGCAGATCTTAGACTACTTCCTCTTGGTGGTTGTGATATGGTATTGGGTGCAGATTGGCTCAGACAGCTAGGTAATGTGCTTTTCAACTTCACTACTTTAACAGTCTCCTTCATATACCATGGCATGGAGATTACTCTTACCGGCATGTCTAATTCTAACCTTCTTAAGCCAATCAGTAACAAGGAAGCTCATAAATTCTTTCAAAAGAACCCACATGGTATATGTGCACAATTATGCTCCATCTCTGCCACTCAGGCACCCCCTCCACCCTCTCCAGAAATCACTGCATTGTTACAGAATTATCAGGAGCTTTTTGAGGAACCCTCAACCCTTCCACCTCATAGAGGCCTAGACCACACCATACCCCTCAAACCCAATTCCACTCCAGTTAACCAGATGCCTTATAAATGCCCTTATGTTCAAAAGTCAGTCATTGAAGATTTGATTCAACAAATGCTCTCTCAGGGCATCATCCAACCAAGTCATAGCCCTTTTGCCTCACCCATTTTATTAGTCAAGAAAAAGGACAACAGCTGGAGATTTTGTGTGGATTATAGAAGGCTAAATGATATGACCATCAAAGACAAATTTCCCATCCCTATCATTGATGAACTCTTGGATGAACTACATGGTGCTGCAGTTTTTACTAAGATTGATCTACGATCTGGATACCATCAAATCAGATTGTTTCCTCCAGACATTCATAAGACAGCTTTTCGGTCTCATCAAGGTCACTATGAATTTCTTGTAATGCCATTTGGCCTCACCAATGCCCCTGCTACCTTTCAAGCTTTGATGAATGATATTTTCAAACCCTTCTTGAGGAAATTTGTGTTGGTTTTCTTAGATGACATCCTTGTTTATAGCCCTGATATGGAAACTCATCTCCAACATCTTCAGCAAGTCCTTTCTATCTTGCAACAACATCAGTTACATGCTAAACTCTCCAAATGCTACTTTGCTCAATCAGAGCTGGAATATTTAGGACACATCATCACAGCTCATGGAGTGGTTGCTGATCCCAACAAGATCCAGAGTATGACTTCTTGGCCAATTCCTAAGTCTATCAAAGAGCTGAGGGGATTCTTAGGCCTCACAGGCTATTATAGAAAATTTGTTAAGGGTTATAGACTTATCAGCAAACCTTTGACTGAGTTATTGAAGAAGAATGCCTTCTTATGGACTGAAGCTGCCACTACTGCTTTCAATCAACTCAAAGTGGCAATGACTACTACACCTTTATTAGCACTTCCAGACTTCACAAAACAGTTCATCTTGGAGACTGATGCCAGTGATACTGGTATAGGTACATTTCTTATGCAAGAGGGGAGACCAATTGCTTTTCATAGCAAACCATTGGGCCCCAAGGCCATGGGGTTATCTACCTATGAGAAAGAACTGATGGCAGTAGGCTCAGCAGTCACCAAATGGAGGCATTATCTCCAGGGACATCATTTCACCATCAAAACTGATCATGAGTGCATCAAATTTTTCTTAGAACAGAAGATTACCACTAGCTTACAACAAAAGTGGCTCATGAAGCTGCTGGGTTTTGACTATGACATTCAGTACAAAAAGGGATCTGACAACAAAGTGGTTGATGCTTTATCTAAGAGGACACACATTCCAGCTACCTTACATAACATCACTCTTTCCAAACCTGTCTGGATGTAGGAGATTGCTTCTAGCTATACTGATGACCCTAAAGCTCAACAGCTCATTGCTCAACTGCTAGTTTCTTCTTCTTCCAGTCCACATTTATCTTACTGGTAGGCTGGTAAAAGTGTTTCTCCTACGTGTTATACTGCAAGTGCATAGTGCCTATTGGAGGCAGGGCAAGTACAGGTCGATCCACAGAGAAATGGAGTGTGTGAAGTTGATTCTAAAGCTTTGCTAAACTGATTTCTAAGAAGGTAACACAATTATAGTTGGTTTGGTTGTCGATACGACAAGGAAATGTGATTGTGACTGTAAGCTAAGGTATACAACAGGTTGTAAACAAGATTGAAGAGCACTAGGGTGATCGAATTCACCTCCTAATCCTATACTCATGCAATGCAACTCAAGTTGTGTTCTTGTGTCTTCCCTTGAAGGTTTCAGGTGGATGTTTATTAACTATATTTCACTAATTCCCCCTAGTATGAGTTGTCTTCTTATAGTACAACTCATCACAGGTTCATAAGCTCAAAAATTAACTACTAATCCTAACATATTATAACATAGCAAGAACAAGACTAAAGATTGATTGCTTCACATGAAAATTAGGGGTTTCATCAACACCCTAGTAAATTAACTTAGAACATAATTAAACACACAAATTAAACTAGAAGTGGTGCACTGGATAATCCAGGCATGAGCTTTTACAAACACTCCTCAGACCTATTTATACATGCAAACCCCAATTCTCTCTAACACTCCAATTCGAAAATAGAAGCAAACCCACTCACCCAAAACTCTGAATTTGTTGTTCCCTCTGTTATTGCGACTCTGGTACTCCATTGATTTGATGTTAGAGAAAACCCTAGCTCCAATTATCTCTAACCTAGCTTCTAGGGTATGGAGAAGCTATGATGGAGATTACTAGAGATAGAGAGGCGGAGCATGCGCTCTGGAGTCATTGGTGCTGGTGTCGGGGGAAGGAGATGGTGGTGGTTGGCTGCTGGTATGGTTGGGTGAGGAGAAGGTATGGGTTTTCTCTGAAGGTGTCGGGGGAGAAGAAAGAGAAGAGAAGAGAAGAAGTGGTGTGTTTGGTCGATGGGTAAGGGTGTAGATGGCTATGGTGTTGAGCGAGTGCAGCGAAAGGTTGATGCAAGGGATGGAGCGACCGTAGGATCTAGGGTAATCCGATGCGTGGGCTGATGCGACCGTCGGATGCATATGGAGCAAATCTAACGGCTCAGATGGGACGGGCTTGGATCCGGGTCGTGGGTCGGGTCTTGGACTGCTCAAGCCCATGTCTTGTAAGTTGGGTTGCTTCTCGTTGGGTTGCAACTGATGCACGCGCGGGCTTTGGCTTTCTGCTCCATAAACGCTTGTCTCCAATTTTCTGCTCTTTTGGCTCCTCAATTTCTCCGAGCTTTATTTACTACCTAAAAACACAAAATTAATTAGTACAAATATTTATTCTTGAAAACAGAGAAACTACAGAATTTGGGATAATATCTGATTTCTGAGCACAAAAGATGAGTTAAATGCCAATAAAAAGGTGTAGAAATATGCAATATTTGGCACTCATAAAATACCCCCAAACCTGAATTTTAGTTGTCCTCAAGTGAAACAGAAATTAAGAAATCCTAACTATACCACTGTCGCTGGTCTCTCGAATGCATTTAGCGTATGCACTAAGCCTTTAAACCCCTAGGTGTCCCTAGTGGACGAGTTGTAGTCTCGTGAGGGTTTACCAGAGGTGTACCCACAAAACCTTCTCCAACTTCAGAGCGTAAAAGAGTCTCAAGCATCCAAGGAGCTATGAGGACATAGAGTTTCTGCATGCTAGTAACACGAAGTTAGAACTACCAAAGAACGCATTCTCATCCTTAAGAGTTGAGCGAGAAATAACCATACCATATGAAAGAATTCGGGTTCGAGAGTGATCACAAGCCTCGACTTCTGCCTCACCAATAGGGTTTTATGATAATTGCACTCAAAAAGACCGCTTTTTTTAGTCTCTCATGTGTGCAGCAGAATAAAGAGAGAAATCCAAGCACACGTTGAAGATGAGAAGGATAACCTTCCGAAATAATTTCGGAGACTCCACGAGTTGTGGACAAAAGAATCTTTTTCTGATGATCTCTAAGAAAGGAAATCAACCATTAGCAAGGATGGGAGTACTCACTTACCTTCTCACCCGATCGGCAATTAACATTACTCTCTCTCAGCATTCATAGAAACGTCTTCAATCTTCGGTCTTCAATAGCTGATGATGAACTTCTAAACTTCAAAAACTTTGACAAACATTTTTTTTTTTTTTTTTAATTAAAAGACTAAAAACTCTATATGCAAAAACTCTATATGCAAATGCACCCCCAAACCTAAATCAAACATTGTCCTCAATGTGTCAACAGATGATAAGAATTCAAAAAGTCACATACCAAGAGAACTATGCTGATAAGAGAAAAGGGAAGAGATTACCGGATGTCGGCGAAAGCAAGGTTAGAGCTTCATTAGTCAAGGCTAGAATCCAACATTCTGAGATCTTATTGGATTAGCACAATAAAAAGAAGACTCAACCGATTCAAGATAGAAAATTTAACAAGCCCTACTGGATTATATACAAGGAAAATTCACCATATACCAACAATCTAAAGAGTTGAGGATCAACCCAAAAGAAGATATGCAGAGACATCAACAGCCTTACACAAATATAACATGAGAGCGTAAGTAAGACTGTATAAGTGAATGATTTTCCCCCAAACCTAAACTTGTCAACATGTGTGTTTTTGAACACAAAATTTTGCAATTTTAAAGGCAGATCATGCACTAGGTCTAGTTCAAAATGAGTTTTGCTAAGAACAGGCAGACATACACATTCCAACTGTGGTTCCCTAAAGGTGTTATACTTTGATGCAAAATAGTCCAAGAGGACTTGGGAAGCACAAAGCTCTATGCCTAGATTAGGAACTCTCAGAATAGTTGGTTTAGATATTTTGTGACAAACCACATCCAGGTTTGGTGGAGGAGTTTCAATCTGTGACTTAGGAAAGAAAGTAGGTACATCTAAGTTGTTTTCGTGTATAAGATCATTTGCACCATTAAACACTTTCCTAAAGTCAGACAAAGGTAAATCATGCTCACTTGCATAGAACAATTCATCAATCTCCATGTCATAATCATCATTATCCAAAAGCTTTGTGTCATGCATAGGCAAATCAGAGGAGGCAACATATTGTGACATGGGCAGGGAATCGACACAAAAATAATATCATGATCCATAAGAACATTAGTGTCAACAGAAGATTCATCCTTTCTTAAGTCACAAACAAGTTGTGTAGCATGCTCATTTTCAGCGAACAATTGTGCAAACCCCAATTCAAAATCACATGTATGTATGGATTGAATATTAGAAGAAACATTAGTCATAAGGTTCACAGTAGAGACGCTTAAAAGGTTCCACCATATTTTCAAAGATACACATGCTCTTCTAACATATCATATTCATCATCATCATCATAACAAAACCGCATTTCCCTATTCAAAATTGTAGCATTTCCAGTGCCCTCATTTACCTCTAGGTTAGGTTCATTTTCAACATTAGTGGATTGACTAAGGGCATACTCCCTTTCTACATTTTGTAGATGACTGAGATTCATCCTTAAGAACATGTTAAGCTGTTCAATTGAAGGGGAGTCTTCACTAGTGGGTATCCTTGTTTCAGGGTAGTCATAACATGGTTGTGCACAAGGTTCACTAGAGAAGGGAAATTCAGACATGTTGCTATATGGATGATCATGCAATGCTTTCCATTCAAGTATAGCGTTGTTTTGCCCTATGAGTTTGATATCCTCCATTATCGACTGCATACAAGGGTTCATTGGAGGATAGCATTGTTCAACCTCCCATGGCGGTTGATGACACATGTGTGAATAATTATTAGGGTTTTCATAATGAGGCTCATGACCTAGAAAAGGTTCATAATAATCCCTAAAACTATTGACATCATGGTCTGTGGGTGGTTCATATTGTGAAGCATGCCCATAAGCATGTTCTATGATGGATCTGTTTTCATCCCAAGTTGCAAACCAAAATCCTGACATGATCTAGCAACTCAATTTGAACTCAAAAAGAAGCACCCATATCCTAGCACACATCAAGCATGTATATCACTCAAACAACCAATGATTTCTCAAAACAGGGAAGCTAAGCCCACAGGGGCGACACACCAATTCTTAGAATTCAAAGACACGTGTCGGGTGTTGTTGTAAATGCACAAACCAGTTTATGTGGGCTTGATTTGTTGCACTGACCGGTTTATGTGGGCTTCAGCACTGGTTCTCAGGTGCACAAGAAAGAGTAAAAATTGGGTGAGGTGCACAGGGCTTTGCAAAGTTTGGGAGATTCACAATGTTGTAGCAATTTAGCTAGCAGATATGTTACCCAATTATTACAGGGGCATGCACACAGAGTCAACAACAATTTAGTTAGGCAACCAACAATTTTTGAAACTCGGGGCTTAGGTCAGATAGTATCAAGATTATGCAAGCATAGATGTCATAAGTTCTGAGATAGCAAATTGAACAAAAGGATGAAAGACTCAACAAGGAAGCATGCTACATTATTCAAAACATTAAGGGTTCATTGAATCAACAAGTCAGCATGCTACTCGAGTTCACAAATCATGTGCAAAGATGCAGGGCAGATGCACATATGGATATGATGCACAGCTCAGCAGGCTACTCAGATACAACAATTCAGCTACTCTTGATATGCACAGATGCACGATGATGATGCCAACAGGGTCACACAGATGATCACACAAGGCCGTTAATGACTTTAGCCGATCGAATGAAACACACCAGTGCACGGGCGGATGAAGTCAACTATCTCAGTTGATACCAACTTTCTCGGTTGATGTCAACTAGGGCTAAAAGCTAACTTGGTTAACCAGGTTGCAGCTTAAGCTCAACAGCTACAGGGGCTGGAGCTAAGCGCAGGCCTTGTCGAGGCCAAGGAGTTACAGCAAAGATTAAGCACAACACACATTTCAGGTTTTCAAAGTTTGCTCAAGTGTCACAGAAATGTTCAGGAAACTAGTTTAACAGACAATTAGAGATGGTTGCTCAGCAGGGTAGCTAATTTGTCATGTGAACAAGGCCTAGCATTCAACACAGGTTGGCCAAATAACAAGTTATGCATACATTCAGGGTGAGCAATATTCAGCAGGGCAGCACACTGCTAGTTTCACAAATCATGCAATGCATAAATAATGAGTCCATCTAACCAAAGTAAAGCTCAAATATCACCAGATGCTTGCACACAGATCATCATACAGATATAAAGTATAACAGATTTGAGAATGACCAACCGGTTTTAGCCACAATGGCTATGTTGTTCGCCCCTTGTCTTTCCCCGGTTTGCTCGGCCTGCAGACACGCACTGCTAGATCAACAAAGAAATCTCGGTTCCCGAGAAATGTGCAGGTTAAAGCAAAGAGACCAATATTGATACTAGTATAAGCCTGAGAGTAATTTGGACTGACACGGGGGACAAATTAGTTCTGCCGGATTGGCTAGCACAACCAAAGGTTCAGTGATTTCAAAAAGGGGGTGTCAAAATGTTGCTGAGATATGGAAAACTCAGGCTTTGAAGTTTCAAGCTTAAGTGCAGGTGACAGGAATCTAGCAATTGTGGTTAAACCATATGTTGAGTGAAACAACAGGTATCAACAAGGTGACAAAGAAAAGTTAAACACTACACTAGTAAACTTACTGATGATATGTACAGATGGGAGTATGATCTGAAGGCTGGAAAGCCTAGAGAATTAACTAATGTTCCAACTAAGCTACAGATGCTGAAAATTGATGCAAAGTTGCCTTGAGACAGAAGTGACGGACCAAGTCAGGCAAGCTTGAGCTCATTCTAGGCCAGATGCTGACTGAGATGCACAGATGAGGTGTAAGCTAAAAAGAAACACTAAGAGAATGTAGATATGCAAGTATGCAAGTGAGATAAATTAACTAAAATGCAATGATATAGTTAACAATATGCAAAAGAAGATGCAGAAAAAGAAAACTAACAGCTAAGTTAAACTAATAAAGGATTAAAAACAATAATTCAAAGCAAATATGCACAGGGGTGAACTGAAATTCAGTGAAGAAAGCTAGTAATCAACAGCAACACTACCAAATCCCCGGCAGCGGTGCCAAAAACTTGGTAGGCTGGTAAAAGTGTTTCGCCTACGTGTTATACTGCAAGTGCACAGTGCCTATTGGAGGCAGGGCAAGTACAGGTCGATCCACAGAGAAATGGAGTGTGTGAAGTTGATTCTAAAGCTTTGCTAAACTGATTTCTAAGAAGGTAACACAATTATATTTGGTTTGGTTGTCGATACGACAAGGAAATGTGATTGTGACTGTAAGCTAAGGTGTACAACATGTTGTAAACAAGATTGAAGAGCACTAGGGTGATCGAATTCACCTCCTAATACTATGCTCAGGCAATGCAACTCAAGTTGTGTTCTTGTGCCTTCCCTTGAAGGTTTCAGGTGGATGTTTATTAACTATATTTCACTAATTCTCCCCTAGTATGAGTTGTCTTCTTACAGTACAACTCATCACAGGTTCATAAGCTCAACAATTAACTACTAATCCTAACATATTATAACATAGCAAGAACAAGACTAAAGATTGATTGCTTCACATGAAAATTAGGGGTTTCATCAACACCCTAGTAAATTAACTTAGAACATAATTAAACACACAAATTAAACTAGAAGTGGTGCACTGGCTAATCCAGGCATGAGCTTTTACAAACACTCCTCAGACCTATTTATACATGCAAACCCCAATTCTCTCTAACACTCCAATTCGAAAATAGAAGCAAACCCACTCACCCAAAACTCTGAATTTGTTGTTCCCTCTGTTATTGCGACTCTGGTACTCCATTGATTTGATGTTAGAGAAAACCCTAGATCCAATTATCTCTAACCTAGCTTCTAGGGTATGGAGAAGCTATGATGGAGATTACTAGAGATAGAGAGGCGGAGCATGCGGCTACTGGAGCTGTTGGTGCTGGTGTCAGGGGAAGGAGATGGTGGTGGTTGGCTGCTGGTATGGTTGGGGGAGGAGAAGGTATGGGTTTTCTCTAAAGGTGTCGGGGGAGAAGAAAGAGAAGAGAAGAGAAGAAGTGGTGTGTTTGGTCGATGGGTAAGGGTGTAGATGGCTATGGTGTTGAGCGGGTGCAGCGAAAGGTTGATGCAAGGGATGGAGCGACCGTAGGATCTAGGGTAATCCGATGCGTGGGCTGATGCGACCGTCGGATGCAGATGGAGCAAATCTAACGGCTCAGATGGGACGGGCTTGGATCCGGGTCGTGGGTCGGGTCTTGGACTGCTCAAGCCCATGTCTTGTAAGTTGGGTTGCTTCTCGTTGGGTTGCAACTGATGCACGCGCGGGCTTTGGCTTTCTGCTCCATAGACGCTTGTCTCCAATTTTCTGCTCTTTTGGCTCCTCAATTTCTCCGAGCTTTATTTACTACCTAAAAACACAAAATTAATTAGTACAAATATTTATTCTTGAAAACAGAGAAAATACAAAATTTGGGATAATATCTGATTTATGAGCACAAAAGATGAGTTAAATGCCAATAAAAAGGTGTAGAAATATGCAATATTTGGCACTCATCACTTACCACCAGGAGATTCTCAGGTATAAATCCAGACTGTACATTGGCACTGCTAACAATGTCAGATCTTCTATCTTGTCTTCCTTACATTCCTCAGCCATTGGTGGTCACTCTGGCATACAAGCTACTTACAATAGGGCCAAGCTTCATTTTTTTTTTGGCCTAAAATGCAGCAAGATATTATCTCCTTGGTCACCTCTTGTGATATATGTCAGAGGAACAAGCATGAACACCCCCTGCTGGACTTCTGCAACCACTACATATACCTGATAGCATATCTCCATGGATTTCATTGAAGGCCTCCCCAAAAGTGAGCACAAAGATGTCATTTTGGTAGTAGTGGATAGATTGACAAAATATAGTCATTTCATTGCACTTCAACACCCTTACATTGCCATTACTGTTGCCAAAGCATTTCTGCATAAACATCTTCAAGTTACATGGTCTACCTTCATCCATAACTTCGGATAGGGACAAGGTCTTTACAAGTAACTTCTGGCAAGACCTTTTTCATCAATTAGGCACCAACCTCAAGCTTAGTACTGCATATCATCCACAGACTGATGGACAGACAGAGAGAGTGAATGCATGTTTGGAGAATTATTTAAGGTGCATGACAGGATTTCAACCAAAAAAATGGTTCAGCTGGTTAGCTCTGACAGAATTGTGGTACAATACTAGCTACTACACCAGCATTAAAATGTCTCCATTTAAAGCCCTATATGGTTATGATGCTCCCCACTTAGCTTTTCCTGTTGCTATCACCACGTCTGTTGCTGCTGTTGAGGAGTACCTTTCACACAGACAAGCTATGCTTGACATTCTTAAAGAATCACTATCTGTTGCTCAGGCAAGGATGAAGTTTTTTGCAGATCAACATCGGACTGAAAGAACTTTTGAGGTGGGCGATTTAGTTTATTTGAAGCTACATCCATACAGACAAGTCTCTGTCTCACTGAGGAAGAACTTTAAACTATCAGCTAAGTACTATGGCCCTTTTCCTATCATTGCTAAAGTAGGTAATTTGGCTTATAAGTTACAATTACCACCAGAGGCCCGCATACACCCTGTGTTTCATGTCTCCTAGCTTAAGAAAAAATTTGGTTCTGCTTATGTTCCGTCCCCTACATTGCCACTGGTGGATCATGCAGGCCAAGTCATCATAGCCCCTGTCTCTGTCTTGAGTTATAGAACCATTGTAAGGGGAGATCACACTGTTCCACAGGCACTCATTCAATGGTCTAATGCAACAGCAGAGGAGGCTACATGGGAAGACCTTGCCACTCTCCAAGCTCATTTTCCAGCGTTTGTCCTTGAGGACAAGGACAATTTGGAGGGGGAGACAGTGTCATGTGGTTGATTTTAGATGGGTGTATTTAGCAAAACCTTGGGTGCTTTTGTATTCTTTTTCATTCCTTTTAGTCTGGCCACTATTTCCCTTACACGTGTACTTCACGGATTAGTGCTTATCTTGGGTATCTAACCCTATTAATGTTGTAAGAGGACGGAAGATAATTAAGAAATTTTGTTATCTTAATAGAACATTTGTTCTCAGGCTGATTTTTCGGATCAGAGTTACTAATTCTGGCAATTTTGTTGTTTCAATTTGTTCATTATAGAACAGGGATATAACGATCTTCCATCATTTCTCTTCTCTCGCAATGTTCTACGCTTGGATTTTGCGCTTCCTCTCGATTTTCTTCATCAGCATTTTCTATAGGTAAAGTTCTCCTTATTTCCTCTCTAACTGATCTTGAGTGTAGTTGCAGGAAATCCTACACTACACCCCTCACTAGAATAAACACAATTAAGTCATTTTAAGATGAATGATTATGATTCTTATTGATTGAATACTTGAATCTTTATAATATGAAATAGAGATAGATATAGAATTACAATCACTCTAAAACTTTCTCTCTCCTAATGACTTGCTTAACAATTTAAAAAGAACTCTCTCTCAACAGACTTACTTAACCCTTTATATAGGGTAGTACACAGTGGATGACAACTAAGCTGTCCTTTATTTTCGAGAATGGCTTGCGAAATATCGCAAGCGTACAAGTATACAATCTCGCAACACTCTTAACTTTGCCATATTTTCATATCTTCCTCGTGTTCTGGCTGTCGTCATTCATTGCGTCATTTATTTTACTTCCCTACGACTCCCTCGCAATGTCGTCATTTATTAATCTCGCGAAGTATTGATATCGCGATATTCTGATCTTACATCTTGCCTCTTCTCATGTCTTCTCTGCGAAGGAGAGAATGTCATGAGAACCAACATTTTGAAATGCCGCAATCGCTCATCTTTCCCCTCGTTTCACTCCCCGTACCTTCACACGAAATTTATTACAAATGTTTCTTCTTCCACTCTTTTCTTGACACGTCTCTTTCAACCGTTTATTCTTGACCATTCATGTCCCATCTCGCATTAAATGCATTTGTTTTCTCGAGAATTCTTCTCTCTATATATAGTTTTCTCACCCTTCTCTTCTTCTCTTTTATTTTCCCTCAGCAACTTTTCTTCAACTCTCTTCCTCCGCAATTTGCGCTTCTGCTACTGTAAATCTTCCCTTCTTTCTTTCTCTTGATCTTCAACTCTCTAATCATTCCCATACTCTAAAAATGGCTTCACTTGGTCGTATATATAAACCCTTTTTTAATGAAGCTCAAAAGAATTTACAAGAGAAGGGCTTCATCCTATCAACCATTCCTGATCAAGAATCTTCACCTATACTTTCTGCAAAGTTGTTTTCTGATCATCAGTGTGATGATCAGAAAATCATAATCTCGCTAGGTCAAATCCTCGCAGGCCTTCCCATTCCTCTCTGCAATCCCGAGATGCCTTTATTCTATGAAATTCTTGCTCATGAGAAATTCTCGCGAGCTATTTATCAATTAAGCGGTGATTGCATCCGTCTAATGCTTGAATTCTCCAACCGTGGCGCTGGTAAGGGATCTTTATATCCTGACGATGTCAAAGATCCTAGATTCGCAAGTTTAAAAATAGTCACTGAGAAGTATACCGTAGAAAACTTTTTTGAAAATTATGAAGTAATAAATATGAGAAATGATAAATCTCGCTGGGGTGCTCGATTGAAGAGAAAAGATGATATTCCCAATGATAAGCTGCTTATGCAAGATATTGACTGGCACTCGGGCAAAAATAATGTTCCTCGGTACTCCAAAGATGAGAAGTGGTGTGTTGTTCCTCTATTTTTGAGCGGACCTTATACTGCAGGTTCTCATATACTCCCTGCGAATCTCGCAGACTATCGTCCTTGGGAATTTAAGTGGCCCGAGAAAGCAAAAGAGGTATATTTCCTATTTCAGGTTTGCTTTACGATATTTCCTTCCTCTTATATTTACTAGGCTTGCAAAATTTTCAGATTATCAAATTGAGAAAGAGTTATAAAAGACATCCAAAGGCGAGTACTCATGATACTCCGATCAATCACGGATGAAGTAAGAAATACTTTCTTTTGTTATTTTTAACAATATTGTTGCCTCTGTTTCTTATCTTCATTCGTGTGTGAAGGTTGGCGTTGAAGAAATTGACATTCCCGAAGCTGCGAAGGTTAAAGGCAAGAATAAAATCACTCTTCGCAAGGATAAATCTTCTGCTCCATCTTCTGAAAAACGGAAAATCCATCCCTCTTCTCATTCTAGTTCCCAAACCAAACGAGAATTCGACGAAGATGAAAATGAGGTTGATACTTCTTTTGCAAAGGAGAATCATTCGGTCGCATCTGCTATGGCGCAATTGTCTAGTGTCTTCTCGATTCTATGCAAGGATTGGGAGATGATCATTTATCTCGCTACTTGCGAAGCTCTCGCTAATATTTGCGATGCCCCACGCTAGTGGATAATAATTCTTTTCGCGGAGTTTCCCGAACAATGACTCCCAGTTTCTTAAATGCACTCAGTGCTTTGGTATGTTCATATTTCTTTATTTCTCCGTGACTTCGATTATAAACCTTATCTTAACAATTTCTTTACTTTTCTTTATAGTCTGGGAGAGCTTCCTTTGTTGTTACCTCAGACCTCGAGAAAAGACGCAACAATCTTGAAAAGAAAAATCTTCAACTTAAAGAGAAGATCAAAGAGCTAGAAATTGAAGTTGCGACATCTCGCAAGAAGGATGAAAAAATTCAACAGTTGGAAGTTGAGTCTTCTTCCCAGAAGGACAAAATATCTACACTTCAAAGTGCTAATCAACAACTTTATGGTATAACACCCTCCTCTTTCCTCCATTTCTACTTTGCCATTTATTTTTCTTTGCCTGACTTATCATTTTCGCAGATATTTATAATCTTTCTGACGAAGCCATCCTTCTCCATTCATTCCCTGAACCTATGGATGATGATGCTCTTCTCGCTCATCTCAATGAATCTTTAAGTAGTTCTTCAAACAAGATTAATTCTCTCTCATTAAATGAACTTCGAACCAAATTTCATCTTTTAGAAATTGAACATAGATCTAGTTTAGGTTTAGCCAACCGATTTAAACGTTTATATCTTGACTCCCAGGAGAGTAATAATATTCTAAGAAAGAAAATTAGTAGCCTCATAGATGATAAGGATCGCATTGCTAATCAAGGTGCACAAGCATTAGCAAAATTCCAAAAAACTCTTCTTGAAGTCCAAATTGAACGAGACGAATCTCTTCGCCAAAATGCCATACTTAATGAGCGAGAAAATCAAATTCGTTCACTTCTTGTCATAAATAATGATGATGAATTCGCTTAGGCTGCGAAGGTTCTAGATAATGCCAGAAATAACTTAGGTGTTAACGTCAGTCTTCAAGCTGAGCATAATGCCTTGGTTAAAGATATGATTTCTGACAGAGAAGGTTGTTTACTGTTCTTCATTACTTTTCCGCTCCTTTTTATGAAATCATTATTAAGTTGCTAACTCATTATCATTTGTTCGCGAGAATCGAGAAGAGGTTTCAAACTAGAATCAAGGAACTTGAATCGAGAAAGCACAACTTGCAAAAGACTTCTCTCTTCGCAATGAAAAATATTCTAAGTCAAGAAGAAGCAACTACAAACTACGTGGCGAATTTCAATAATGATGTCTGTGCGTTTTCGCAATCAAACTATTGAAGCAATTTGCAATGACCACAACATTCCTCTTTCTTCATATCCTTGTCTTCTCGATGAAATTCCCGAAAATATGCCTTCCTCGGATGTCTCGATAGTGATGCAAGCGAAGAAGAGGAATCTGATAAAGAATCTGATGAAGAAGAAGAATAAGTTGAAAGATTGTTCTTTTTTCCTTTTTCTCTTCCTGCGATACTTGTACATTTATCCTTCTAACCTTCCATTTTGTAATCTCTTACTATAAATCTATCATATGAAAATAAATAACAAGTTTTTATTCTAATCATTCCCATACTTGCCTCAGTTATTTATTTTCACATGAGAGAAATTAAGTCGATAATCTTTAAGTAATGATACTTCTTAATTTCGCAATTGTTGTTGCTGATTTTCCACAAATAAGTGAAGAAATATAGTCGTATTCGCAAGCTTGTTTGCTTACTCAATTTCTTGTGTTATTTTATCATCATTTATGTTGAAATTCATCATTTCGACAAAATCGCAGGACGTCGTTACACTTTCATGTAATGACCCATTGATCTTGTCTTATCATTGTTTTTGTGTGGTCTTATTTTGCCTTCCTAGTTAAAGGTCTTATTTTGCCACCCCTCATTTTGCATCAATATGACAAGTCTAAATATTCTTGCGAACATAAAGTCCCATGACATTGACGTCTTGCGACAAGATCGCAGGACGTCATTACACTTTCATGTAATGACCCATTGATCTTGACTTATCATTTCTTTAGTATTTTTGCCTCTGCAGGATATTTCATTTGCGATAATATGACAGGCCTAAATGTTCTTGCGAACATAAAGCCCCATGACATTGCTGTCTTTTGACACTTATCAGCTCCCTAATGGAGGGTGCCGCCCTTATCATCTCCATGGTTGCCCCTTCAAGGAGGCGTACATCGGCCATACAAGACTAGCTCCTCCCATCCGGTCTTAACAACAACCAGTTGTTTTCGCAGCCTCTTATCCCTTATACCTATAGGGTTTATGGTTACGAAGCTGCACCCTAAGTGGAGTTTTCTTCGGTCCGAGTGCAGCATGTGCCAAGACTTGCCAAGAATGGCCGAGACACTTCAAATGTCCCAGGCACTCTTGGCTCAACCGTGTACCTCGGCGCCTTGGTCATACACTGACTCCTTGGAAGAGACCCTCGGTCGTCCAACCAGGGTATAACCTTATATATTTAGTTGGAAATCCAAGGTATCTCTCCCGGATAGGCTTTCATGGGCCCCAAATTTTCATGGCTCAGGTTCCAGGGGCGGTGTAACCTTTTCTCTGAGCCATGTCAAGAGATACCCCCTTATATGACGCACTTTAGGTCTTATATTTGCCTCTTGCGAAATATCATTCGCGAACTAGAGTGTACGCCATAAAGGTTCGTCCCATTCACTCACTCTTTCATTTTTGTTAATTCATTCAATCATTCATTTTTGGTTTTCTCTTGTTATTTTGTTTGCGAAGCTATCGCACAATCTTGGTTTGTTTATTGTAATCTCATTTCAATTCTTCAATCAAATTTTCTTACATTCTTGATGGCGAGATTCTCGCGCATTTCTTCTTGAATTATTATTTCTTCCTCCTACTCTTGATATGCCTTTGTGGTTAATTTTGATAATAATGATCATTCATTTCTTACACTTTTTGCTCCTGATGCTCTCTGCCTCTGCACCATTCAAACCTCTTAATGGTTCCTTTCCATCATAATTTTCAACTGTTTTCATGCACTTGTTTCGCAATGTATCTTCACCTCTTGTATCTATGGTATCCACCATCAACCTTTCTCTTCTTTGTACATCTTTTATATTTTGCTTCCAGCCCTTCCGTTTTGCAGTTCTTTCCTCACAACTCTCCACATCAATCTCATAGCATTTTTGTCCTTCCATCCAGTCTCCCTTTATAACTCCAACACCGCTAGGATGAGGAAAATTTATACACTGATGATAAGTCGACGCTACACCCAGAATTTCATGCAACCATGGCCGTCCGATCAATGCATTATAAGGGGATTCCACATCGACTACACGAACAAAACTTCAGTTGATAATCCTTGCAAGGGTATTCTCATATGAACTTCTCATTTAGGCTTATTCGCTGTGCCATTGAAACCATATATTTTATATGTCGAAGGTATCAAATCTTCATCCTTCGCACCCATAGTCTTGTAAGTATGGTAAAAAAGGATGTTTACTGAGATCCCCGTATCAATTAAGATTCTATTGATTGCCCAGGAATTTTCTGCTTCATTATCTTCGCCATCTACAGGTTTTGGATTAATTTCCAATTTTACGACCAATGGGCTATCATGCGTCTCTCTGC
This sequence comes from Papaver armeniacum, assembly GCA_023531295.1. Lineage (NCBI taxonomy): Eukaryota > Viridiplantae > Streptophyta > Magnoliopsida > Ranunculales > Papaveraceae > Papaver > Papaver armeniacum. The sequence continues at coordinate 176,297 of JAJJWW010008307.1, read as the reverse complement.
CTTCAGGAATCTCTTCTGCAGTGAACGAAATAATCTGCATTTGCCATTCTTTTAACTCACGATGTCTTCGCGATGTTCATCACTTCTCTATTATCAGCATCCCTCGCAAAAACCCTACTGAGAACATTATCATGAAAATCTTCAATTGTTCGGTATGAATGTACAATGGAGTTGCAAAACAAATTTTTAGCTTTCGCTCCAATTTCTATTACGAATGTTTCTTTCCCCTTTGCTGAGTTTGTCCTTTGCATTTCTGGCGGTGGTGGTAACGGTTGAACCTTCTCTTCACTTTTTAGAAAATGATTCAACTTTCCTTGGTCAATCATTCTGAGGATGATTCTTTTTATATTTCTGCAGTCATTTGTTAAGTGTCCATGAAAGCGGTGGTAAGAACAGAACTCGTGACTTCTATCACCGGGTGGTGGCTCATTCCCCATGTTCCATGGTGCAGGTATGTTTTCCATCAAGAGTATAGCTTCCCATATTTTTTCCACACTAGTATTTAGTGGTGGCATTTTGATTTCCTCCCATACTACTCTGTGACTTCGCTGCCCTCCATGATAATTCTGCCTTCGACCTCCATAAGTTTCTTGCGGATGATCAAGTCTTTGAATTTTGTTATTGCCTCCACAAATGTAGTAGTTCCTTTCCTTTTCAAATTCTTCCTGATCACGGCTTCCCATAGCTACTATCTTTGGTTGTCCATCATCTATTATCCTTTCTTGTTGCCCTTGCGAAGTGCTCGTTACTGTGTTTATTAATTTGGGCAATAAGCTTGCATTCGCAACATTTGAATTTGTATTCGCAACTGGATATGATTCCATCTCATTTTGCCTTTCCTCTAGAGCAATATATTCCTCCTGAAATTCTCGCAACTCAGTCATTGTAATTGTATTCTTGACTCTAAAAATTTGAATATATAACAAATTGGTTGCGAACATAGCGTTTATGAATGATAGAATGAGATATCTTTCATCCACTCGTCCATCCATTTCGCTACACATTGTATTCCATCTCACAGTTAGGTGTCTCAAACTTTCGCCAACTCTTTGTTTCAGCCCAAATACATCTTCAATTCCCGGTCGCGAGGAGTTGTTACTTATATATGCCCCTAAGAATATAGCTTGTAAATGGTTGAATGATGTGATTGTGTTTCTTGGTAAACCCTCAAACCATTTCAAAGGCTTCTCCTGTTAAACTTGATGCAAAATATTTGCACAATATGGCATCATGATTTTCCCATTGTAGCATACATCTCACATACGCTTTGATGTGTTGTATTGCACAAGTTGTTCCATCAAAATGTTGGTTAATGCGGGTAAATTGCACTTTGGGGGTATTCCTCCTAACTGCACCTCTAGTGTAAAGGGGGTTTTCGCAGCCTCTTCGATGGCCTCATCCAATTGTCTTCTTCCTCCTCCCCTTCTATTGTTCAACATTCCTCTCATCTCTGCCAACTCTCTCAAGATTTGTTCATTTACATCAGGATTCGGATTTATTAGTCTTTTTAGTTCTGCCTCTCTCCTTCTGCGTTCATGTCTACTTTGATTTTCTTGTTCGTCATTTTCTTCTCTTCTTTCTCTGCGATTTTCTCCTTCATCTCGTTCACGAATTCGCACACCATTATATCTATCATTTTCTCTTCTTGGTTGTCTATCAGTTCTCCTTTGTATTCTTTCATATTCTTCATTGATATTTCCATTGTTGCGATTTTGCTCGCGCCTTCTCTCTCGATTGTCATGATTGTTCTGCCGAATTGCTTCCTCCAATTCCCGTTCTTCCATTTCTACTCTTAATCTTTCTCTTTCGCAAGCTAGACGCGCTTGTTCAATATAATGTTTTTCGATGTCATCTTCAATCTCCTTTTGTTTCCTCCGTGTTTCTCTCCCATGCAGTATTCTTCTTCCTTCTTCCTGATTTTCTTCACCAATTGGATTATTCTACACTTGACGCTGCCTATTTTCTTGATTTCCGTCATTTTGTCCATTCTCAGAGAATTTCGGGACGTGGAATACACACCACTTCTCTTCTTTCGCAAAGATCCTTCACCGGGATTTGGCTCTCTTTCTTGATTGTCTTCATTAATATTTTCCACAGTAATGTTCTCCTCATATCTTCTCTAACCGATCCCGATCTTGACCTGGTATTACTTCTCGACCTTCTATTCTCGCAACCTCATATTTTCCATTCTTAACTCATGGTTTTGCCTTGTTAAATTTGCACGTTCTTCCGCTTCTAATCGCCTTTCTTCATGTATTGTTTGCCTCAATGCTTCTAATGCTCACGATTTCTTCATTTCCATGAATTGTTTCTCCCATCTCTTCTCGATTTCTCTCCTCTTGTCCATTATTTATCAATTGTTGCACTTCTTCTCTTTCTTCCATAGAATCTGATCTCCATGTATGCACACTTACTCTATCATAATCTATTACTCTATTCGGTGCTGGTTGAATTGGTGGTTGAATTTGGCCTTCTTCTCTATCTCTTGCGTTTATTCTTGATGGTTCTCCTACTTCATTTCTCCTTTCTCCAGCTAATCTCCTGCTTCTTCTAACAGTTGTTGGTTGTTCTGATGCATTCCTTCTTCTAGCCATTTCTCAATTTCAGTAGGTTGTTGAAAATTATACGAAATTTCTTTCTTGTTACTCCTAATTCTTTCAATTCACAAGGTTGATCTCTACTCTTTCCCTGTTTCTAGCGCCATTATGTAGTTGCAGGAAATCCTACACTACACCCCTCACTAGAATAAACACAATTAAGTCATTTTAAGATGAATGATTATGATTCTTATTGATTGAATACTTGAATCTTTACAATATGAAATAGAGATAGGTTATAGAATTACAATCACTCTAAAACTTTCTCTCTCCTAATGACTTCCTTAACAATTTAAAAAGAACTCTCTCTCAACAGACTTACTCAACCCTTTATATAGGGTAGTACACAGGGGATGACAAAAAAGTCATGTCCTTTATTTTCGGGAATGGCTTGCGAAATATCGCAAGCGTACAAGTATACAATCTCGCAACACTCTTAACTTCGCCATATTTTCATATCTTCCTCGTGTTCTGGCTGTCGTCATTCATTGCGTCATTTATTTTACTTCCCTGCGACTCCCTCGCAATGTCGTCATTTATTAATCTCGCGAAGTATTGATATCGCGATATTCTGATCTTACATTGAGCTTGACCTTGTAGTGCTTCTCGACCTTCTGTTTTGTAATCTCATGTTTTCCATCCTCAACTCATGATTTTGTCTAGTCAAATTTGCACGTTCCTCTGCCTCTAATCGCCTTTCTTCATGTATTGTTTGTCTCAATGCCTCTAATGCTGCGATCTCTTCATTTCCATGAATTGTTTCTCCAATCCCTTCTCGGTCTCTCTCCTCTTGTCCATTGTTTACCAATTGTTGTTCTTCTCCCCTTTCGTCCACGGAGTCTGATCTCCAAGTATGCACGCTTACTCTATCATAGTCCACAGTTCTATTCAGTACTGGTTGAATTGGTGATTGAATTTGATTATCTTCATTATTTCTTATATTCATTCTTGAGGATTCCCCCATTTCATTTCTCCTTTCACCAGCAAGTCTCCTACTCCTTCTAACAGCTTGTTGGTTGTTCTGATGCATATCTTCTTCTAGCCATTTCTCAATTTCGGTAAGTTGTTGAAAATTATATGAAATTCCTTCCCTATTACTCCAAATTCTTTCAAATCACGGTGTCAATCTTCACTCTCTCCCTGTTTCTAGCGCCAATATGTAGTTGCAGGAAATCCTACACTACACCCCTCACAAGAATCTATATAATCAAGTCATTTTAGGATGAACAATTGTAATTTTTATTGATTAAACTCTTTAAAATGCTTACAAGATGAAATGGAAATTAGTTAAAGAGTTACAATCACTCTAAACTTTCTCTCTTAATGACTTGCCCAACACTCGAAAAGATCTCTCTCTCAATCAAGGGGTCCGCCCCGCGAGATCACTGCTCAACTCTTTATATAGGGTATTACATAGTGGATGACTAAGTTGTCCTTTATTTTCGGAATGACTTGCTTAAATATTTCAAGTGTACAAATATATAATCTCGCAACTCTCCTAGATCTCGCTAGGTCTTCACATATTTCTCGTGTTTTGGCTGTCTTCATTCATTGCGTCATTTATATTACTCATCTGCGATACCTTCGCAATGCTGTCGTTTATTGATCTCGCGAGGTATTGATGTCGCGATATTCTGATCCTACACAACTAGTATCACACGTAAGGTGTGGGGATTAGGTTTCCCAGTTGCTAGAGTTCTCCCTTATATATTCTTTCAAATCAGGGTTTGCAATCAATGTTAGCTTGGTAAGATTCAAGCTAATATTTCTCAACCGTTAGATCGAAAACTTAGCTTGTTATACACACATGAAATGCACGTTTCTAGGCTTATGTAACCGTACCCAAACATGTACATTTTTTGGTTCAGCAATAGTTAACCAAAAGGTTAGCCATATGAGCAATTTCATATCAACCATATTCTTCTTCACCATAACTAGTCCAAATGACTCAAATGAACTAGTTAGAGAGTTGTTCAATTGCTTAGATCTTTATGTAATTACACAAGACACAATCAAAGCAAAAACGATTTTATTCACTCGAATCGGTTCATGAACTTTATAGCCACGGTTTGCAAAAGCATTCCTTAGTTTATTTAAACATGAATTTAAGAACAATCATTTTTAGATATAACCAACTCAAGTTCGCGGACTGGGTTCGCGGACTTAAGTTCACGGAAGGAGTTCACAAACTCCAGCAGAAATTCTCCGGTCGAGAACTTCTGCCAGTTCGCGGACTGAGTTCGCGAACTTGGCTCACGCCACCATTCCGGTTCTCTTGATCAACAAAGTTCGGAAACTTTGGTTCAAGGAATAAGTACTTATACATATATGTTTTTCCACAACAATGCTTATATCCTACCTTGGTTATGTAATCTAAACTCTCATTTCAATCATTGAAACATTCTCAGAGGATGTTATATAGTTGTTATTCACAAACCATTTTTCGTCAGAGCAATTTTCAAAGTGATTGAAACATAACATGACTTTCGTCACTAGGTAAAGATGAATTCGGCTAAAGCGAAAGCTTACCAACACATATTTCGAGAAATAGATAGGCGAGATAAACTCGGCTCGAAATACCAAATGTGTATAATCTTAGTCTATATAGCAAAACGACTTTTGTCTCGAGATAGGAGATAAATAGACTTTTGAGTGATAGATAAGTTCAAGTCTCCACATACCTTTTAGAAGTTCCACCGGTTCCTTGAGTAGTCCTTCATCTTGTATGATAATTGCCATGGAGTTCTTGAGCTCAACTACACTTTCTATCCTAGTCCGAGACCTTAGCTATAGTATACTAGAAATCAAGACTTATAGTTTTGATCACTAACATTGACAAACATGCTTGAGATAGCAACGCATGCGAGTTCGACCGAGAGTTCTCAATCATTGTTATACAGTGTCATAGTATCATTACACAGCGTAAAAGTTCAATTGTATCACAACTTCAACAACAATACTATGGTGATATGTATCATTCCCCCTTAGTCAATACTCCATCTCACATGGAAACCACTCCCCCTTACATAATGATCCGAAAATCATATGTATTTGTAGTGTGAACTACATATTAATTCTCCCCCTTTTTGTCAATAAAATTGGCAAAGGAAAAAGATCAGGATCTTAATGAAATTTCCGAAAGAGACATTTCATGACCAAAAGAAAGAAAACACATATCATCTTATTTAGATACAATCATAAATTCGAAGCTAAATGCATTCATCAAGGAGTTTAAAGATACAAGATAACCTCTCAAATATTCCACAGCCGCACTCCCCACAAAGATTTGGCAATTAAGCACAAGTTCAATTAAGAACTCTCCCCCATAATATGTCATTCCCGAAAGAACAACAAGAGCGACCTTAATTTCAAGAGAAAAGAAGTATTTCTTTGGACATAACAAATCACATACAAGTATGAATTTGAATCCAAAATACTCAATTAAATTAACCACAAGAGAACCCATGATTAATTTAATCAGATATGCTCAACATAAGTGAACTTATGGAGACTCAAAAATACTCAATTAGATTATTCACAAGAGAACCCATAATTAATCTAATCGAAATACACAACCAAACTAATCGCAAAAGTAGTCAATTTAATTGGCCATACTCGACATAAGAGAATCTATGGAGCAATGACTAAGTTAATTATAAGAAAACAATCAACCCAGTCAAAAGTGCTCAAACATAAGAAAACTTACGGAGCCATAACTAAAATAACCAAACAAGATGATTGATTTAGTTGATTATGCTCAACATAAAATATCTTACGGAACAACAACAAATCTAACCATAAACTAATCAACTTGGTCGTTTAGTGCTCAACATAAGACACATTATGGAGCCTCACAGTAATACATAATATATGGATCAGGGAAGATCAATTATTGAGGAATACACAAGGATTCATTCTATTTTCCATCATTATTTGCATAAAGACATACAATAGACATAATCCTTGTAAACAAAAGATTTTAACCTATCTTCCATCAAAATTTGACAATATAGGCTTGTTTGAGGGTGAAAACGGTTTCTGCTGATTTCGGTAATTTCGCGTGAGTGGGTGAGAAACTTGGTCTAAAACCTAAACAATGTACTGCAAGGGAGTACTTTAGATTCGAGAGATCAATCTGTACAAATCCTTCCTAAACCAAGAAATGGCCGTTCCAGACTTGATTCGGTCACAAAGTGAAGGAGAAGGGTTGGTTTTAGGGAGGGAAGTGAAGAAAGTGTTGAGACCAAAATAGTTGATTCTGGAAGAGTAGTTGTTTGACTTGTATCAGAAAGTGAAAGCTAACAGATGGGAAAGCTAGCAAGTGGTTTCTGAGTGTTGTATGCTCCTGACCCAAAACTTGTTGTTCGGTGGAAATAGGTAAGACCTATTTATACCAGTCAAAGTGAAACGTAATGTGGTCTTGTAAGAAATAGAAACGGATGAGTAAATGGGAGGAGGTGGTAACCGGTAACGCCTGGAGTTGATGTTCCATAATGAAGGAAAGTGTTTCACCATTACTCCCTGTATTTATTAACCGCCTTATTCTTATGACACTTTCATGTAACGGGCGTAGTGTACGCCGCACGCTGTAAACCGCCAAACCAATACCCTCTATGAGCATCCCCCAGTTTGTGACATGTGTTAAATGTCTCGAGTGTTTTCATGGGAAAACGTTTAGCAAGGTGTTACGTGTGGCATGCCAGTGGCCATGGTAGATTCGACATGGCTTTGCCAAAGAATAGGCACGGCCAAATTTGGGGTTTAGATGCAAACCGTGATGTTTTGGCTTTGGTCCGTAAGTTAGGTGGCGAACTTGAACGGTCGAGATCCGCATCTCAAAGGGAATGATAGCCGTTGATTATTGCAACCTTCCGTTTTTGCAGTCAGCGTTGAGCATGGCTTTGCCATAGAGTAGGCGCGGCCAAATTAGGGTTTAGGTGCAAACCGTGTGTTTTGGCTTTGGGCCGCAAGTTACCATGTGTCAGGTGGCGAACTTGTGTGGTCGAGATCTGCATCTCAAAGATAAGGGTAGTCGTTGATTATTACAACCCTTCGTTTTAGCAGCCAGCGTTGAGCATGGCTTTGCCATAGAGTAGGCGCAGCCAAATTAGGGTTTAGGTGCAAACCGTGTGTTTTGGCTTTGGGCCGCAAGTTGCTATGCGTCAGGTGGCAAACTTGTGTGGTCGAGATCTGCATCTCAAAGAGAAGGGTAGCCATTGATTTTTGCAACCCTTCATTTGTAGCATCCAGCGTTGAGCATGGCTTTGCCGTAGAGTACGCGCGGCCAAATTAGGGTTTAGGTGCAAACCGTGTGTTTATGCTTTGGGCCGCAAGTTGCCATGCGTCAGGTGGCAAACTTGTGTGGTCGAGATCTGCATCTCAAAGAGAATGGTAGCCATTGATTATTGCAACCCTTCGTTTGTAGCAGCCAGTGTTGAACATGGCTTTGCCATAGAGTAGGCGCGGCCGAATTAGGGTTTAGGTGCAAACCGTGTGTTTTGGCTTTGGGCCGCAAGTTGCCATGCGTCAGGTGGTGAACTTGTGTGGTCGAGATCTGCGTCTCAAAGATAAGGGTAGCCGTTGATTATTGCAACCCTTCGTTTGTAGCAACCAGCGTTGAGCACGGCTTTGCCATAGAGCCAGCGCTGAGCACGGCTTGGGCCGCAAGTTGCCATGCGTCAGCTGGTGACTTTGGACGGATAATATCTGCATCTTAGATGGAAGGGTCGTCGTTGATCATTGCAACCCTTCGTTTTGGCAGCCAATGATGTGAAGGAGAGGATGGCATGGTATAGGCGCGGCCAAAACTAGGGTTTGGTGCAAACCGTGGTGTTTGGCCTTGGGCCGTAAGTTGCCGTGCGTTGGGTGGCGAACCTGGATGGTCGAGATATGTATCTCGAAGAGAAGGGTAGCCGTTTATTATATCAACCCTTCGTTTTGGCGTGGAGAAGTGGATGGCATGGTTTGCCATTGGCAAGGTGAAGCAGCGGGTATGGTTGGCATGCCTTGGCGCAGAGACGTGGCTGGCATGGTTTTCCATTGGCACGGTGGTGCGGCTGGAATGCCTTGGCGCAGAGACGTGGCTGGCATTGTTTGCCGTTGGCACGGTGGTGCGGCTGGCATGCCTTGGCGCAGAGACGTGGCTGGCATGGTTTGCCATTGGCACGGTTGTGCGGCTGGCATGGTTGGCATGCCTTGGCGCAGAGACGTGGCTAACATGGTTTGCCATCGGCACGGTGGTGCAACTGGCATGGTTGGCATGCCTTGGCGCAGAGACGTGGCTGGCATGGTTTGCCATTGGCACGGTTGTGCGGCTGGCATGGTTGGCATGCCTTGGCGCAGAGACGTGGCTGGCATGGTTTTCCATTGGCACGGTGGTGCGGCTGGCATGGTTGGCATGCCTTGGCGCAGAGATGTGGCGGGCATGTTTTGCCATTGGCACGGTGGTGCGGCTGGCATGGTTGGCATGCCTTGGCGCAGAGACGTGGCTGGCATGGTTTGCCATTGGCACGGTGGTGCGGCTGGCATGGTTGGCATGCCTTGGCGCAGAGATGTGACTGGCATGGTTTGCCATTGGCACGGTGGGAGAATTAGGGTTAGGTGTATACAGAGGTGAGGTCGGTTAATACTAAGGGTTCTGTCGTGGAACATGACACATGTATAAAAAAAAGGTACCCTAATAATTTTTACGTAAATACGCTGATTGATTCAATAAATGCGCTATTGGTCATAGTGACGTCATGTCAGATGTACGGTTTTACTATTTTATCCCTAAGCTAAAAACCACCATCAACATTAAGTCCCCTGCTTAGCTCGGAACATGAGCGTTGTTGCGAGGTAAGCATAAGATGGTGACAGACAAGGACAAAATCGAAACAGCGGGTCATGAAAGATGACTAGGAAGATTCGTCTAACCTTTTTCGAGAGTGTTCTGAATTTCGTAATCCTTGTGTTGGCGAACTTGCATGAATTCGGCTCACGTCGTTACTGGCTAGACCGTGAAATAGTAGATGCGATTGCTGCAGGATGTTGGCTTGGTTTGGTCACGCGTCATCTTGGCTGGGTTAAGGAATGCGGAGGCCTTGGCTTATCGAGTTGGTCAGTTTGGGATGGGAGCCGTAGATATTTGCATGGATTGGAATGGAGTCGCGGGCGTTGCGTGGCTTGGCTTGGGCGCGACTTGGCTTGACCCGGTGTGACTCGGCTCGGCTTGGCTCGGTGAGGCTCGGGCGCGACTTGGACGCTGGCGTGGTGCGGCGTGGACTGCTGGGACTATCATGAGATGAGGCATGCCGCGGATTATTGATACCGTGAGGCTTGTTACTGCGGGCCCGGCTGCCTTCTTCCATGCATATCTCGAATAGGAAATCCATTCCTTATCTAAATCCCAAAAGTGTTACATTGCCGATTCTGCTTTCAAACCTTGTTGCTGGCGTCAGAGAGGTAACAACGCGAGCAAGTGTGTCTCGAACACGTTCCTCCACGCTTTCTCACTAAACCCTAATTATTTCGCACGGCCAGGCATGAGACTTTTCCTTATTTTTGTTGGTAGAATAGGTTCTAATTAAAACCTGATATCACGCCTTAATTCGCGGCTAATAGGGAGCTTTCCTTTTAGGACTTCGTCGCTCTGCTAGATATCAGAGATGATCTTGAACCCTTCATTCGCACGGATTGCTTTGAAATTGTGCCCGTCCCCTTTACATGTATCATCTTCGTGTTTTTTTTTTTTTTTGGTTTTCCATTTTGTCTTCTTTATGATGTAGGTTGTTGGTGTAGACAAGGTAAAAACTTACCCCCCCTTCTCCGGTTTTGTAGAGCATAATGGGATCTTCCAATGACAGACGCACCTCTAACTTTTCGGAGAAGAACTTTGGAATCGGCGAAACCAGTTTTCTTCTCATGAGGAGGCATTAGATAGAGTTGAATCTCTCTGCTCCGTGAAGCTGGTGGAATTATTCGGTACATACCTCCTACCTATCTAGGCGAAGTGCGGGTACGTGTTCAGACCTTCTTAGCTTCGGTGAACATGGAGGAGAAATGGGAAGGTGACGAAGCATCCCAGTGCGTTGAAAGGCTTCAGTGCAACAACACTTCTTCACAGCCCAGTGCTAGGGCGGAACGGTCTGCTTCTCGGTTGAAACGACGGAAGACTGAGTTTGTGAAATTTTTAGGGGAAAACCCATGTAACTTATCTGTTCAAGAAGGCATCATAATCCTCGATTCTAAATGTGGATGAATCAGGAAATCCTCCTCGAAAGGTTGCTGAGGAAGGCGACGCTGCATTCGATGAAACTAAAACAGCTTTTAGAGTAGACGCCGAAACTGTTGTTGGTAACATCGGGGGAGTCATTGTGGCGTATGCTGGGCCAATTGTTGAAGCGGACGTCGGGAAGGAGACGGATGTTGTTTCTGCTGAGATGACTTCCATGTGGGACGTTGAGGCTTCCAGGCGGGACGTTGAGGCTGCTACTGCTGATGCGGCCTTCAGATGGAACCTTTGCTGCCCGAAAGATTGCTGGGGAAAGTGCTTGAAAGGGGATCTGACCGAGGAGTTGGGAACTCGTGTATCTGCTTTTGATGACTAGTTTCCGTTGTTATTGTTTTTACTTGTTGCGTAGTTGACGCTTCGCAGACTCATTTTCACCTTCTTCATATTTGTGGCGAAGCTAGGGTTTCGCCAATTGTTATCCTGTTTGTGGTTTCACATCCTTGAATAAAGCTTCTTTTTCGAAAGACCCAAATCTTCCATTAGAATAGGTTGCTCGACTTTCCATATTCGTATATTATTCCCATCAGAGCTTCGAACGATTGAATAAGGTACTTCTAGTACGTATTTTTTTTTTCGAGATTCGGAAGACTCATTGGGAAGAAAAGGTATGCTTTAAATAAAAACGAAAACCTAATGGAGAATGCAAGCGGTGCATTCATCTCGGGGAATACAAGTATCAAGTGGAAAGGGAAATGGCCGAGGAAGTACTAAAAGAAAGGTGCTGGAAAAGAAATTAGTACAACGCCTTAGGTATTAAAAGGCTTGAGCCATCGCGAGTGAACTATCACGCCCTCCAGCTTGTCGGTGTTGATGAGCTTGCAATATCCACCCAGAAGGACGTCTGCCACCAGATACGGCTCGTCTTCTTTGCCTTTGGGTAGATTAGTCCGGGCAGTTATCTTCACTGTTACCTTTCCGACTTGAAACGAAGTCGCTTTGACTAACATATCTCCAATCTGAAATAAGTTCGGGTGTTGTGCAACCGCTTGAATCTTGGTCTCGTCAGTTTCGACTGCAGTTTCCAGATCCTTGGCAAAGCGCTTGAATGGCCCGACGCCCCCATTCACATCTTTTGACAGCGCTCATGCCGCCAATAGTACTGAGTCCCCATGACGGGCTAAGAGAAGGAATGACTGGTGATGGAGAAGATCGTTCGACCAGACTTATTTGTGTTTAGAGCCTATGAGTCAGTGCCAACGGGTTTTCCACAGGTGATCGAATTCCGTCGATAAGTTGTTGACGCGGATGTAGGTTGGACGACTTGTTGGAGATTCTGTCGGGTGTCGACATCGGCAGAGAAGACGTTCCCAGTTTTGCTTTGTTGTCGGATACCCACGAGCGCCCCAAGATCATGGCGTAGCCTAGTTCTTTGATAATGTGAAACTTGCCATGCGTCATGGTGCCTCCTATCTTGATCTCGAGGTTAACGTAGCCGTGCGCGTTCAAGGCTTCCCCCTCCGAGTTCTTGATCGCGGATGGGAGATGGGTAGCTTCTTGCTTCAAAACTCCCGTAACTTTCAGAGTCTTGAAAGTAACGGTGTTGAAGTCAGAGTCCGCGTCGATTAGTGTGTTGCTGAATTCAATGCCTCTTAACTAGGTCGTGGTCAGCAGTCCCCAGTTGTGCTTTTCAGTATAGTTTCCTGATAGCGCTTGGGTTTTTTGCGCGGTTTCCGTGGTAGGGAAAAGTTGTCTGCCTGACACGATACGATTGAGAGCCAAGAAAATATCTTGGCGCTGCGCCTTGGAAAAATAGAGAATTTCGCATACATACTGCATCATGAATTGTACAGTCTCGCGTACGGAGTCCCCGGAGACCCCGTAATTCCTCACCGGAAGTGGATCTATATGTTCTCCCTCGTTCCCCAGCTGAAGTTCTCTTGCCTCTACTTTTTCCTTAAAGATAAGTTTTAGTTTATTGCAATCACTGGTTGGGTGATGAAAAAATCTGTGGTAGTGGCAATATTTGGGATTTGCCATCTCGGCTTCGGTTGGTGGGCGCCTGGGAGATGGTAGTCTGATAACATCATCTTGAACCCATGCCTCTAGGAGTTCGATTACCTCCTCAATGGGAAATGGAAAATCCAAGACACTTCCTTCAGCTTCGTGACGACGCATGGGAGCTTTAGCGGCGGCTCTTCGTGGCGGAGCTGCTCGTCGTGTTGGCGCCTCGCGTTTAGGCTGCTGGTCCATAACGGAGGCCTTCCTTTTTCCTCCCTCGTCTACCACACTCACAGAGGAGGGGCCGGCGTTGTACTGCTTGTTGATGAGACGTCTACTTCCGCAAGTTTCGCGCATGTCTTCGGTTCTGGTTGGTATGGCCCTTTCTAATAATGTCGGTGCTGTCGTGGCTGATCGCTTGGAAGCTTCGTGGAGTTCAGAGAATGTCCGGAAACGTAGGTTTTCTAGCAAGGCGCAGTAAATGGGAGCCATACCGTTGATGCAGTAATTCACCAATTGTTGCTCGGTCATGTTTGGGTCGTGACAGTCTAGTGCTTGAACCCTGAATCTCTTGACGAACTCATTCGGATGTTCGTTGTCTCGTTTGTACATCCTCCCTAGGTCCAAGAAGGTAACTTGTTTGGACACGAAGAAGAATTTCTTGTAAAACGCGGTAACCATGTGTTGATGGTGGATTTTCGTTTAAGGTTAAATTTGTAAAAACCAGAAAAATCATGCGCTGACATCTTGTAAAAGATAAAGCCATTTATAAGTGTTGGATACTCCCTCACTTAATTCACCAAGAATGGAGCATGTAGCAACAATCCCATTCTCGTGAATACATGAAATTCCTCCCGGGTTGGAGCATGTAGCAACAATCCCTTCCCTCGTGAATTTCATATCAGCCTTGTATTTCCAAATTACTCATTATCGGTGTGGCATGACGACCGAGTGTTACTCTTACGAGTAACACGAACCTCCAAGCACTATAATGAAACCATGTACGAAATACCCGTACAGGCTGATTCTCGGTGTGTTATACTAGCCCGAGCCCCTCTCGGTGTGTTATACTAGCCCGATTGAGCCCCTCTCGGTGTGTTATACTAGCCCGATTGAGCATCCGGCACTGACCGTATCAGTCCGGATATGATCTGATCGCAGTCATCCAACTCCATAAGCATGATTGGATGACCCCAGATCAATTCCATCACCCCCAAGCGGTATGGAATACCCACGGCCGACCCCGCATGGTCGGCCATTGTCCTTTGCTTGCCAAAGGACGTTCATACCAAGCATTATGGACGGAAAACCCTAAATAAGGGTTTGCGGCATATTACATGTGTCGCAAAACAGTCTCAACCATCCATCTTCGCAGGTATAGATGGAGGGTGTAGATGTAGACTCAAAGGGCCCAGAGCATGTCAACACGATCACCGTGGGCCGTCACACACTTGACCAATCGGTCAAGACAAACAATGTTTGGCCGTGACAAAATCAGCACCCAAACAAAAGATGACGCACGGCTTGAAAGCCAAAATTAGGGTTTCAAGTCATCACGCGCGTCCATCTTCTCCGCACGAATGGAGGGTCACGATTAGATTAAACAAGGGCCGGTCATACCAGCATGACCACCGTGAGCCCATCTACCCCCTCATGTGTTCGGCCAAGGCATATCACGCCTGGTCAATCCAAAACGTGCGTCCAAACTATCATGGCCGCGCCTCCCAAACCACGAACTGATCTCGACCGCTCAACTTCACCGGATGATTTGAATGGCTTAGATCACGTTTTCATGGGATATTCAGGTATAGGCATGATCACCAGCCTGCCATCTTCCCGTCAAACCCATCGACCAAGACTGACCAAGATGTGTCGTCTTGAAACGCGTTCCCAAACTAGGGATCTCACGCCGGTTTTCAACCCTTTTGCGGCATCAATTTCCTGCCGCAAACCGATCTCAACCACTCAACTTTACCGGTTAAATTGAGTGGCCTAGATCACGCCTCCATGGGACGGTGAGGTGTAGGCGTGTACACCGGCATGTCGTCTACACACATGCCCTAAGTCGGTCCTCTCCAAATCCCTTTCCATGCTTGGTTTCGACCAAGTCAAGAGTGATGCTTGCGCACCTCTTCAAAAACCTTAATATTATTAACGGTCGCAGATGAGTGTCTCAAAGATCATCTCATCCGTCCAACTTCACCACTTGGGTTATACAACCCCGTCGGGAGTTATTTGGTCGCTGAGGCGTCATTACCCATCACTTTACCACACTATAATGCGCACTGCATAAAAAATACACACGATACTTCACAAGTATCGACTTCCCGAATAACACGGTTATTCAATTCAAAGATTACATGCTATCTTTCGTGGATCCATGATCCACACATTCCAGACATCAATCATGTCACAAACTGGGGATACATACTTGGGTATTGGTCCGGCGGTTTACAAGCGTGCGGCGTGCAACGCGCCATCACAAGAACGTGTCGAAGTCATGGACGGTTAGAGATGAACAGGAGAAGTGGGCAAGACTGGTCGACGCACAACTCCACTACTCCATCACTCCACTTCCTCCACTTCCCACGAGAGACGTGAATGAGGCTCAATGACTTGTATAAATAGGTTCTCCGCCCTATTTCAAACAACGACACAAGTTCAGACGGAACAGAAAATAAAGTGTTAATACAAAAATCGTATTCAAACACCCAGAACTTGCTTGCATCAATCACAAGCCTGTTCACCTTTCTGTTACAAGTCATAAGCGAGCCAACACCTTCACAATCTCAACACCTTCTTTGCTTCCCTCCCTAAGATCAACCCCATCTCCTTCACTTTGTGACCGAAACAAGTCTGGAACGGCCATTTCTTGGTTTAGGCCGGACTTGCACGCATTGATCTCTCGAATCTACAAGCACTCACCGCGCAAAGTGCATTTGTTTAAAGGTTTAAATTCATTCCTCATCCACACCCCAAATTACCAAATTCTGCAGGAGTAGTTTTCACCCATAAACAATTGGCGACCACAGTGGGAGATTAATCTCTCGGTTGTAAAGTCAATTTCTTCGAAATTCGATTCAATTTCAACAATTTCAAAAAGGTAGATCTTAGAACCAATTCAATCAGCAATTCATTTTCAAGATGGTGGAACTAAGGTCTGGATCAGCAATCAATTCGGACGGAGCTAGCGTGGATAACACTCCCGGTGACGACGTACTTCGGTGGAGCTACCGTAGCCAACACATCTCGAGGAGCCGTTACCTCTGTCACCAACACTAGCGGAGCCGGAGACATCCCAATAGGTGTGACGCCTCCATCACCGAGCCGAGCAGCCGCAAATCCTGGCATCTCTTCGAGCGTAACGCCTCCAGTGGTTACCAGAGCAACAACTCTCACTCCTTCATCAGGACGAGGAGCCGGAGGCACAAGAGGGGGACCACCGTCTAGTACCATTGCAGACTTGATGAAGAAGCTGGAAATTCTTGCTAAAACTCAAACAGATATGGCCGCAACTCGTAAAGAGGTACTCACTTTCCTTAAAACTTTGATCGAACGATTGCCGCAAGATTCACGGCAACCCTTGAGTCGGCGAGAGATACATTCAATACACCCGGAGCGGGCGTTTCCACTCGCACCCACATGAATGAAGAAACTCGTGTTGCTCCTGAGCGCCAAAGGGAGAGAGACCAGCCTTCCAACTTCATTACGCGTGAGGATCTAGAGCGACTTCTCCAAAATCGAGGAAAAGGGGACCGAACGGACGTACACCAACATCAGCCACCGTACCCTCAAGATGTGCAACGGATTCCTCTACTAAGAGGTTACACCTCTCCCAGCCTCCTCTACGACGGATCGGTAATGCTCGTGAACACATTTCTCGATTCTTGAAGCCTTGGGGAACATGAATACAATCATGTTTTACGCCTAAAAGAATTCTCAAAATCACTCACGGGGAGGGCATACACCGGGTACAACAACATTGCGCCTAACAAAGATATCCAATTGGAGCGAGATGGTCGGTGCTTTCTACAGAAGTATTTCTTCGTGTCTCGAACAAATCACCTTTTCGCATCTAGGAAGAATTCTTCAACGGAACAACGAGCATCCTAACGACTTCGTCAAAAGGTTCAACTCAAGCGCTGGATTGTCATGACCCGAACGTCACCGAACGACAATTGGTGGAGTTGTGCATCAACGAGATGATACCCATATACCGCGCTCTGTTAGGGAACCTGGGCTTTCAAACGTTCTCTGAACTCCACGAGGCTGCAAAACGTTCAGCAACAACTGCACCGGCACTACTAGAAAGAACCAGAGTTGTTCAAAGTGAAGATTCACGTGAAAGTCGAGGGAGCAGGCGCCTCACGAACAAGCAATACAACACCGGTCCGTCTGTGAGTGTAGTGGGCGGAGGAGAGAAAAGGAAAGCTCCAGTGACGGAACAACAAACCAAGCGGACATCCCCGGCACACAAGACTTCGTCTCGAAAAGGAGCAGACAAAACTCCTGCACAAAACACTAAAGACACGGGTTTTCCTTTTCCCATGAATGAAGTGATAGAGCTCTTGGAAGCGTGGATCCAAGATGACGCCGTAAAGCTGCCCCCTATCAGACGTCCTCCAACCGAGGAAGAAATGGCAGATCCTAGATACTGTTGCTACCACAGATTCGTCCATCATCCAACCAAAGATTGCAACAGGTTGAAACAGATATTCAGGGAAACGGTAGAAACATGGGAACTCCAGCTTGGAAACGAGGGTGTTCATAGAGACCCTTTACCTATCAGGAACTGCATGATTTCTGGGGATTCTGTTCGCAAGACCGTACAATCTATGATGGAACACATATGTGAAATCTTGTACTTCTCCAAAGGAAAGCGTCAAGACATATTTGCGGCCCTCAACCACGTTGTATCTGGTAGGCGTTTGCATCCAGTAGCAGTCCAGGAACCCCAGTCTTTCCTGAAAGACATGAGCAATGGGGATTGGGGACTCCTAACCGTCGCTCATTTGAGAAACGTAGAATTCGATAGCGTGTTAATTGATACGGCTTCCGAATTTAACATCATTACTGTCAAGACCTTGAGAGCGGCAAAGATTTCGAAGCAGGAAGCTACTCGTCATCCAACTGTAGTTAAAGATTCAGCAAGAGAGCTTAGAGATGCATATGGATACATTGATCTTGAAGTCGAATTGGGTGATGCCTCGACGCAAGTAAAGTTCTACATAGTCAAAGATCATCCCAACTACGACATGATCCTAGGGCGCTCTTGGATGCAGGACAACAAATCCATACTGGGAGACTGTCCTCTACCGGTTTCGGTGCACTCGAAAGAATCTCCAACACGCCTTCGGACCTCCCGATGGTTATCTATCGCCGCACCAAAGAACTTACCAATGTGACACAACTTCCCGGAGAAAGCCTGTCAAAGATACGTTGAAAAGTTCCGATCTCAAGTAAGTCTCGCCGCGCAACCTTCTTTACAACCTACCGCCCCTCGTTCTGACAAGTCCTGGGGACTGACTCCAACCAACGAACCAACCCCGGCTAGGAGATGTGAATGGGAAGCCGGCCCTTTCAAACGTTTTATCAAGAGCGTAGAGGTTGTCTTGGTCAAAGACGATAAGGCCAAGGTCCAAGTATCTGCACGCCCAAACCCATTTGAAATTGGAGATCTGGTTACGAAGACGACTACATTCAAGGTTGGGAGCATGACGGTGAAAATGATCACTCCACCTGACTCACCCACCGAAAGAGAAGATGAACCGTACTTGGTAGCAGATGTTATCCTATGCGGCTACTGCAAGCTCATCAACGCTGATAAACTAGAAGGCATAACAATTCACTCACGATGGCTCAAACCCTACCGAACTTAAGATACTGTGCTGCCACTTCACAGTATCCCGTACACCTTAAAACGTTGTGCTATTCTTTCCAACGTATTTCCTTTTACAATTTCATATCATATTTGTAATTCCTCCAGAAAATGATTGCAATACTTGCATTTATAGTTAGGGTTTCAATTTCCAATTTTCAATTGAAGTATTATTTTCATCTGAGAACCTCTTTACTCCTAAAAACACAAAGTCCTGAGTCAGCCTAAATCAACCCACTGGAGCAAGAAAGGGAACCCTAAGCAAACATCTCACGGGAAGAAGGGAATAGAACGTGTGCACAAAAGGAAAATGATTTGAGACATCTGCCCCAGCAAAGCCAAGAAAATCTTGCATCAGAAGCACAGGTCCGTGGATATTCCATTATAATATTATTTCTTTTATCACTAAGAATTATGTGTGAAGGCGCATCCTTGCGCCTGAGAAGGTTCGGTTGCAGTCTTGACAAAGGATTATAAAAGAAAAACTTTATTCAAATAATCAAATGGAGGAAAAACCTTGAACCCGGCCGCCACCGAGTACAAGGAAGATGTTCAAGCGTACAAAATAAGAAGAAAGAATAAAAGAGGTTTTAGCCGTCAAGAGGATCGACATCGCCGCACCACTCACGGGTTACGCTTCGGCGTCGTCACCGTTGATGCTCCTCCCTTCGAATCTACCTCACCGCTTCATCAGACATCTCCGCAGCAGCAGCGCACTCCATCCCAACATCACCAGCGGGAGCATTAAAAGCGCATCAACATTAGGAGCCGTACCAATTTCTTTCGGTGTGTCTGGTTCCTCTGTGTCGGAGTCAAGAATTATCACGCCGTCCTGAACCGGGTAATCACACTTTCCTTCATTCGGAGGTCGTTCATGCTCAACTCTCCGCCTCTTCAACCGCGCTGCAAATCTCTCTGCCCTTGCGCTTACTAGTGTCTGCAACGTTTCCTCGCGCCTCCGCCGCTCCTCCATGTCAATTGCAGCTAAAAGTGCACAGATACGTCCTCTGACAATATGAAGGTGGGAGATAGACATCCCCTGTATAGCACGGCCGACTTCGCGAAGTGGAAGATCAATCTTAGCCATTACTTCTTCGTGCGCATGGTTTTCGGGCTTGTCGACTTCAAAACTTCTTTCTGGGGAAGCAACAGAATGAGCGTCCACCGCTTCCATGATAAACTGCAAAGGAGAGGGAGTTATGAGCACGCACACAAAAAAAAAAAAAAAAAAAAAAAAAAAGATCATCAAATCCATCGATCGCTTAATCGAGAAAATCGAACAAGACTCGAGATATAGAATAAACGACCACGTGAGACGATTCTTTATAATCTCACAAGTCGACGTAATCCCGAAAGGAAAAGGAGTCTTTACTTACCACCTATGAAGGCTGCTAATTCGTGATAACAATCGACGAGGCTTATCGATATACCTGAGGAGAGCCGTGTATGATGAAGGAAGTTCACCTGAAGAAGTGGCCGAGCTCAAATATGCACAAGAGGAACCAGAGCGACTCACCGTATCAAGTCATGTTTCCTTCGCATCCTTAATCGAAACCAACCGGTTCCTGTGGCAACGCCCGACTATCCTAGAAATATATATCTACTTTAGCCTGGTCATTTCAAAGATATATGTATGTCACCATCTCATGCCTACCACACAATAGTGTAACCATTATGTGCTAGGCGGGGGACTTAATGTTGATGGTGGATTTTCGTTTAAGGTTAAATTTGTAAAAACCGGAAAAATCATGCGCCGACATCTTGTAAAAGATAAAGCCATTTATAAGTGTTGATACTCCTCACTTAATTCACCAAGAATGGAGCATGTAGCAACAATCCCATTCTCGTGAATACATGAAATTCCTCCAGTTGGAGCATGTAGCAACAATCCCTTCCTCGTGAATTTCATATCGGCCTTGTATTTCCAATATTCATTATCGGTGTGGCATGACGACTGAGTGTTACTCTTACAGAGTAACACGAACCTCCAAGCACTATAATGAAACCATGTACGAAATACCCGTACAGGCTGATTCTCGGTGTGTTATACTAGCCCGAGCCCTCTCGGTGTGTTATACTAGCCCGATTGAGCCCCTCTCGGTGTGTTATACTAGCCCGATTGAGCATCCGACACTGACCGTATCAGTTCGGATATGATTCGATCGCAGTCATCCAACTCCATAAGCATGATTGGATGACCCCGCATCAATTCCATCACCCCCAAGCGGTATGGAATACCCACGGCCGACCCCGCATGGTCGGCCATTGGCCTTTGCTTGCCAAAGGACGTTCATACCAAGCATTATGGACTAAAACCCTAAATAAGGGTTTGCGGCATATTACATGTGTCGCAAAACAGTCTCAACCATCCATCTTCGCAGGTATATATGGAGGGTGTAGATGTAGACTCAAAGGGCCCAGAGCATGTCAACACGATCACCGTGGGCCCATCTACACACTTGACCAATCGGTCAAGACCAACAATGTTTGGCCGTGACAAAATCATCACCCAAACAAAAGATGACGCACGGCTTGAAAGCCAAAATTAGGGTTTCAAGTCATCACGCGCGTCCATCTTCTCCGCACAAATGGAGGGTCACGGATTAGATTAAACAAGGGCCTTGGTCATACCAAAGATGACCACCGTGAGCCCATCTACCCTCATGTGTTCGGCCAAGGCATATCACGCCCGGTCAATCCAAAACGTGCGTCCAAACTAGCATGGCCGCGCCTCCCAAACCACGAACTGATCTTGACCGCTCAACTTCACCGGATGATTTGAATGGCTTAGATCACGTTTTCATGGGATATTCAGGTATAGGCATGATCACCAGCCTGCCATCTTCCCGTCAAACCCATCGACCAAGACTGACCAAGATGTGTCGTCTTGAAACGCGTTCCCAAACTAGGGATCTCACGCCGGTTTTCAACCCTTTTGCGGCATCAATTTCCTGCCGCAAACCGATCTCAACCACTCAACTTTACCGGTTAAATTGAGTGGCCTAGATCACGCCTCCATGGGACGGTGAGGTGTAGGCGTGTACACCGGCATGTCGTCTACACACATGCCCGGTCGATCCTCTCCAAATCCCTTTCCATGCTTGGTTTCGACCAAGCTGAAGAGTGATGCTTGCGCACCTCTTCAAAAACCCTAATATTCATTAACGGTCGCAGATGAGTGTCTCAAAGATCATCTCATCCGTCCAACTTCACCAAACTTGGTTATACAACCCCGGTCGGGAGTTATTTGGTCGGTGAGGCGTCATTACCCATCACTTTACCACACTATAATGCAAAGACTGCATAAAATACACACGATACTTCACAAGTATCGACTTCCTGAATAACACGGTTATTCAATTTAGCATTACATGCTATCTTTCGTGGATCCACGATCCACACATTCCGGACATCAATCATGTCACAAACTGGGGGGGTACATACTGGGGTATTGGTCTCAGCGGTTTACGGCGTGCGGCGTGCAACGCGCCATCACAAGAACGTGTCGGGAAGTCATGGACGGTTAGAGATGAACATGAGAAGTGGGCAAGACCGGTCGACGCACAACTCCACTACTCCATCACTCCACTTCCTCCACTTCCCACGAGAGACGTGAATGAGGCTCAATGACTTGTATAAATAGGTTCTCCGCCCTATTTCAAACAACGACACAAGTTCAGACGGAACAGAAAATCAAGTGTTAATACAAAAATCGTATTCAAACACCCAGAACTTGCTTGCATCAATCACAAGCCTGTTCACCTTTCTATTACAAGTCATAAGCGAGCCAACACCTTCACAATCTCAACACCTTCTTTGCTTCCCTCCCTAAGATCAACCCCATCTCCTTCACTTTGTGACCGAAACAAGTCTGGAACGGCCATTTCTTGGTTTAGGCCGACTTGCACAGATTGATCTCTCGAATCTACAAGCACTCACCGCGCAGTGCATTTGTTTAAAGGTTTAAATTCATTCCTCATCCACACCCCAAATTACCAAATTCTGCAGGAGTAGTTTTCACCCATAAACACCATGTCACCCCAGTTGGGGATGTTGTTTGGCGCGATGCTGTTGTACCACGTGTATGCTCTTCTAGTAAGCGATTTCGAAAACTCCCTCAGACGGAGAACGTGATTGTATTCGTGTTCGCCCAGGGACTCCAGGAATCGAGAGATATGCTCTCGTGCATTTCCAGTGCCGTCGTACAGAGTGAATTGAGGAGAAGAGTACCCTCTTGGAAGAGGAATTCTTTGTATCTCATGTGGGTAAGGAGGTTGATGCTGATGTATGTCTATTTCATCGCTTTTGACTCAATTCCGAAGAAGTTGTTCCAAATCCTCTCGTGTGACAAAATTGGAAGGTCGGCTTCTCTCTAGCGGGGTTCCGGCATGGATCCCCTCGTCTACGTCAATGCGTTCTGTCGAGGTGCCGGCGCCAGGAGTGTTGGAGGTGTTTCCCATCGGCCCTAGAGGGCGTGACTCATGTGGTAGCCGTTCTGTCAGAGCCTTGAGAAAGATGAGTACTTATTTTTGAGTTGAGACCATGTCCGTTTGGGCTCGAGCAAGGACCTCGTGTCGTTCCATCAAATCGACGATAGTGGTATAGGGTCGGCTCCCTCTGGTTCCTCCAGTTTCTCGTCCTGTTGGCGGGGTAACTGGACTCCTGGTGGCGGTCGTAGGTTCCATGCTTGACGAGGCATTAGGGGAGGTAGCGGAAGCTCTGGCCCTGGTGATCGGTGGTGTAACACCTGGAGGAGGGCTTTCGGTGTTGCCAGGATTGGCAGGTTGCGTAGAAGCATTAGAGGCGGCAGCGGCTCTGGCCCTGGTGACCGGTGGTGTAACACCTGAATGAGTGCTTTCAGTGATGTTGGGCTCAGTAGGTGGCATATTGATTCCGCTGGAAGGAGCGTTAACACCAGGGACAGATTCATGTTAGTGTTCTCGTGGCTCGCAGCTGATCCGGATCAGAGTTCCACCATGTTGAAGTTGGGATTGAAAGATGAGATTGAAAGCTAGAAATTGATATTGTAACCGAAAGATCAATCCTCCCGCTGTGGTCGCCAATTGTTTGAGGGTGAAAACGGTTTCTGCTGATTTCGGTAATTTCGCGTGAGTGGGTGAGAAACTGAGTCTAAACCCTAAATAATGTACTGCAAGGGAGTACTTTAGATTCGAGAGATCAATCTGTACAAATCCGGCCTAAACCAAGAAATGGTCGTTCCAGACTTGCTTCGGTCACAAAGTAAAGGAGAAGGGTTGGTTTTAGGGAGGGAAGCGAAGAAAGTGTTGAGACCAGAATAGTTGATTCTGGAAGAGTAGTTGTTTGACTTGTATCAGAA
Source organism: Papaver armeniacum (assembly GCA_023531295.1). Taxonomy (NCBI): domain Eukaryota; kingdom Viridiplantae; phylum Streptophyta; class Magnoliopsida; order Ranunculales; family Papaveraceae; genus Papaver; species Papaver armeniacum. Next base: position 152,274 of record JAJJWW010008307.1, on the reverse strand, counting down.
AGTGAAAGCTAACAGATGGGAAAGCTAGCAAGTGGTTTCTGAGTGTTGTATGTTCCTGACCCAAAACTTGTTGTTCGGTGGAAATAGGTAAGACCTATTTATAACAGTCAAAGTGAAACGTACCCTGGTCTTGTAAGAAATAGAAACGGACGAGCAAATGGGAGGAGGTGGTAACCGGTAACGCCTGGAATTGATGTTCCATAATGAAGGAAAGCGTTTCACCATTACTCCCTATATTTACTAACCGCCTTATTCTTATGACACTTTCATGTAACTGGCATAGTGTACACCGCACGCTGTAAACCGCCAAACCAATACCCTCTATGAGCATCCCCCAGTTTGTGACATGTGTTAGATGTCTCGAGTGTTTTCATGGTAAAACGTGTAGCAAGGTGTTACGTATGGCATGGTGGCATGCCAGTGGCCATGGTAGAGTCGACATGGCTTTGCCAAAGAATAGGCGCGGCCAAATGTTGGGGTTTAGATACAAACCGTGATGTTTTGGCTTTGGGCCGTAAGTTGCCATGCGTCAGGTGGCGAACTTGTGTGGTCGAGATCCGCATCTCTGAGGGAAGGATAGCCATTGATTATTGCAACCTTCCGTTTTAGCAGCTAGCGTTGAGCATGGCTTTGCCATAGAGTAGGCGCGGCCAAGTTATGGTTTAGGTGCAAACCGTGTGTTTTGGCTTTGGGCCGCAAGTTGCCATGCGTCAGGTGGCGAACTTGTGTGGTCGAGATCTGCATCTCAAAGAGAAGGGTAGTCGTTGATTATTGCAACCCTTCGTTTTAGCATCCAGCGTTGAGCATGGCTTTGCCATAGAGTAGGCGCGGCCAAATTAGGGTTTAGGTGCAAACCGTATGTTTTGGATTTGGGCCGCAAGTTGCCATGCGTCAGGTGGCGAACTTGTGTGGTCGAGATCTGCATCTCAAAGAGAAGGGTAGCCATTGATTATTGCAACCCTTCGTTTTAACATCCAGCGTTGAGCATGGCTTTGTCATAGAGTAGGCGCGGCCAAATTAGGGTTTAGGTGCAAACCGTGTGTTTTGGCTTTGGGCCGCAAGTTATCATGTGTCATGTGGCGAACTTGTGTGGTCGAGATCTGCATCTCAAAGAGAAGGGTAGCCGTTGATGATTACAACCCTTCGTTTTTAGCAGCCAGCGTTGAGCATGGCTTTGCCATAGAGTAGGCGCGGCCAAATTAGGGTTTAGGTGCAAACCATGTGTTTTGGCTTTGGGCCGCAAGTTGCCATGCGTCAGGTGGCGAACTTGTGTGGTCGAGATCTGCATCTCAAAGAGAAGGGTAGCCGTTGATTATTGCAACCCTTCGTTTGTAGCAGCCAGCGTTGAGCATGGCTTTGCCATAGAGTAGGCGCGGCCAAATTAGGGTTTAGGTGCAAACCGTGTGTTTTGGCTTTGGGCCGCAAGTTGCCATGCGTCAGCTGGTGACTTTGGACGGCAAAGATCTGCATCTTAGATGGAAGGGTGGATGTTGATCGTTGCAACCCTTCGTGTTGGCATCCAATGATGTGAAGGAGAGGCTGGCATGGTATAGGCGCGGCCAAAACTAGGGTTTGGTGCAAACCGTGGTGTTTGGCCTTGGGCCGCAAGTTGTCGTGCGTTAGGTGGCGAACTTGGATGGTCGAGATCTGTATCTCGAAGAGAAGGGTAGTCGTTGATTATTGCAACCCTTCGTTTTGGCGTGGAGAAGTGGCTGGCATGGTTTGCTATTGGCACGGTGGAGCGGCGAGTATGGTTGGCATTCCTTGGCGCAGAGACGTGGCTAGCATGGTTTGCCATTGACACGGTGGTGCGGCTGGCATGGTTTGCCATTGGCACGGTGGTGCGGCTGGCATGGTTGGCATGCCTTGGCGCAGAGACGTGGCTGGCATGGTTTGCCATCGGCACGGTGGTGCGGCTGGCATAGTTGGCATGCCTTGGCGCAGAGACGTGGCTAACATGGTTTGCCATCGGCATGGTGGTGCGGCTGGCATGGTTAGCATGGTTGGCATGCCTGTGGCACGGTGGACGGCATGGTTGGCATGTTTTGCCATAGGTTTGCCATCGGCACGGTGGTGCGGCTGGCATGGTTGGCATGCCTTGGCGCAGAGACGTGGCTGACATGGTTTGCCATTGGCACGGTGGTGCGGCTGGCATGGTTGGCATGCCTTGGCGCAGAGACGTGGCTGGCATGGTTTGCCATTGGCACGGTGGTGCGGCTGGCATGGTTGGCATGCCTTGGCGCAGAGACGTGGCTGGCATGGTTTGACATTGGCACGGTGGTGCGGCTGGCATGGTTGGCATGCCTTGGCGCAGAGACGTGGCTGGCATGGTTTGCCATTGGCACGGTGGGAGAATTAGGGTTAGGTGTATACATAGGTGATGCTAGTTAATACTAAATTTTCTGTCGTGGAACATGACACATGTATAAAAAAAGGTACCCTGGTAATTCTTACGTAAATACGCTGATTGATTCAATAAATGCGCTATTGGTCATAGTGACATCATGTCAGATGTACGGTTTTACGATTTTATCCCTAAGATGGAAACCACCATCAACAAGGCTTAACTTTTGTATTTGTCAAAAGTCCATTCATTCTTTTATCAATACACGCATATCGACATACGAAAGACTTTACTTTTGACAAGATATGGGACAATAACAGTTCACGGACGCAAACACACATATCCCATAACAATTGCAATATATAAAACCATAAAGATTAAAACTGCAAAAATCATCTTCCATACAGTTTTAGAATTTAAACAAATAAATCTAGAAACATGAAGATGAAAACGTTGGACATAGCTATGTGTAACCACAATAATGGCTATTCCAAACTCTAGTTATTCTTCTAAACAAAAAACAAGAAAAATAGATAGGAAAACTCCTATAAAGCATTTTACTTACTTTCAGTACTCTTCTCATACTCTTTGTATTCATCAAGCTCTTCTTCATTTAAATCAATCCTCGATTCGAGATGATCCATCTTTTCTTCGAGTTTCTTGGAAGAAGCTTCAAGTTCACTTTTTAGGGCACGAACTTGTTCCAAGACGAGATTCATTGTTAAAGAGAGCTTATCAAACTGAGAAACAGAGATGTTCCCTTCCATAGAGGAACCGTGAATATTAGGGCTCATCATATTATCAGAAGAATCAAAACGTATCTTCTTTACTGGAAAGACTTGAAGAAGACATGATAGAGAAGATAGAAGAAATGTTTATGCTAAGGAGAAAAAATTCATTTTAACAGCAACTGAGGATAGGATATAAATATCCAAAATGACCTTTGACCAAAACCCTAAAAAAATATCCTCAGAAAAAGTCTTAAAAACGTTTGAAAGCAAGACTAGGCTAAATAACAGAAAAACTTTTATCACAATCCTCTTGAAGATTATGATTTTTGTCTAAGAGGGATAAACAAAAATCATCAATACAGTATTACAAACTGTAGTTGTTCCAATCCACTTCAGAATTGGTTAGCTTCTTTTGAGGGAATGAAGTGTGTGATATACCTTGTTTCTGTTTTGCTTTTAAGAAAGAAGAGTTATCTTCATTATTCTTACTTTCTTTTAGCATATATTTGAATACCTTGATTGTTGATTTTTGTAAACTATGCATTCTATTGGAAATCTCTTTTACAAAGGATGAGAATTTTGTATGAGATTTCTTTTTCTTCTTATGCGAACAACGTTTGACAAAGAAGAACTTTTCCTGTTTCAAAATGCCACAGGTTTTAAGATGATCCTGATGAGCATGTGAGGAAATCACAGGAATAAATAAATTCTTGTGATTTTCTACATGATCCTTGTTGTCAAGGTGGCTTAAGGACGATTTAGATGCAGGAGGAATTTGCTGACAATTCATAGTCGAAGAAGCTCGATATGTTTTGTAAGAATCACGATTGATCAACTCCAATTTTAAATTAGACAGTTGGTATTCCAGGTTTTCAATCCTTTTAATTAACACTTCCTTTTCAAGATGAATAATTTCTGAGGAAGTAGGATTGTTTATCATGGAATAATCAGGACTATTAGGAGGACAGACGTGATTATCAGCAAAAAGATTAAGAGAACCATCATAGACATCATCCTCGGGACAGTAGTCAAGAGTAGCCATCCATGCTTTAGTTATCTCACTCGTCTCCGTATCAGGATATTTAGAAGTACGGTGAATACTTCTATAGCACTTGAAGCTGGAGTTGTTAACATAGTTTTTCTGAACTTTTTTTATTAATTGACTGAGCTTTCTTTTGAGACTTTCTTTTCCTCTGTCTAAGAGATTTCTTAAGTTGTTGTATAAACAGTGCCAAGGTTGAATTAAAGCAATTCTCATTTCTATTGTCAGTCAATTGAGAACGTTGAGACTTACGATCAGATGCAGCAACAAGATTGTTAGCTAGATGATGTTTCTCTCTTTGTTCAAGTTCAAGATCGAAAATTTTCAACTTTCCAGTAAGAGAATTTCTGGATAGATTATCAAGGTCATTTCCCTCAACGATGGCATGCTTCTTAGAGTCGTATCTAGATGGCATAGATCTGAGAATTTTCATCACAATGTCTTTTTCAGGAATAGTCTTACCTAATGCAAAAGATGCATTAACAATTTCAGACACTTTGTGATTAAACTCATCAAATGTTTCTTCATCTGCCATACGAAGGTTTTCCCAATCGGAAGTAAGGTTTTGAAGCCTGGCTTCCTTTTCACTGGTATTACCTTCGAATACGGTTTCTAATATTTCCCAAGCTTCTTTAGACTTAGTGCAATTTGACACATGGTGCTGAAGATTTGGGGTAATGGCATGTATGATGGCATTCAAACCGTCAGAATTTTGCTTTGCAACAAGTATCTCGGCAGGACTGTATTCACCAATATTTTTGGGAACGTTTACATTACCTACTGCCACAACGGGAGCATCATAGCCATTAACAACATACACCCATGATTGATAATCACGTGCTTGAAGAAAAGCTTGCATAGTAATTTTCCACCATAAGTAATTAGAGCCATCGAAGACTGGTGGTACGTTAATTGAGATAGCACCTCTGTCCATAGAGCCATCGAAGACTGGTGCTACAAACACAGACTTGTAAGGTCTTGAACGTGTTTTCCTGCTCTGATACCAATTGAAAAAGCGGGGGTACAATAACCACACCCAATATTCGCTTAGCAATCTATATGGACAAACTCCAATATACTTTCTAGAGAATCAACTAGACAGTCAGACTCAATCTAGACAAAAAGTATATCAAAGAGTTTATATCTCAATCTCTCGATTTGATATATACTCAAGCAAATAGAAATATGTGAGTCTTTATCAAATACTAGAGAGATAACTTAGATGGCACCAAAGACCAATATCCAAGTCTCAATCAATTTAAATCAACAACCAAAAGGTCGGATATTCTAATTGATTGAACAACACACAACTTGTGATATTTCAATTATATAAACAAATATAATGCGAAAATATAAATAACACAAACACTAGAATTTTGTTAACAAGGAAACCGCAAATGCATAAAAACCCCAGGACCTAGTCCAAATTGAACACACACTGTATTAAGCCGCTACAAACACTAGCCTACTCCAAATTAACTTCGGTCTGGACTGTAGTTGAACCCCAACCAATCTCACACTGATCCAAGGTACATTTATGCTCCTACATCTCTGATCCCAACAGAATGCTACGTACTTGATTCCCTTAGCTGATCTCACCCACAACTAAGAGTTGCTACGACCTTGTTTATGGGTGAAAACTATTTCTGCCGGTTTTGATAATTTGGGGTGTGTGGATGAGAAACGAATCTAAACCCTAAACAAATGCACTGCACGGGAGTGCTTGTGATTCGAGAAATCAATCTGTACAACTCTAGCCTAAACCAAGAAATGGCCGTTCCAGACTTGCTTCGGTCACAAAGTGAAGGAGATGGGGTTGATCTTAGGGAGGGAAGCGAAGAAGGTGTTGATATTGTGAAGGTGTTGGTTGTGTATGACTTGTATCAGAAAGTTGAACTGGCTTACAGAATGTAAGCTATCAGTTCTGGTGTTTGGATACGATTGTATCAACACTTGGTTTTCTGTCTTGTCTTGTCTTTGTAAATAGGGAGGAGAACCTATTTATACAAGTCATTAAGCCTAACCCACGTCTCTCATGGGAAGTGGAGGAAGTGGAGTGATGGATTAGTGGAGTTGTGTGTTAGTGTCACACGACCAGTCTTGCCCACTTCTCCCGTCATCACTAACCGTCCATGACTTCCTGACACGTTCTTGTGATGGCGCGTTGTGCGTTTCACGCTGTAAACCGCCAGACCAATACCCCAGTAAGTATCCCCCAGTTTGTGACACATTTGATGTCTCGAATGTGTGGATCGTGGGACCTACAGAAAGTAGCATGTGATGCTGGATTAAATAACTAAGTTATTTAGGAAGTCGATATTTATGAAATATCATGTGTATTCTATGCAGGTAACGCATCGAATATATTCAGCATGTGTGAAGCATCGTTGTTTTAAGGTTTAACGGAGTAAGTCACGAATTAAGCGTCTTAAAACAGCATCACGTCCAGCCATCTTCGAGTGATCATTTGGAGGTTGTATGGGCAAACCACGCTTTGGCCGATCACTTCATGTGGAAGAGGGGTGGACGGTGATCGTGGTGATGCCTTGCTGGTCGCCTAACTCCTAACCAGGGCTTCTTAACCAAGCTGGTAGAGTTGGACGGACAAGATGATCTGTGACGCTCATCTGCGGCTTGCCGGTGTACACGTCCGTACCTCAGTGTCCCATGAAAGTGTGATCTAAACCACTCAATTTGTCCGGCAAAGAGGAGCGGTTGTAATTTATTTGCGACAGAAATCCCATGCCGCAAAGGAGTTGAAGACCGCACGTCATGCCTACTTTGTGTGCGCGTTTTGAGACGTCCATCCATGGTTGGCCTTGGTCGATCAGTCAGTCGTGTATATGGGCCCACGGTGATCGTGTTGACATGCTCGGGACCCTTTGAATCTACATCTACACCCTCCATCTATGATTGCGAAGATGGACGCTCGTGATCGATTAGCGACACATGTAATATGCCGCAAACCCTAATTAGGGTTTTGGATCGGTCGTGTGTACACGACTTCAGCCTAATGATTTGGCAGGCTATGCTCCTCCTTTGGGGAGGCCGACCATGTGGGGCCCATATTGGGTCGGTGGTGAACATGGTGATACCTAACTGACGGTCCTAGGCCTGATCTAATCCATCCAAACATGCTGGTGAAGTTGGATGGTCGTGATCAATTTGAGACCTTAGTGGAATTTCTTGTAACCCTTTAAGCATTACGCCGGCCATACTTTGGGCAAACGCACTTTGCTCTATGGCTAGGTCAGGAGATGGTCGACCAGGTAGGTAGAGAGGGGGCCCGCCGGTGTGCAAGACAAGCTTGTCCGACCGGTTATGGGATAATCCACGCCGTCCAATCATGCCGGTGAAGTTGGACGACCGTGGCTGGTTTTGAGACTGCCGTTGACGGTCTTGTGCGCACAAGCTTTTCCAAGCTGCTCCACACCAGTCCAACAATCCTACTTTAGGCTGGTGTTCGGTGATTATTTGGGAGGCATGGTATGTATTCGACCGACCAGAGCATAAACGGGCCCGCTGGTGGTCATTAAGGTGGTAGCCTGCTCCTGTTGAGGATCGTCTAGGCTGGTTAAATCATGCGGCCAACTTGCGTGGTCGTGATTGTTTCTGAGACTGATATAGACAGTCCAGATTCAAATATGCTCAATCGGGCTAGTATAACACACCGAGAGATGTAGCCTGTACGGGTATTTCGTGCATGCCTCACTGTTAACACTTGGAGATTCGTATTACTCTGTTGAGAGCAACACTCATTCATCATGCCGCACTAATAATGAGAGTTCTGTGGGAACAACACAGGAAATACAAAGCTAGTCATGCATTAATTAATAATGTTATAAATTCACAGGGTATATGGGATTGTTGCCACATGCTCCAACCTGGATGAATTTTGTGTATTTAATTCACAGAATACTGGGATTGTTGCCACATGCTCCATTCTAGGTGAATTAGTAAAGTGAAGAAGTATTCATTACTTATCAGTGGCTTTATCCTTTGCAGGATGTCAGCGCATAAATTTGGTTTTACAATTTTAGCCCTAAACTAAAATCCACCATCAACATTAAGTCACCTGCCTAGCTCATAATGGTTACACTATTGTGGGGTAGGCATTAGATGGTGACAAATAAAGATAAAACTTTTGAGACAAAGTTAGATGTTACCAGGAGAGACGGGTCGTCCTGTCCTTGGATCATGTCACGTTCAAGAGGCGTCCAAGCGAGCGTTCCCCTAACATGATGTCGGTCTTTCCTGCTTCGATGGACCTTTGCTATGCCTGCTTCGTTCGTGGGGCTACTGTGCCTGCTTCGCTCGATCGTGGGACTCATCATGCACCTGCTTGATCGAACATGGTCTTGTTGGGCCTGCTTCTTTCGTGGGGCTACTGTGCCTGCTTCGCTCGATCGTGGGACTCATCATGCGCCTGCTTGATCGAACATGGGCTTGTTGGGCCTATTTTTACCGTACGGTTGATGTGCTTGCTCGAGTGTCATCCTTGCTACTTCGACCAAACACCGACCCTACTATCTTGACCAAACATCGGCCTTGCTGCCTTGACCAAACACCGACCTTGCAGCCTATTTTGCTTCGCTCGAATGTAGGACCCACCGCGTGCTTGCTTTGCTCAAAAATGAACCTTGTGTGCTCAAATGTGAATATGGGTCCTGCAGAGAGCGTCGAAGCATCTTCTGGAGCAAGCAAGTCCCGGAGAGCGTTGAAGCAGAATCTGGAGTGTACGTCTAAGTGGGTCTCGGAAAGAGCGTTGAAGTGTTGAAGCGACTTCTTCTGGAGAGAGCTGAAACGCCTTCTTCTGGAGAGAGAGCATTGAAGCGGCTTCTGCTGTAGGGAGCGTTGAAGCGGCTTCTTCTTCTATTTGGTTTCTGTTGATGGTGGTTTTTAGACAAGGGGTAAAATCGTAAAACCCCATGACCTAGTGTTACCCGCAACACATTAACTAAGAGCATTTAACTCAGGTGTAAATAATTAATAGGGTATTTTTTCAAAATACCAGATTAGGGTTTTCATAACAGAACCCTAATTCCAGAACCAAGCCGCACTCTACGCACCATGGCAACCATGCCAAACCAAGCCGCACTCTGCGCACCATGGCAAAGAATGCCAAACCAAGCCGCACTCTGCGCACCATGGCAACCATGCCAAACCAAGCCGCACTCTGCGCACCATGGCAACCATGCCAAACCAATCCGCACTCTGCGCACCATGGCAAAGAATGCCAAACCAAGCCGCACTCTGCGCACCATGGCAACCATGCCAAACCAAGCCGCACTCGCGCACCATGGCAAAGAATGCCAAACCAAGCCGCACTCTGCGCATCATGGCAACCATGCCAAACCAAGCCGCACTCTGCGCACCATGGAAGCAATGCCAAACCAAGCCGCACTCTGCGCACCATGGCAGCAATGCCGAACCAAGCCGCATACTGCGCATCATTGGCAACAATGCCAAACCAAGCCGCATACTGCACACCATGGCAATAAATCTCCAAGCCGCTATGCCTTTGGCACACGCCAAATATAGCGCCCTAAGCTTGCAAGACTTGCAACTAGGTCAACACGGCCGCACATGCCATTGGCACATGCCAATACGTGCCGCAAGCCATATTCCAAGTCGCTATGCCATTGGCACACGCCAAATATAGCGCCCTAGGCTTGCAAGACTTGCAACTAGGTCAACATGGCCGCACATGCCATTGGCACATGCCAATACGTGCCGCAAGCCATATTCCAAGTCGCTATGCCATTGGCACACGCCAAATATAGCGCCCTAGGCTTGCAAGACTTGCAACTAGGTCAACATGGCCGCACATGCCATTGGCACATGCCAATACGTGCCGCAAGCCATATTCCAAGTCGCTATGCCATTGGCACACGCCAAATATAGCGCCCTAGGCTTGCAAGACTTGCAACTAGGTCAACATGGCCGCACATGCTATTGGCACATGCCAATACGTGCCGCAAGCCATATTCCAAGTCGCTATGCCATTGGCACACGCCAAATGTAGCGCCCTAGGCTTGCAAGACTTGCAACTAGGTCAACATGGCCGCACATGCCAATACGTGCCGCAAGCCATATTCCAAGTCGCTATGCCAATGGCACACGCCAAATATAGCGCCTAGGCTTGCAAGACTTGCAACTAGGTCAACATGGCCGCACATGCCATTGGCACATGCCAATACGTGCCGCAAGCCATATTCCAAGTCGCTATGCCATTGGCACACGCCAAATATAGCGCCCTAGGCTTGCAAGACTTGCAACTAGGTCAACATGGCCGCACGTGCCATTGGCACATGCCAACACGTGCCGCAAGCCATATTCCAAGTCGCTATGCCATTGGCACACGCCGAATATAGCGCCCTAGGCTTGCAAGACTTGCAACTAGGTCAACATGGCCGCACATGCTATTGGCACGTGCCAACACGTGCCGCAAGCCATATTCCAAGTCGCTATGCCATTGGCACACGCCAAATATAGCGCCCTAGGCTTGCAAGACTTGCAACTAGGTCAACATGGCCGTACGTGCCATTGGCACATGCCAAACACACACGCCGGGTAGCCTAACTTGCAAACCGTGCAACCTACCACCAAGGCATTCCGCACATGCCATTGGCACATGCCAAACACACACGCCGGTAGCCTAACTTGCAAACCATGCAACCTACCACCAAGGCATTCCGCACATGCCATTGGCACATGCAAACACACACGCTGGTAGCCTAACTTGCAAACCATGTAACCTACCACCAAGGCATTCCGCACATGCCATTGGCACATGCCACACGCGCCAAAAGAGGCAAGCACCACTTGCACTCAAGGCGCAACCAACGAGATATCAACACAAACTGGGGATGCTTCTTTAGGGTTTTGGTTTGGCGGTCACAAAGATGCAGCGTACACTACGCTCACATTAAGAAAGCGTGAATAGGAATAAAGCGGTCAAATAAAAGAGGAAATAATGGTGAAAAACGTTTTCACCCATTAAACCATGCGGTTACCACCTCCTCCCATTATTTCACCCTTTACTCTCTTCCTTCATGAGGCCGTGGTACGTTTCAATCTCGACTTGTATAAATAGGTCTTACCTATTTCCACCAGGACAACAAGTCTCGGTCAGAGAAAAATACTACACTCTTAGAAAGGCAACTTTGCAAGCTCTCCCAAAAAGCTTTCATCTCTTGCAAGCTTCCCAAGCTTTTACTTTCTCGATACAAGTCGAGATACTACTCTCCCGTAACTATTCTGGTCTCAACACCTTTCTTTGCTTCCCTCCCCAAATCAACCCTTCTCCTCCACTTTGTGACCGAAGCAAGTCCGGAACGGCCATTTCTTGGTTTAGGCCGGACTTGTACAGATTGATCTCTCGAATCTATAAAGTGCTCACATGCAAGACATTTGTTTAGGGTTTGAACCAGCTTTCTCACTCACCTACCGAATTTACCGAAATCGTAGAAACGATTTTTACCCATAAACAATTGGCGACCACAAATGGGAGGATTGATCTATCGGCTACAATGTCGATCATGTCGATCTCGTTCTTCGACCCGGATGTCAATATGGTAGGGGAAGGCGACTCAATCCGATGCAACTACCGGACAACCCTAAGTTACCGGTGTAAAAACTACACAAGAAAACCTGGGACTCGCCAAGATGCTACCAGTGATTGGGGACTTGCAAGGCGATGCTACCAAAGAAACCGCCTTTTACATGAAGAGGGGCATGTTCGCAAAAACCTATGAAGTGAGTAAATTCAGACTACGCAAGATATATGATTTGTTTTAGGTTTTTAGTAAAACCATTATACTACCGAGTATTGTGCCTATTGCTAGCACACACTTTCATAAAAGCAATATTCCTTTCCCAAAACATAATCAGAGTTATATTATCAAAACCATTCATCCCGAAATAATCCAATATCCTCAAAAGCTACCAAATTGTCTACCAAAACCTGTCAAACCTTGAACCAGACATCCAATATGTCTTTCAAAAAAAAAAAAACCTAAATGAAAGTTTAGCAGAGAAACGTTCAAGGAAAATTATCCAACAGAAGTCTGCTCTTCTTGGAGAAAGTCAATTTTGCATCTTCGAGAGCCGCTCTCTTCATAGTCAACATCTTGGAAAGCTCTTCGAGTTCCACCTCCTGTCGTGCAATCTCCTCGGCGGAAAGGCTTTCAATTGCCGCATCTTTCAACTTTTGGATCTCAGCAAGGCCTTCGACAAACCACGAAGTGTTAACTCCTTTTCTACGCACACGTCGCGATGGTGCTCCCAGTCGGCAATAACGTCTTCCAAACGGTGTGACCAAATCACCTCACGCATATCCTCGATGGAAGATAAAGCCTCTTCCACACGCTTAACCAAAGGCAAATCGACTAGTGACTTTCTTGGTTGTGGCCATATGTCCGTATTTCTCCCATTCTCGGTGTACAACGCCTCGTGCTTAGCCGGACGTTGAAGCCGCCAACCAGCACATGACCTGGATGAGGAACCAAGTACGGAGGATCAAAAATGGCGCCTGCACCTGGCCTCACGACTCGCAGAGGGTCTTCCTCCATGTCTACGGCAACAACCATCAGAGAATCATCCGCCGTTTGAGCCACATCTGTGCCTGGCAATTGGATAACGCCCATCTCCAAGTCACCAGCGGTGGTCACCAAAGGCAAGCTTTCGTGTGCCTCTACCCCAGAATCATCCTCCTGATCGGATTCCTCCCCGCGAACTTGAGTCAGATATTTTCCCAAAAGAGGAAACAAAAGAAGAAAGAAAAGAAGTGCGAAACTCACCGAACCACTTCCCGAAACAGAATCCAGCACTTGTGCTTGAGGAATCACTCTCACTTGTCGAACCCTCTTCTCTCTCTCGACTCATCATCACTACGAGAAGGCTCAATGCTCGCTGGAGTTCTTTGAAGAAATTGCCGTCCCGGCAACGTGCAAGAGCAAACAAAGCATTAACACTACCGAAGCCCCGAAGGAAACAAGACACATATTCTCACCAAATTCGCGTGTTTTGAGACAAACCAAAGAAGAGGCGACACATACCGGTTATTGGAAGAATCAAAGACACAAGAGCCGTGAGAGGATCTTGTGAAACCGTCCGAACCCGCCAAAGACGATTTTTCGTTCTCCGTTCCTTGGCACGGGGACTTTCCGAATTACTAGGCAAATTTTCGCTTGGGATCTCTCAACATTGGATACTCCTTCGTAACTCTGGGAAGGTTTGCAACGAACATTTTCTACCACGTTATTCACAAAAGCTTGGATCATGGTAAACTCGTCGCACTTAACTCATTATAGCCAAAGGTCGTCGAAGTTACTCTTCCCATTTGTAAGAAGGGAAGACGGATGCCCGGCTCGAGGGCACTGGCATTGAGGGCAGCACGCAACGAATCCTTAGGAAGCACCGGCTGGTAAGCAAGAGGTACCCCTTGATCGAAACCCATGTGACGAGCAGCACGGTCAATATTGTAAGCAGCTATCTGGAAAGACCCCACGAAGAAAGACGGCATATAACCGGGCAAGCAACTTTGAATAAACAGTTTTTCACCAACGCTCAAATCGCCATCAGAAGACAAAGACATGAGCGGAGCAGAAGCAAAAGTGTCAATTTGAGCCACTGATTTATGGACCGGCTCCCATGGACGGAAATTGATTTCGTGCAACTTGTCAAGAAAACTAACCAAGCTCACGCCAACTCTTGGACGCCTGTTCACCCATCGAAGAATTCGGGAGCCACCCCAACTCATGGGAAGCGAAGGCAACGGTTTCGGAGCATATTTCTCAAAGTGCTCCCATAGCCAGACTTGCAGAAAAGCAACGTGCACATATGAATCCACTTTCATGAAACCATTCGAAACTCGCATGTTCGCAACTAGGTGATCCAGATGCACATACAGGGAACCAAGGAACAGCTTGCCAATGGGAAGAACTTCACCCTTTGCCAACTTCACAGCAGTCGCTAACAACTCTGGTCTTATTCCTTTCTTGCCAGAACCGTCATCAAAAATGTCTCTAAACAACCAGAGAGCCAAAAACGCTGCGACATGAAGATCACTGCTTTTATGTTCAGGCTCCAACTCGTCCGGAAACCATTGAGATATCCACCAACCGTAAGGGCACCTCTCATCCTCTTTCCGGGCAGAGTCCTTCGACTTCGCAATGGAGTCGTTCCGAGCGAAATTCCCCAACTTAGCGGCAAGGTCATCCCGCATCTTCACCTCACTTTCAGATAATTGGATTTTAATATTCCCAGTTACCGGAAGATTCAGCAAGAGAGCCACACTCTCCAAGGAGAAAGTTATCTCGCCCCATCTACATATGATTGTATGGGTGACCGAGCACCATCTGGAGAGGAAAGCAACCAAGCCTGGGAATGTCCTTCCTAACTGGAGATTTATCAAGTCTTGACAAAGATCAATGACCCGAGCTCGAGTCAAGTTGGTATTTATACGCTCCTCGCTCACCATGAACTCAACCCATCTCACAAAAGAACGCAATGGACTTTGACACATCCACGAAGTCAATGTTGGAAGAGGAATATACCCCTTTATGAAGACAAACCGAATGGTGCTATCTCGGCAGGAGACCAACGTGTCCTCCTGTCATCCTCACCACCGGTTAGCAAAATTGGCACGAAACCTGGGTGATTCTTCCGAGCAGGGCGAGGGCTCTAGTGAAGAATTCATCATCTATGTTCGGCTTGGAATTATGAGCATCCTTCGACGAAGTGAAATTTGGTTCGTGTAACATCTTATTGAATTCCTTCATAACAATTTGGTAATAAGATATCTGCACAAAACAAACGAAGAAAGGCGAAGTTATCTCCCTGACACATAATCGTACCCAACAAAAAAAAAAAAAAAAAAAAAGGGGTAGGAAGACGTATTTTCTTCGGGTTCGAGACTATATACGCGACATTCTATACGGGTACAAGTGTGTCTACATTATCTTTCTTCGGGTTCAAAAATATATATGGAGTATTTTTCTATTGGTTCAAAATCAAGCGTGGTATTTCTCTCAAGAAGCAAAAATCATATATACAATATTTCCTGCGAGTTCGAAGTCATATGAAGCATATACACAGTATTCTTCTTCGGGATTCATACAGGGTTCTCTACGGGTTCGAAATACACACGCAGTATTTTCTTCAGGGTTCAAATATTTCTTTCAGAACCAAAAAATTCATATATGCAATATTTCCCACGGGTTCAAACAATATATGCAGTATTCCCTTGGTTGCATACGTACAATATTTTCTACAAGAGGCACGCTAAGGAATCATATACAAGGATTGTGGAAGCGCCTACTCTTAAGGTTTATACCTATGTGAAAAAAAGAAAGAAAGAGAGAAGAGTACTCGAAGTCATACCTAGAAGCTGGTTTCTCTTTGTCGCTAGTATGAAAAGAGGAAAGAATAAAGCGCATGAGGGGGAGAAAGGGGCTTTATGTATATATATATACATATATAGGCGTGAAAGACTTTGAAGTAAGGAAGGATTCCCCTTTTCACCAAAATCACGCGTGTAAGAAACGGGCCCACAAAGGGTGCGACTTCCCAATGCCGCCCAAAGTCACGCCTGCAAACACGGTTTCTACACTTTGTGCCGGTCCCACCAGCTAGCACACTCAGTTTCCCAATTCACTCCAACTTCCCAACGTCGCCCAAGCTGCACCGGCCCCACCAATTGCACCGACCAGCAAGCACACACGGCTTTTACACTTTGCGCCGGTCCCACCAGCTAGCCAACTCAGTTTCCCAACTCACGCCAACTTCCCAACGTCGCCCAAGCTGCACCGGCCCCACCAATTGCACCGACCTGCAAGCACACACGGCTTCTACACTTTGCGCCGGTCCCACCAGCTAGCCAACTCAGTTTCCCAACTCACGCCAACGTCGCCCAAGCTGCACCGGCCCCACCAATTGCACCGACCTGCAAGCACACACGACTTCTACACTTTGCGCCGGTCCCGCCAGCTAGCCAACTCAGTTTCCCAACTCACGCCAACTTCCCAACGTCGCCTAAGCTGCATCGGGCCCACCAATTGTGCTAGCCTCCTGATTTGTGCAAAACTACCAGAGGCAAGGATTCCAAATCCTATTTATAAAAGGTCAGACAAGCCTCTTTCAATTTTCTTTACGGTTTGTCACAATAGTTTGTCACCATCTTATGCTTACCTCGCAACAAAGCCCCCTGTTCCGAGCTAAGCGGGGGACTTAATGTTGATGGTGGTTTTTAGACAAGGGGTAAAATCGTAAAACCCCATGACCTAGTGTTACCCGCAACACATTAACTAAGAGCATTTAACTCGGTGTAAATAATTAATAGGGGTATTTTTTCAAAATACCGTTAGGGTTTTCAACACGTAACCCTAATTCCAAACCAAGCCGCACTCGCGCACCATGGCAACCATGCCAAACCAAGCCGCACTCTGCGCACCATGGCAGTAATGCCAAACCAAGCCGCACTCTGCGCACCATGGCAACCATGCCAAACCAAGCCGCACTCTGCGCACCATGGCAACCATGCCAAACCAAGCCGCACTCTGCACCATGGCAAAGAATGCCAAACCAAGCCGCACTCTCGCGCACCATGGCAACCATGCCAAACCAAGCCGCACTCTGCGTGCCATGGCAGCAATGCCAAACCAAGCCGCACTCTGCGCATCATGGCAACCATGCCAAACCAAGCCGCACTCTGCGCACCATGGCAGCAATGCCAAACCAAGCCGCACTCGCGCACCATGGCAAAGAATGCCGAACCAAGCCGCATATCACGCATCATTGGCAACAATGCCAAACCAAGCCGCATACTGCACACCATGGCAATAAATCTCCAAGCCGCTATGCCTTTGGCACATGCCAAATATAGCGCCCTAAGCTTGCAAGACTTGCAACTAGGTCAACACGGCCGCACATGCCATTGGCACATGCCAATACGTGCCGCAAGCCATATTCCAAGTCGCTATGCCATTGGCACACGCCAAATATAGCGCCCTAGGCTTGCAAGACTTGCAACTAGGTCAACATGGCCGCACATGCTATTGGCACATGCCAATACGTGCCGCAAGCCATATTCCAAGTCGCTATGCCATTAGCACACGCCAAATATAGCGCCCTAGGCTTGCAAGACTTGCAACTAGGTCAACATGGCCACACATGCCATTGGCACATGCCAATACGTGCCGCAAGCCATATTCCAAGTCACTATGCCATTGGCACACGCCAAATATAGCGCCCTAGGCTTGCAAGACTTGCAACTAGGTCAACATGGCCGCACATGCTATTGGCACATGCCAATACGTGCCGCAAGCCATATTCCAAGTCGCTATGCCATTGGCACACGCCAAATGTAGCGCCCTAGGCTTGCAAGACTTGCAACTAGGTCAACATGGCCGCACATGCCAATACGTGCCGCAAGCCATATTCCAAGTCGCTATGCCATTGGCACACGCCAAATATAGCGCCCTAGGCTTGCAATACTTGCAACTAGGTCAACATGGCCGCACATGCCATTGGCACATGCCAATACGTGCCGCAAGCCATATTCCAAGTCGCTATGCCATTGGCACACGCCAAATATAGCGCCCTAGGCTTGCAAGACTTGCAACTAGGTCAACATGGCCGCACATGCTATTGGCACATGCCAATACGTGCCGCAAGCCATATTCCAAGTCGCTATGCCATTGGCACACGCCAAATGTAGCGCCCTAGGCTTGCAAGACTTGCAACTAGGTCAACATGGCCGCACATGCCAATACGTGCCGCAAGCCATATTCCAAGTCGCTATGCCATTGGCACACGCCAAATATAGCGCCCTAGGCTTGCAATACTTGCAACTAGGTCAACATGGCCGCACATGCCATTGGCACATGCCAATACGTGCCGCAAGCCATATTCCAAGTCGTTATGCCATTGGCACACGCCAAATATAGCGCCCTAGGCTTGCAAGACTTGCAACTAGGTCAACATGGCCGCACGTGCCATTGGCACATGCCAACACGTGCCGCAAGCCATATTCCAAGTCGCTATGCCATTGGCACACGCCGAATATAGCGCCCTAGGCTTGCAAGACTTGCAACTAGGTCAACATGGCCGCACATGCTATTGGCACGTGCCAACACGTGCCGCAAGCCATATTCCAAGTCGCTATGCCATTGGCACACGCCAAATATAGCGCCCTAGGCTTGCAAGACTTGCAACTAGGTCAACATGGTGGTATGTGCCATTGGCACATGCCAAACACACACGCTGGTAGCCTAACTTGCAAACCGTGCAACCTACCACCAAGGCATTCCGCACATGCCATTGGCACATGCCAAACACACACGCTGGTAGCCTAACTTGCAAACCATGCAACCTACCACCAAGGCATTCCGCACATGCCATTGGCACATGCCAAACACACACGCTGGTAGCTTAACTTGCAAACCATGCAACCTACCACCAAGGCATTCCGCACATGCCACACGCGCCGATGCAAAGCACCACTTGCACTCAAGGCGCAACCAACGAGATATCAACACAAACCGGGGATGCTTCTTTAGGGTTTTGGTTTGGCGGTCACAAAGATGCAGCGTACACTACGCTCACATTAAGAAAGCGTGAATAGGAATAAAGCGGTCAAATAAAAGAGGAAATAATGGTGAAAAACGTTTTCACCCATTAAACCATGCGGTTACCACCTCCTCCCATTATTTCACCATTTACTCTCTTCCTTCATGAGGCCAGGGTACGTTTCAATCTCGACTTGTATAAATAGGTCTTACCTATTTCCACCAGACAACAAGTCTCGGTCAGGAGAAAAATACTACAATGGCAACTTTGCAAGCTCTCCCAAAAAGCTTTCATCTCTTGCAAGCTTCCCAAGCTTTTACTTTCTGATACAAGTCGAGATACTACTCTCCCAGAACTATTCTGGTCTCAACACCTTTCTTTGCTTCCCTCCCCAAATCAACCCTTCTCCTCCACTTTGTGACCGAAGCAAGTCTGGAATGGCCATTTCTTGGTTTAGGCCGGACTTGTACAAATTGATCTCTCGAATCTATAAAGTGCTCACGTGCAGCACATTTGTTTAGGGTTTGAACCAGTTTCTCACTCACCTACCGAATTTACCGAAATCGGCAGAAACGATTTTTACCCATAAACAGTTTCCCCTTGCGAATTACATGCTTCTTGATTGACCATCTCTCTTGTGCTGAAGAAGTTCTTGACCGACGGCGAAGGAATTTCATGCTGAGCCTCAGTCCCCAAGCGTGGTCTACGTGGCTCTATCTTGTATGCCTGATGGGTATTTTGTACGTAGTGGTCGTTGATATGGTGAAGCTCTGGATGGTATCAATCGACGAGCAACAACGGAACGGTTCTTGGCAGAAGATGTGATCAAAAGAGACTGGCAGGGAGAGGCATGGTGGCAACTTGCACGAACTTGTCACCCTTCATACAATGGTAGAGATAGTCTCGTTATTAGAGGGAGAATCTGGAACCGATGGCTTTCTTGACGTTTCTTCATGGAATAGAGAAGAGGGAGACAGTCCCCTGCCCACGAGTATCCACTAAGCTTTCGACTTGATAGATGTTGTCACGCTGGGTTCATGAGGCCGTCTTTTCGCCTGCGTTGCGCTTCATAGACGTCCAGGAATATCACCGGCCTTTGACAATACGTCTGCACTCTTGAGTATATCCTCATCTTTGGACATCTTGGAATGATAGCGTGCTTGCATCTCTCTAAATTCACCATCTTTGAGATGGGCAGTGCTAAACGTCATACTCCTTTGCCATTATCATCTTTGGATAGTGTCTTTGAGGAGTAGGGAAGTTCCTTCATGCGAATGACTTAATTAATGATGAAGCTCTTGACATGGAGAATCTGTATGTACCTCTTAAGACCCAGGTGCAATATCCTTTGGTAACGCAACTACTTCTTCTACGGGAGATGAAATTCTGAAAGCGTCTCCCATTGATGTTGCTACTACATATGCGCTTTCTTGAGCCAAAGATGAGACATGGAATATCTTGGACGTTGTTTCATCATTGTGGCAGTCATGCATGCGGTACTAGAGTTGGAGTTGACGCGCAGGATGCTGTATCTCGGTGGTTTTCCTCCTATAGGAAACTGCTTACAAAAGGGTAAACAAACAAAAGAAGGTTGTATTGCCGTTGAAATAACCCCTATGGGAGAACTTCCACAAACATCGGAAGAACCCAAGATGCTAAAGATTGGAACTAACATGGGAGCTTCAATAGTTGTAAATATATGCTTCCACGAACATCGTGAGGCTCTTCATCACAACAAGAAAAACTAACTTCAAAGCAATTAACCACAAGATTTAACATCATTGAGAACAACAACCGATGGAAGTAGTGTGCTTCTAGCTGGGCATTACTAAATCCAAGGAAACTCGATGAAAAGAAATGGTTTCAAATATATGGCATATTTCCTAATAGGCGAAGAGATTGGTGCTTCGAATATGGGTTTTTGAATTTCGCAAAAGAATAGTCAATAACCGAACTCGGGTTAACAAACAACGTTGAAGCGTGAGATCCGCTTAGTTTGAATAGTTGTACAGCGCACTTCGCGAGGCATTCCCGAAAATAAAGGATAGCTCACGGAGTTCAGAGGATGTATGAAAGCGTTGTTTTTTTAACAAAGCATGATTGACAGGTACCGCCCTATTGATGCGCAATTACACCTTGAGGTGTCGGCTCCAGTAGATCTGAAGATGTCCCGGGCCCGCTCTCGTCCGGGCTGACATAATAGGTGAACCCTTTGTGATGATTTGAAGATGACAATATTCGTTGAATCTTCAGAAATGCTTCATGTTGTAGTGCGGTCCAGACGAAACTTGCTCCTTTCTTCAAACAAGGGAGTGAATGAAGCAACGAGCTAGGCTAGACCCGGGTATAAAACGTCGAATGTAGTTCACCTTGACCATGAAGCTTTGGATCTCCTTCACGGTTCGCTAAAATGGCATTGTGAGGATAACTTCATCTTAGATTTAATTGCATCATGCTCATACATCCTTATCTGGTTGTAGCCGCTACATCCATCCATGGAGGATAACATGTCGTGTCCACTGGTAGTATCTACCAACATGTAGATGTTAGGTAGAGGAAAATCGTCTTTGTGGCATCATTCGTTCAAGTCTCTGGAATCCATGCAACACCTGATCTCGCGCCTGAATTGCTTCGGAGATTGTTTGATCGGCTTGGATCGGAGAGTGTATGAATGCTTACACAAGGTCGAGCTAATGGAGATAGGCCTAGGAGATTTCTCATCATCGAGCTCATCAGATGTGGAGTTGGTGCCATCTTGCAGCTGTCGTGGAGCATCTAGAACTTCTCCCTGTGGATCGTCGTTGTTGTAGCATTCCGTTGGGCGGAGAGAAGAACTGAGATGCCTTGTCAGCAAGGATGCATCATGGGGCCTAGCCTTGGATGATGCAAGTCGGCCCTCCTCCTGGATTGACGCCCACGTGGGGAGTGGGATGCAATGAACTCTGTCTGATCTTTCCCGCGGAGCTTCCCTCAGTTCGAACAGTTTCACTCCGCATATTGGTGTGTACGGAGACAATGATGCAGGGATACGAACGACTTCTTTATTCAGCATAATCTTCAGGCATTGGTGATACGTTGAAGGGACGATCCTATTGTCATGAAGCCATGGTCTCCCTAGTATCATATGATAGTTCGGCTCCTTCTCGATGACTTCGAATTTCACTTTCGACAGAACGGGCCCTACTGATAAATTCAGATTGACATACCCGTATGTGCTGGTCTGGCTTCCTTCAAAGCCTGTCATTGTGGTAGGCTGTCGTATGATCTTGCATGGGCGAACTTTGCTGTCCTGAGAGTCTTGAGAGTAATCACATTCGAAGACGCTCCCGTGTCGATGAGGGTCCTCTTGAACTCTAAATCCTTGATGCGTGCAGTAACATGTAGGGCCCGGTTGTGACCTTCCTCCGCCATCATGTCGACCTCTGTAAATATAACATTATTCACAGATGTTTCTGATGCGTTCGAGACTTCTGGGCGTGAAGGAGCCAAGTGCACGTCCAGGGTTATCTGGTTAATTGCAGCAAACATCTCCGCCCGTTGATTCTTCGAGAGGTGTAAAACTTTGCATAAACTTCCCACTAGAGAAGCCGCTTCCTAATCCAACGGCCTCTGGTTCATAGTGAAACTATTGACTTGAGGAGGATCGCTGCGAGGATCAGTCCCCAGTGTAGAAATCTCTGTGACAGGAGAACTGCTCGTATCTGATGTCATCTCGATGAGGAGATCAAGTATGTTGTTTATCGCTTCTTTGATCAGGTCCACATTTCTTTCCAGAACTTCTTGCCTCCGCGCTAGTTCAGCCAGCGTTGGGATTTCTTCATCGGTTGAAGCGACAGAGATAACGGGGGTATCGAAATATGGAAATTCGTTATAAACAGAATTGTTCAAAGGAGGGTGAAAAACATTACCATTAATTTGAGGGATTCTGGCTGAGATACGTCGCGGTAAAATCATCCCTGAGGCCAACCATCTTTTGAAAATCTTGAGATCGCAACCGAGAGATTAATCTCCCACTGTGGTCACCAATTGTTTATGGGTGAAAACTATTTCTGCCGGTTTTGGTAATTTGGGGTGTGTGGATGAGAAACGAATCTAAACCCTAAACAAATGCACTGCACGGGAGTGCTTGTGATTCGAGAAATCAATCTGTACAACTCTGGCCTAAACCAAGAAATGGCCGTTCCAGACTTGCTTCGGTCACAAAGTGAATGAGATGGGGTTGATCTTAGGGAGAGAAGCGAAGAAGGTGTTGAGATTGTGAAGGTGTTGGCTATGTATGACTTTTATCAGAAAGTTGAACTGGCTTGCAGAATGTAAGCTATCAGTTCTGGTGTTTGGATACGATTGTATCAACACTTGGTTTTCTATCTTGTCTTGTCTTTGGAAATAAGGAGGAGAACCTATTTATACAAGTCATTAAGCCTAACCCACATCTCTCATGGGAAGTGAAGGAAGTGGAGTGATGGAGTAGTGGAGTTGTGTGTTAGTGTCACACGACCAGTCTTGCCCACTTCTCACGTCATCACTAACCGTCCATGACTTCCTGACACGTTCTTGTGATGGCGCGTTGTGCGTTGCATGCTGTAAACCACCAGACCAATACCCCAGTAAGTATCCCCCCAGTTTGTGACACGTTTGATATCTCGAATGTGTGGATCGTGGGACCCATAGAAAGTAGCATGTTATGCTGGATTAAATAACTAAGTTATTTAGGAAGTCGATATTTATGAAATATCGTGTGTATTCTATGCAGGTAACGCATCGAATATATTCAGCATGTGTGAAGCATCGTTGTTTTAAGGCTTAACGGAGTAAGTAACGAATTAAGCGTCTTAAAACAGCATCACGTCCAGCCATCTTCGAGTGATCGTTTGGAGGTTGTATGGGCAAACCACGCTTTGGCCGATCACTTCATGTGGAAGAGTGGTGGACGGTGATCGTGGTGATGCCTTGCTGGTCGCCTAACTCCTAACCAGGGCTTCTTAACCAAGCTGGTAGAGTTGGACGGACGAGATGATCTGTGACGCTCATCTGCGACCGTTGATGAAGTTTTAGGGTTTTGAAGAGGTGCGCAAGCATCACTCTTCAGCTTGGTCGAATCCAAGCATGGGAGACGTTTTTGACAGGACCGACCGGGCATGCGTGTAGACGGCTTGCCGGTGTACACGTCCGTACCTCACTGTCCCATGAAAGTGTGATCTAAACCACTCAATTTGTCCGGCAAAGAGGAGCGGCTGTGATTGATTTGCGACATAAATCCCATGCCGCAAAGGAGTTGAAGACCGCACGTCATGCCTACTTCGGGCGTGCGTTTCGAGACGTCCAGCCATGGTTGGCCTTGGTTGATCAGTCAGGCGTGTAGATGGGCCCACGGTGATCGTGTTGACATGCTCGGGACCCTTTGAATCTACATCTACACCCTCCATCTATGCTTGCGAAGATGGACGCTCGTGATCGATTAGCGACACATGTAATATGCCGCAAACCCTAATTAGGATTTTGGATCGGTCGTGTGTACATGATTTCAGCCTAACGGTTTGGCAGGCTATGCTCCTCCTTTGGGGAGGCCGACCATGTGGGGCCCACATTGGGTCGGTGGTGAACATGGTGATACCTGAATGACGGTCCTAAGCCTGATCTAATCCATCCAAACATGCTGGTGAAGTTGGATGGTCGTGATCAATTTGAGACCTTAGTGGAATTTCCTGCAACCCTTTAAGCATTACGCCGGCCATACTTTGGGCAAACGCACGTTGCTCTATGGCTAGGTCAGGAGATGGTCGACCAGGCAGGTAGAGAGGGGGCCCGGTGGTGTGCAGGACAAGCTTGTGCGACCGGTCATGGGATAATCCACGCCGTCCAATCATGCCGGTGAAGTTGGAAGAACGTGGCTGGTTTTGAGACTGCCGTTGGAGATCTTGTGCGCATAAGCTTTTCCAAGCTGCTCTACACCAGTCCAACCATCCTACTTTAGGCTGGTGTTCGGTGATTATTTGGGAGGCATGGTATGTATTCGACCGACCAGGGCATAAACGGGCCCGATGATGGTCATTAAGGTGGTAGCCTGCTCCTGCTGAGGATCATCTAGGCTGGTTAAATTATGCGGACAACTTGCGCGGTCGTGAATGTTTCTGAGACTGATATGGACAGTCCATATTCAATTATGCTCAATCGGGCTTGTATAACACACCGAGAGATGTATGCTCAATCGGGCTAGTATAACACACCGAGAGATGTATGCTCAATCGGGCTAGTATAACATACCGAGAGATGTAGCATGTACGGGTATTTCGTGCATGCCTCACTATTAACACTTGGAGATTCGTGTTACTCTGCTGATAGCAACACTCAGTCGTCATGCCGCACTAATAATGAGAGTTCTGTGGGAACATCACAGGAAATACAAGGCTATTCATGCATTAATTAATAATGCTATAAATTCACAGGGTATATGGGATTGTTGCCACATGCTCCAACCTGGATGAATTTAGTGTATTTAATTCACAGAATATTGGGATTGTTGCCACATGCTCCATTCTAGGTGAATTAGTAAAGTGAAGAAGTATTCATCACTTATCAGTGGCTTTATCCTTTGCAAGATGTCAGCGCATAAATTTGGTTTTACAATTTTAGCCCTAAACTAAAATCCACCATCAACAAACCCAAAGTCGAAGACTTTAATAAACAAATCTGTATCACACAGAAAAGTCTACGGTAATAGATAAATCCGTCTCCCACGAATATACCTACGAGTTTTGTTCCGTCTTTTATAAATCAAGGCGAACAGGAACCAATCTATAACCCGAACTTATATTCCCGAAGAACAACCTAGTATTATCGATCACCTCACAATAATCTTAATCGACGCAGCGAAAAAGGTATTGCGGAATCACAAACGATGAGACGAAGATGTTTGCGACTTCTTTTTATCTTACCTATCGGAGATAGAAATCTCAAGCCAATTATTACAATTGTACTCGTACGATAGAAATAGCAAGATCAGATCACACAACTACGAGAAAGTAGTATCGGTATGGCTTCACAATCCCAATGAAGTCTTTAAGTCGTTAACCTAGTTTAGAGAAGAAAACCTAATGTTAAAGGAGAATCGACTCTAACTTATACAACTAGTATCACACATAAGGTGTGGGGATTAGGTTTCCCAGTTTCTAGAGTTCTCCCTTATATAGTCTTTCAAATCAGGGTTTGCAATCAATGTTAGCTTGGTAACAAAGCATTCAATATTCACCGTTAGATGAATACCTGATTAGATTCAAGCTAATATTTCTCAACCGTTGGATCGAAAACTTAGCTTGTTATACACACATGAAATGCACGTTTCTAGGCTTGTGTAAACGTACCCAAACATGTACATTTGTTGGTTCAACAATAGTTAACCAAAAGGTTAGCCATATGAACAATTTCATATCAACCATATTCTTCTTCACCATAACTAGTCCAAATGACTCAAATGAACTAGTTAGAGAGTTGTTCAATTGCTTAGATCTTTATGTAACTACACAAGACACAATCGAAGCAAAAACGATTTGATTCACTCGAATCGGTTCATGAACTTTATAGCCACGGTTTGCAAAAGCATTCCTTAGTTTATTTAAACATGAGTTCAAGAACAATCGTTTTTAGATATAACCAACTCAAGTTCGCGGACTTAAGTTCACGGAAGGAGTTCACAAACTCTAGCAGAAATTCTCGGGTCGAGAACTTCCGCCAGTTCACGGACTGAGTTCGCGGACTTGGCTCACGCCACCATTCCAGTTATCTTGATCAACAAAGTTCGCAAACTTTGGTTCAAGGAATAAGGACTTATACATATATGTGTTTCCACAACAATGCTTATATCCTACCATAGTTATGTACTCTAAACTCTCATTTCAATCATTGAAACATTCTCAGAGGACGTTATATCGTTGTTATTCACAAACCATTTTTCGTCAGAGCAATGTTCAAAGTGATTGAAACATAACATGACTTTCGTCACTAGGTAAAGATGAATTTGGCTAAAGCGAAAGCTTACCAACACATATTTCGAGAAATAGATAGGCGAGATAAACTCGGCTCAAAATACCAAATGTGTATAATCTTAGTCTATATAGCAAAACGACTTTTGTCTCAAGATAGGAGATAAATAGACTTTTGAGTGATAGATAAGTTCAAGTCTCCACATACCTTTTAGTCGATGAAGTTACACCGGTTCCTTGGGTAGTCCTTCATCTTGTATGATGATTGCCATGGAGTTCTTGAGCTCAACTACACTTTCTATCCTAGTCCGAGACCTTGGCTATAGTAGACTAGAAATCAAGACTTATATTTTTGATCACTAACATTGACAAACATGCTTGAGATAGCAACGCATGCGAGTTCGACCGAGCAATGCTCTAACAGTTTAGCAAACCAAAAATCGACTAAGCGCCTTAGTTCCTTTGCTAAACCGATTATACAAATACAATCGCTTGTTCGATAAGACCAAAATAAAGATAACTCTATTTTTCTCATCAGGTTCTAATTATCCATATAACTTAGACCTTTTAACTTTTAAACAAGACAAGTACTAGGTTAGTTAACTAGCATTCTTTGTTAAGGCATTCGATTAGACTTGAATAATCGAAACCTCCACTTTGATAAGTCTAACTAAGATCAGAATTAACTTAGTTTCTCTTATCCGGAATTGAATTGGACTAAACAATTTATCCCGTAAACCTTTTCTTTCGTTAAGCCATAAAAAATTCATACAAACCAAATAAATAAACTTGCATAATTATTCACCTCAACCGAAAGCAATTGAAACAACATAGACATTAAAGCACCGCAATTGCACCGAAATTTTGTAAGCCTAAACGATTGATACAAAACAATAAAGCAAGATAACAATAGTTTTTCTTAACCGGAAACAATTGAATCACACACACATCCATACACAAATAATGGAATAAAACATCAATTGTGCCGAAATTTTGTTAAGCAAAAGCAATAAATATACGTAATAAACTCAGGATTTTCTTAAACAGGAAAACGATTAACTAACAAAGTTGTTACCTCAAATTTCGCATCCTCTTCTCCAATATGTATGCATCTTCTTTCCAGGGAGAATTGATAACGAAATATCATTATGTTGTCATCTTTATGCAAAACAAAAGAATAACAACAACCAACCTTTACCAGAGAAAGGTTGAAAACCGGTTTTAACTATTGCAAGCAAAAGTTGAAACCACAAAACACATATGCTTTTATGCTAAACCAAACGATTCAACATATTGTGAATTTTTCACATATTGTTTCAATCAGAACCCCTCATGATCCTTTGATAAAGCCTACCAACATGGGCTAGAACTTAATCATGTTAAACCAAAAAGTCACCCAAACCATAAGAGTTCACAACATATGAGATCGAATATCAAGGTTAGAAAACCGAAATCAAACATCCCATACACATACATAGCAATAAGATAAAGCATTCAAGCACAAGCTATGTAAACATAAACTATCACAAGAAAAATTATAAATCAAATAATTTTATTCAAAATAAGATAGTTTTATTCATAATAGACTTTATTGAAAGAATCAAAAACTACTGTCTATTTTTTTTTCTTGAAGACAAGTCAGTCTTCATTTGTTTGCTCATCAGAATCTTCCTTAGAGTCTTCTTCTTGTTCTCCTTTTAGGAACTCATTATTGATCATTAGGATTCCTTCAAGGGTTTCTGGATCATCTCTATAGGCAAATGCCAACTGTTTCTGAATACAATCCAATTGTCTCCCAAGACGTAAAATGTGGAACATGAGATCTCCATTACTATAGATTTGATCATATGAGATACTAGATCCCTTTTGAGTTCCACTCATCCGATTGATAATTCCCTGAGAGACAGTTTTAGTATCTTTCTCATCTCCAAAGTTGTTCCCTTTTTGCACTTTCACACAACTTGGTGATGAGACAGGGATATCCAAGATTTCTATGGAATCCTGTGATATTTAGAGATTCAATGATTTTAATCATTTGATTGATAATTATTCCACAAATATCAATTCGTTTCTTTCCTTCAAGAAGGTAGTATATCAGTTCAGCAAATTCTCTATTCCATAGAGAAGAATCTCTTGTATAAGCAAACAGAGTTTCTATATCAAGCTTGCCGAAAATCCTTAGATGTAAGGGTACGTCTCTGGTTAGCATCTTTCCCTTTTTCCATTCAACAGTTTTTCCAGTGATAAGTTTTGAAATGTTATCGTGCTCAATTTCAGAACCTTTAATCATATGCCCTTTCACATTGTAATTGATGATTGTTGATATCATCTTTCTGTTGACATGAAGAAAAGTACTTCCAACCAAAGTGCTAAAAGTGAGCTTTTCATGATTAATATTGTGAATATTACCAACTATATCAGGTGAATATTTTTCAAATCCGAACATATTTCCCTAGATTCGGTCTTGCACAAATTTCACATAGCTGGTTGCTGAAACATCTGGATCGAATCTCTTTTCTTCAGTGAAGCCTACTCCCTTCAAAGCTTGATATCTTTCAAAGCATGTGTTATCTACAAAATTTGTAAGATCGTGCTTCCCTTTGATCAAGTGAGGATACTTGATTTTCTCAATATCTCCAGAAGGAATAAATGGATTCAAGACAAACTTGTCAGTTTCAGAGATTTCTTTTCTTGATTTCCTCTTTCCCATACTTGCGAAAATATGATAAACCGTAGTTACGGTTTTGACCAATCTTCCCCAATATGTTTCAACACCTAGCAATAGATTATCTTTTATAGGAAGACTTGAAATCAAAGACCGGAAATAACTAGTTTTAGGAAATACTAACAAAATCGGAAACCAAGGCTTGTGGGAAAACAATTCTGATTTTGTATCTAGGTCTTTCTTTTGGAAAACCGGTTTTTCATGGACTGGATCTTTATTTCGGATTGATTCCATGTTTTTGTCCAAAAATTTGGTTACTCTTTTATTACCAGAATTTGATAATATCACTTGAAATTTACTCAAGAATTTACTAGAGTATACTGAGATAAATTTGAACAAAATATGATATTTGTTAAAAATACCATCAGAATCATAAACCCTGTAGTATTTGAAAATATCACTTGCTTCATTAAAACAGTTGTGAGGTGTATGAAGCAATCCATTGTTAATAGAAATATTAAATGAAAACTCATTCCTTGTAGGAATACATATCTTCCAAAATCGCCTCATAGACGGCAATATATTGACGGTCTTTGCTCTGAAAATGTACATATATATACTTTGGTAGTTTATCCAAAATATATTTAAGATTCCAGATTTTTCTAGAACGCAATAGTCACGGTTCATATAAAGAAAAATTCCTAGAGGAATCTTATGCATTTTCGAGATACAACCTGTCTCATAGAGTATTGTATCATTACTACTAAACATGTTAGTATCCAAGACAATGATATACAATTCTATGATATCCCACTAATTATGAAAGTTTTCCAAGACATACATGGACATAATTACAATCCCTAAAACATTTAGGAACAAGAGTATTACAAACTTCATTCACGTTTTCCACCACGAATTTTTGAAGTAGTCAAATCTTGCCGTTACGTTAACTGAATCGACCATTAGATTCAATTTCTTATAGGTTGGATCGCACCAAACACAGATTGTTAGATCTTTTCATGTTTGCCTGCTCTGATACCAATTGATAAGATGAGGGTACCCAAATATACCTCAATCTAAAACTTTTCCACCTATAAGTCATTTTTACGAAAGTGATTGTCTATGGACTGATTCGAGACAATACAACTAATCGGTTCACACTTCGTGTGATCGTCTATGGATACGAGATCGAGACAGTACAACAACGAAGTATGTTTACTTGATAAGAGGTTCGAACTTAACCAAACACAATAGGATTACTATCAAGTAAATAGGAATTAACGTTTGTGTATTTTACTTCTAATTATAATAAAAACAATTATAATTACGGAAATAGAAAAGTAAAAGACACAGCAAATTTTGTTAACGAGGAAACCACAAATGCAGAAAAACCCCGGGACCTTGTCCAGAATTGAATACTCTCAGGATTAAGCCGCTATACAAAATCAAACCAACTTCGTATAGTTGAGACCAAGCAACTAAACTTATAATTCACCTAATTTTTTCTGTATTCCCACGCCTCCAACGTATAAATAAGTCACGTACTTGAAACAATTCCTTTGGTTCGTATTGCAAACAGTAAAGGAACAAAAAATCTGTTTGGTAGCAACTCTTTTCAACCAAGTGATATGAGTTCGACAAAAGGCTCTTCCGTTTATCCCAATAAACCCCTTTGTCAGGTCCTTAGATCTATCTACTAACATTTACCAAAGTAATCGTCTAGATTTTGCAATCAATACTTTGAATCACAAAGAAACGTATTGATGCCGATCTACTCAACTAATCAATCCAATTTACCACAAGGATAAACTGATTATAGTTGGATCCTCTTTAACCGAAACAAGTATTGTGCACACCAAAGATTATGAACCCAAATCAGAAATCTTCAAAGTCTTCTTTGTCTTCAAATCTTCTTAGATCTTCAATAAACACCTGCACACAATCAACATGAATCTCTTGTGATCAATCACGCACAGAACAGAGTCTGTTAACAATGGATTATCACAAGACGTCTTTAGATCTACAAACAGTCAAAAGATCCCCGTCGAAACTTCGATCTAGTTTGAGTGAATCTTCTATCATAAGAGAAGATTCTCAAGCATAAACAAACTAGGTGCAATCAAAGTTCAACAACCGTTAGTCAATCAAATCAATCGAAAACTAATAATAAACCGCAATTATCTAGTTTCCCACCAACGGTACTAATAGAGCTTCTCAATCCCAAAGAAGTCTATAAACTGAGCGGCCGTAAGAGATTTCGCCTAATTAGGTTACTTTCCTTTCCGAATAGGCGGCTCCACCAGTAACAACACAACTTGGTAGTTTTGATGGCTCTGAGGATTAGTTTGCTAGAAATGTAAACTTTGGTATTTATAGACCAAGGAAGTTTGGACACCAAGGAATTTCCAAAACCGTAAATATTCTCAAGATATGCAATATATTCCAGATTCGGTTTCCATAATTCCTGGAAATGCTTTGTCCAAACATTGACCGAAAATCTCTTAGAAAATATCCAATTAGTAAATGCACATTACCAATTTTCATTTTCCAAAAATAAAATTAAAAACCTTAATTAAAAGATTTTCAACTTATTTTTTTTCGATCCAGTATTTTCCTTTAGCTATTAAGGAATATCTTTGAACAATAAAAGATAAGCGTTACTGCACATGTTCAAAGTATGTCGACATCTTTACTTTGTAAGTCCTATTTCATACTTACAATCTTGAAACCGATTTGCCACACTTCCAAACGAGTTTAGAATTGGTTCATCTGACTTTCAGGAACTATGTGATTGATTAAGAACACTCAATCACAAATCATGGGTTTCACGGTTCTACCAAAACAAGTTTCGGTTCTACCTCCATGTGAGTATTGTGCATAGTCACACTAGCTTTCCGAAAATTCGGTTGACTAGGTACTAGGATCGGTTACCCACATACTTATGGTAACTACTTGTATTTGTTGCACATGTCCATAGGATCGGTTCTCCTTTCACTAAAAACTTGTTGCACATGTTCATAGGATCGGTTCCCCCATCTACTAAAAATGTGTTGCACCTCTTACAAGGATCGATTCCCCTCTTGTGATCGGTTGCACCCGGTTCCCCTTTGCTAAGAGTTGGTCATACCAATAACACTAAATCGATCATACCATCTCAGGTGATTACTTAAGATCGGTTTCACTAATAAAAGTCATACAAATACAAAAGTCAGGCCTTTGTGAATAGTTTTACCAAGAACATAAACAAGTCATGAGTGGTTATACTAATCACACATATTGGTAGTTCAAAAGATATGCAATGAATAACAATACCAATAAGCCTAGCAATTTCCCTTTCGATTCACGAAACAAGTTCATGAATTTACTTCCTTTAAACTAACGTAAAACATTGTTTCCTATGATGAAATCTTCACCTCATACCCATACATAATCACAATAGCATTCAAACGATTATGTCGATGTATTATATACGAAGTTCAAAAGATAAGTGTTATACTTTCTATTGTATTCCTTAATACTACGTCTAACTAGAGTGTAATCATTCATGCTTCGCAGTTATGTTTTCAATATGCACGACTTGAAAGATACATTAGGGAATGAAACAGTTCAAGTCTAATATCACTAACCTCAAGTTGAAGGATTATGTTGTCGTTGTAGCTCCTTAATTCTTTACTTCTTCAAGTCTTCGCAATACTTGTAATGTCTCATATCCTAATACTTTCAAGCTAACCTATACGAAGTTGACTCTAGTACATAATCAAACGACTCTTTAAATAAGTTTTGGTTCACTAAAATATGACAACCAAACTTGACATACCAACGCTTGGTAGGTTCAACCGAGCTATGCTCTAACATAAAGATTAAAGAAAATTTGAAGACGAAAAAGATTTCTTATTGGTTTCTCATATCTTTGTATTGGACAAACCTTGATCGGCTGGGATTCAACTAGAATCATATTTATTCGATTGATAGTTGTGTGAGATGGGTAACGCCTAATAGTTCTCTTGATATCTATTTTGATTGTTCCAAATCCGTATCTTATTACTTCGATAATAGAGATTGGATTGATCTAACCAGGCAAAGGAGTTTATTATCTTAAACGGAAGAGCCTTTGCATATGACTTGAGATATCTTTATCTTAAAGAATCAATAGAGTTGTTACCAAACAGATTTGTTGTTCCTTTACTGTTTGGAATACGATCCAAAAGAATTATTCAAGTGTGTGCACTCATCGAAGTCGGAAGCGCAGAGATACTGAGGAAACTAAGTGGGTTTTTCTGCATTTGCGGTTTCCTCGTTAACAAAATCTTGCTGCGTCTTTTACTTTTCTATTTCCGTAATTATAATTGTTTATTATAATTAGAAGTAAAATACACAAACGTTAACTCCGCTTTACTTGATAGTGATCCTATAGAGTTTAGTTAAGTCCGAACCTATTATCAAGTAATCACACTTTGGTAGTCGTATTGTCTCGATCTCATATCCATAGACAATCACACAAAGTGTGAATACCGATTTGTAGTATTGTCCCGACTTTGTCCATAGACAATCACTTTTGGTAAGAGGACTTATAGGTGGATAAATTAAAGATTGTGGTCTATTTAGGTACCTTCTTCTTTTCAACCGCCTAGCATAATCTCTCACCTGAGCACAAGCGACTCGTCCCAAGTTGTATCCTATCTATTACCGATGTTGTTCCTACTTACCCATTGCAATTATCCAGCAGTGTGGGATTTGTAATGACAATACTGTGATCATCCAGCAGAAGTTTCCAGATAGGTCACCGATCTTTTGACTACTCTCGTCCGACCAAGCTTAACTAAGAAGTTTTTCCCACAACTCATTCAAGTGTACCCATCAGGCTCGTCCGAGCACGCTTAACTAAGAAGTTTTTCCCTCAACTCATTCAAGTGTACCCATCATACCTGGGTGTTAAGAAAGGACAAACAAATACCTATATTCCAATTAGCAAACTTTACCAGCCGAATTGAGGTGTTACAATACCACCACCTTCAATTAGATTCAGAATATATTTAATCACATATTTCCGACGTTCCCTGCCACTCATGAGACCAATACCTGACCCGACCTGTCTAGCATACTCTCTCATCCTCGACAGGAGACCCGTCGTCCGCTGTGATACCATTTTTAATGACCCGACCGTCCACCGATATTGTCCTCATTTAGCCACTGCGGTTACCCGGTAGTGTGGGGTTTTCAACGTGTAGCGCTCCGGCCATCCAACAACGGCTTCATGCGAGGCCACCCATCCCTAGATTATTCCCGTCCAAGCATGATTAACTGCATAGTTTTCTGCCAACTCTGATGCCAACTATGCTGAAAAGGCCTCAGTGTTAGGAAAGGATGAACCAATACCTATATTTCATTCGATGAACCCCACCTGCCGAATCGAGATATTACAATACCACCACTGTAAATTGGATCCGTTCTCGGTTCCGAAATATATCCAAGCCCATATATCTAACATTTATTGCCCCTAATGAAAAAAATACCTGATCCAACCCAACCAGCGTACATTGTCACCTTGGTGGCCCGTCGTCGGTTATGATACCATATGCAATGACCCAACCCTCCACTATATTATTCCTACTTAGTCACTGCGGTCATCGAAATTGTGGGGTTTTCAACGGTCACCACTGCGGTCATTCCGCAACAACTTCCCAGGAAGCCACTCATCCTTGGATTACTCTTGCCCGGGCACACTTAACTATAGAGTTTTTTGCTAACTCTTGATTCATTTGTGCTACAAATGCCTTGGTATTATTAAATGATAACCATTACCTATATTCCAATCGGCAAACCCCACCTACCGAATCGAGTATTAAAACACCACCACCACTTTAAATTAGAGTCGTCCCCAGCTACTAAATATATTCACGCATCCCAGATTTGTGACATTCCCTTCCTCTCATGAGGCAATACCCGACCCAAGTCGTCTTGCATAGTATCTTACCTTGACAGGTGAACCATCGTCGGATCTGATACCATTTGTAAAGAACCAACCTTCCACTATATTTTCCTCACTTAGTCATTGCGGTTATCCGACAATGTAGAGTTTTCAACGGGCGTTGTTACGATTATCCATCAACAACTTCGCGAAAGATCACCATCCCTAGATTACTCCTGGCCGAGCGCACTTAATTGTAGAGACTTTCAACTTTGATGTTAATTGTTTTGAGAAAGCCTCAGTTTAATGTAGACGTTCCTTGCCTCCCGTGAGACCAGTATATGGCATAATCTCCCATATACCCTCCCACCCAAGCACAAGCAACTTGTCTTTAGTTGTATCCCAACTATTATCGATATTGTTCCCACTTACCCACTGCGGTTATCCATCATTTTTAAGTTTTTAACGGCACTATTACAACCATCCAGTAGCAGTTTCCCCAGAGGTTACCCATCCTATGACTACTCTCGCCCGAGCACGCTTAACTAAAAAGTTTTTACCACAACTCAATCAAGTGTACCCATCAAGCCTCGATTTTAGGAAAGGAAAAACCACTACCTATATTCCAATTAACGAACCCTACCTGCCGAATTTAGGTATTACATATTTCCTTTAGATATGTTTCAATCAAGGTCTGGCAATCTGTTTGCAATAGAAAAATGTCCAACAAACCTCAAGGATCTGGAAAACTTACACTCTTATGAAAGAAAAGTCTGGATCACTACCGTCCCACAAAAACAATCTAAACAAATCAAACCAAAAGTGATTTAGAAATTTATCTTGTGGAATCACAAAGTTTTGAGACAAATAATACTTCTTGATTTCGATTTATCTTGTTCTTGACCTATAGTTCGGAAACTACAAATATCAAGAATAAAATATGGATATAAAAAAACTATCAAGTAATAATACCAAAGTCATATGACATGTCTCACTAGATAAAATGGTATATAATATGAGTAAATAGGATGGTCAGTCTTCACATACCTTTGTTGATGAAGTTCTCATTGACCCCGTCGTTTTTTTGTCTTTAATCTTCAAGGTCGATTGGTGAATTATGATATTCAAATAACTTGTTTTATTCCTAGTCCGAGACTGACTTTAGTAGACTATAAATCAAGACATAGTTTTGATCAACTAAAATTTACAACAAGCTTGACATACCAATACTTGTGAGTTTGACCAATTGATGATCTAACAGCCTCGCCCTTTGTCAATCTAGTGACAAAATTATCAATTACATATGGATTAAAACATAAAAACTTTCAACTCCACCATGCACTTGATTTATTGAATCTCCAACACTCTTGAATTCTTCATTCTTCAGCTTCTTATATGGTTTTGCATGTGTTCATTAAGCACCTTGTTGTTGAAGATCCGTAGCTTATAACAACTCACGAGAATACTCAAGTTAGAGCATTCAAAAAGAATAATTAATCTACTCAATGGTTGTTAAACCAGTGCATAGTATTTTTACCTACTTCAAAATCTATTGTATCAAGACTTTAAAGCAATACTATGGTGATATGTCCCCCCCCTATCTTTACATGTCTCTTTTTGCTTGATTTGAAGTTTCCCCCACCCCCAGAAAATTCTCACTAAAGGCATGTATCTTAGTAGATTTATACTAAACAATTTTCCCCATTTTTTGTCATAAATTGACAAAGGTTTTGAATAGGGATCGTAATGAACCACGCCTTAAGAGATTATCAATAAGAAAGTTTCATACTAAATTTTTTCGACGATACCACTAATCATCCAATAGAGGTTATTTTAAAGGTATTTGTATTGAACCAGTACAAGATTGGAATTCCACATGAAGAAATTAAGACTAAGATCTAAGAATACAACTACTTTAATTTATATCTTATATGTTCATCAAAGAGAGCTCACTCCCCTCTTACATATTAATACCCCAAAACCCTAATAGACACTGGCCTCTCTCCACTCTACAACTGTAATAAATCCAGTCGTTCCCTAATCTCGAATAACAGTTATTCAAATAACAAAAAATGTTGTAACCGATAAAACATACATGAAAGGTTAAAGCACTAGACATTCCAAATGAGGGCACCCTGATAAGGGCTACCATAACATGACTACCATGTAGATCAGTAGAGGTACATGACATTCCCTCTCTTTAAAAAATATCCATGTCAGGGAAATGAGTTGTGACGTTGGTTGCATCCTCTCAAGTAGCATTCTCAGCCGTGGCATTGGTCCATTGAATGAGTATTTGAAGTATGTCTGAGCCACCACGTGAAATAGTTCTGATAGGCAAAATTTCAGCATAATCAACAACCACCTGATCCTCATGATCAACCACTAGCCGTTGAGGAGAAAGATGATGTGCCAAGCCAATTTTCTTCTTCAACTGTGAAACATGGAAAACTGGATGGATTCTGGAGCCTGGAGGAAGTTTCAACTTATAAGACAACGTGCTGACTTTCTGAATCACTTTAAAAAGATCATAATACTTGAAAGTCAATTTGAAGTTCTTGCACAAAGCAATGGAACCTTGCCTGTAAGGTTGAAGCTTAAGGTAAACCAGATCACCTATCTTAAAACTCATGTCAGCTCTCTTTAAATTAGCAAACAACTTCATTCTCTCTAGAGCTTTTAAGAGAGTATCTTTCAATATGTTCAAAACTATATCCTTATTCTTCAGATAGTCTTCCACTTCCTCCACAATAGTGTCAAATTGCAAAGGAAAATCCGGATGAGGAAGATTGCAGTCGTACAATGCCTTGAATGGACTCATCTTGATGCTGGTGTGATTGCAAGTGTTATACCACCATTCTGCCAAAGGAAGACACTGAAATCACTGCGTTGGTTTCAAATCAGTCACGCATCTCAAATAATGTTGAATACAAAATTAACTCTTTCAGTATGCCCGTCAGTTTTGGGATGATATGCAATACTGATGAATTCCTTAGCTACATATGCAAATGTATAAGGGTGTTGTAGGCCAGTAAAATGGTTGTACTTGGTGAGTCTATCTACCACCACCAAAATAATTGTCTTTCCTTTGACTAAGTGATAAACCCACAATGAAATCCATAGACATATGTTGGAAATCCTGATCTAAAATGGAAAGTGGTTGTAACAATCCAGGAAGATGAACATGTTCACCTTTGTTTTTTTGATACACATCACATTGACTAACAACGTTCAAGATGTCCTTTTTTATACCAGGCAAGAAGAAATAAGATTAGCTCTGACATAAGTAGCATGAATGCCCGAGTGACCTCCCACATCAGAAGAATGAACTGAGGAGAGAATAACTTGCCTTACGTTGTGACGTTGACCAATGTAAAGTCTATTTTTGTAACTGAGAATACCCTCCTTGAGTGTGTAATGAGCATTAAAAGTACAATTAATCAGAAGTAAAGACATGAGTTGGTGAATTTTCTCATCCTCCTTGTAGCTGTCCAAAATATCTTGAGTCCAAGAAGGTGCGGAAAAACTTAAGACAATGCAATTAGCTTCAGGTGGGGTTCTTCTTGAAAGTTCATCCGCAACTTTATTATCAATGCCCTTCTTGTAAGTGATCTCATAATCAAAACCCCAATAGCTTCATCAAGCAATTTTGTTAGAGAATAGTGGTGATTCTTTATTCCATAAATAACTTAATGATTTGATGATCAGTCTTAGTAATAAAATGATGACCCTGTAAATAATATCTCTATCTGGTGACATCCTGAATAATGTCTAGTAATTGCTTTTCATAGGTGGATAGACCACAAGCTTTGGGTCCAAAGGATTTACTAAAGAATGCAATGGGTTTACCTTTTTGCATGAGGAAAGCACCTGGAGTAGTATCAAAAGCATCTGTCTCAAAGATGAGTGGTTAAGAGAAATCAAGTAAAGCTAGGACTGTAGTCATTGCTAGATTGAGTTGTTCAAAATCATCAGTATCTTGAGGAGTCCACTTAAAAGCATTTTTTCTTAAGAGATCAGAAAGAGGTTTGAACCTTTGATGAATTTCATATAGTAGCCTATTAAACCCAAAAAAACCTAAGCTCCTTGAGGTAAATAGTAAGGGCCAACTAACCATGCAGGACATCTTTCCTAAATCAGCTACCACTCTAGCATAAGAAATAATATGTCCCTAATATTCCAATTCAGATTGATCAAAACAACACTTAGAAATGTTTGCATAGAGTTGTTGTTGTTGTCTCAGAAGTTGTAAAGTGAGTTCAAGGTGCTTGGCATGTGCCTCCATGTTGGGACTGTAAACCAAAATATCATCAAAGAATACTAAAGCAAATTTCATCAAGTAAGGCTGAGAACATTCATTCAAAAGTGCTTGAAAAGTATCTAGGGCATTAGTGAGACCAAATGGCATGGCATTAAACTCATAGTATCCTTGATGAGTTCTGAAAGTTGTTTTAGGAATATCTGGCAAGTAAATTCTGATTTGGTGGTAGCCAGACTTCAAGTCAAATCTTAGAAGAATACCCCATACCCATGAAACTCGTCCAATAATTCATCAATCAAA
Source organism: Papaver armeniacum (assembly GCA_023531295.1). NCBI lineage: Eukaryota > Viridiplantae > Streptophyta > Magnoliopsida > Ranunculales > Papaveraceae > Papaver > Papaver armeniacum. The sequence goes on along the minus strand of JAJJWW010008307.1, from coordinate 112,473 downwards.
GGAATAAGAAATTTTGAGTTACATATGCCAACATATTCTAATGTGATTTGGTAAAGATCATATTTTCGAATATACTTATTAAATTTTGAAAATATTGGTTATTCTAGGACTTAACTCTCGTATGTTATCTGGTGTGTATTTGTTAGATATGTTGAATTACTATGTTAGTTTGTTAGATATCTGGTGTGTATTTATTTAGCTTGTAAACCTATGTAGTGCCTGTATGTAGTTAATATGCTTGTAGTACAAACTTAAATATAAAATTTATTAATGTTAAAATAAAACCAACATTACTTAGCATATGGCAGAACCTAATTAAACCCAGTACACTAGTATCAATATTTGGAAGCAACTGTTTAATATTTTTATAAATTTATAAAAAAATAATGTGGTTGCAACTTATAATTCCCCTAGTCAAACACATTTTTAATATATTGTAATTGTTTTCGTTTTTAGTGAAATACATAAAAATTATAGTGGAGGTTCCTAGTTAGGTAATGCAAACCAAAGCAATTGTGTTAAAGAACAATTTCAACTTTAAATAAATAATATTCCTTAAACTTTTAGTTTATTCTTAGAAATATTACATCCATTAATTTTTTATGTTTTCATACCGTTGGAATATATGTTTAAAATCGTAAAAAAATGGTATGGTCGTAAAGTTTCGGGCTTCCAAAATTCACTAGGTTACATATATATATACAACAAAAGTTCGGAAGCGGGACATTCGGGCCTTAGAGGTCTGGTGATTCAGAAAATTTTTGTCGTTGTTGTTGTTGTTTATACTTTTGATTTCAAAACGTTTTTCCAATTAAGATTATTGATTTTGGTAGTTACATCGTGACCATTGTTTAATTGTTTTGGAGAATTTTTGTTGGGTAACGGATCTATATTTATTATCATTAATTGGGTTGATTATATTCTTCAATTAATATTATTAATTTTTACTGTTATATGATGACCGCTAATTAATTATTAGGGAGAATGTTGAATATGCAATTAAACTGTATTTATTGTCATTAATTGAGTTGATTTTCTTAGCTATAAAACATGTTTTGGAAAAGGAATGAACATAACTTTTTTTTTTTGAGAGTTTTTCAGAGAAAGTGTAATAAGAGTCGATCTTGATTTAATTTCTCATAGTGTAGAGATATTGAACAAAATATTGTTCTTTCATCTGTTTAAGATTTGTTCTGTGTGATTATTAGGATTTTACATCAATATTTCCAACACATAATCAAAACCTCTCTTCATAAAATTCAAAGAGTAAATTTATGGTGTTTCTTAAAATGTCCATGTCTTCAATTATCATCGTTCTTTTTATGTTTCTCTTGAATCACCAGCCTTCAACTTTTGTTAGGGCAGACGATGAATTAATTCGTCAACTATGTCATAACTCAGAGGCACCAACAACTTGTAACCAGTGTGTCAAAGCCGATAATCTAAGTGAGAATGCCAATACTATTGGAATTGCTACGATTGTTGTTGATTGCATAAAAATTCAAGTTAATAACTTACAAACAAATATTTCTCCATTAGGCTCTATATACAAAGATGTTGCTGCAAATCGAACCATTACAAAGTGCGGAGAATTGTTTTTTCATGCCAAATCATATCTCAATGCAGCTAGTCAAGATTTGAAGAATGGTGATTACGATGCTTCAGATAAATCGATATTCAATGCCTTATTGTATCAGAATTCCTGCAAAAACCAGTGCGAGAATAACCCGAAGATAATAATGACATCTCATATCTTTTATGGGTTTAAAATGTATGAAGAACTCTCGCAAATAGCTTTGAGCATTCTCAACCGTCTTTGAGTCGATATTTTTAATGTTTTTACTTTTGATCAATATTTGCTACTGCATGTTGGATTAATTAGCATCTTTAAAATTAATTAAGTTGCTAGTTTTAGTAGTATATATATTCAAAATAAAATGAGAATAATTTATCTCTTTGTTGATGGTGGGTTTTCATTTGAGGTTAAATTTGTAAAAAACCAGAAAAAATCATGCGCTGACATCTTGTAAAAGATAAAGCCATTTATAAGTGTTGGATACTCCCTCACTTAATTCACCAGGAATGGAGCATGTGGCAACAATCCCATTCTGTGAATACATGAAATTCCTCCGAGGTTGGAGCATGTGGCAACAATCCCTTCTGTGAATTTCATATCGGCCTTGTATTTCCGGTACTCATTATCGGTGTGGCATGACGACTGAGTGTTACTCTCTAAGAGTAACACGAACCTCCAAGCACTATAATGAAACCATGTACGAAATACCCGTACAGGCTGACTCTCGGTGTGTTATACTAGCCCGATTGAGCCCCTCTCGGTGTGTTATACTAGCCCGATTGAGCATCCGGACTGACCGTATCAGTCCGGATATGATATGATCGCAGTCATCCAACTCCATAAGCATGATTGGATGACCCCGGATCAATTCCATCACCCCCAAGCGGTATGGAATACCCACGGCTGACCCCGCATGGTCGGTCATTGGCCTAGCTTGCCAAGAAACCGTTCATACCAAGCATTATGGACTAAAACCCTAAATTAGGGTTTGCGGCATATTACATGTGTTGCAAAGCAGTCTCAACCATCCATCTTCGCAGGTATAGATGGAGGGTGTAGATGTAGATTCAAAGGGCCCAGAGCATGTCAACACGATCACCGTGGGCCCGCCTACACACTTGACCAATCGGTCAAAACCAACCATGTTTGGTTGTGACAAAATTGTCGCCCAAACAAGAGATGGCGCACGGCTTTGAAACCCAAAATTAGGTTTTTGAGCATCATGAGCGTCCTTCTTCTCCTAAGCACGAATGGAGGGTCCCAGTTAGATTAAACAGGTCCGATCATACCATCATGACCACCGTGGGCCCATCTACCTCCTCATGTGTTCGGCCAAGGCATATCATGCCTGGTTAATCCAAAACGTGCGCCCAAACTAGCGTGGTTACACTTCCCAAACTGCAAACTGATCTCGACCGCTCAACTTCGCCGGACGATTTGGGTGGCTCGGATCACGTTTTAATGGGATATTCAGGTATATGCGTGAACACCAGCCTACCATCTTCACGTCAAACCAATCGGCCAAGACCGACCAAGTTAGGTCATCTTGGAACGCGCGCCGGAAAAGAGCATGGTGAGCGGCCTTTTGCGGCATCAAATTCCTATTGCTAAATCGATCTCAACCACTCCTCTTTGCCGGTCAAATTGAGTGGCCTAGATCGCACCTTCATGGGACAGTGAGACATGGACGTGTACACCGGCGTGCTATCTACATGCACGCCCGGCCGGTCCTCTCCGAAATCCTTCCCATGCTTGGTTTCGACCAAGTCAAGAGTGATGCTTGCGCGCCTCTTTCAAAACCTAATTTCATTAACGGTCGCAGATGAGTGTCTCAAAGATCATCTCATCCGCCCAACTTCACCAGACTGGTTATACAAACACAGTCGGGAGTTAATTGGTCGGTGAGGCGTCATTACCCATCACTTTACCACACCATGATGCGAGCACCGCATAAAATACACACGATGCTTCACAAGTATCGACTTCTGAATAACGCAGTTTATTCAATTCACATTACATGCTATCTTTCGTGGATCCACAATCCACACATTCCAGACATCAATCATGTCACAAACTGGGGGATACATACGGGGTATTGGTCCGGCGGTTTACAGCGTGCAGCGTGCAACGCGCCATCACAAGAACGTGTTAGGAAGTCATGGACGGTTAGAGATGAATAGGAGAAGTGGGCAAGGCTGGTCGTGTATCACCAATGCACAACTCCACTACTCCATCACTCCACTTCCTCCACTTCCCACGAGAGACGTGAATAAGGCTCAGTGACTTGTATAAATAGGTTCTCCGCCCTATTTCAGACAACGAAGAAAAACAGAGAAAAACAACAAGAAAACACCCAGAGCCTGCTTACACCAATCGTAAGCTTGTTCACTTTCCTGTTGCAAGTCATAAGCAAGTCTACACCTTCACAATCTCAACACCTTTATCGCTTCCCTCCCTAAGATCAACCCTATCTCCTTCACTTTGTGACCGAAACAAGTCCAGAACGGCCATTTCTTGGTTTAGGCCGGACTTGCACAGATTGATCTCTCGAATCTACAAGCACTCACCGCGCAGTGCATTTGTTTAAGGTTTAAATTCATTCCTCATCCACACCCCAAATTACCAAATTCTGCAGGAGTAGTTTTCACCCATAAACACTCTTACTGTCATAGCTCAAGTAAATTTGTTATGGGAATCATATCTGTATTTGAATTTAACAGATGTAATATATGGCTTAGTATTCATATCTATGTTGTAGAAATTAAGTTTTAGATTACCACCAGTATATTGATAGGTGTCTAAAATACCCAATTTTAGTAACGATTTTCTATGCTTCTCTTATTAGTTCTCTTGGAATTTTGTATATTACGATTCTTTTCTATGTTTTTAGGTACAATGGCTCGAAGTTGCGAAAAGGAAGGAAAAGCGCCACTAATATCTTTCTCTTAAATGTTTTATATCAGGAAAATTCTCAAGGCATGTACCCATCATAGTTTCAATTTGGTTACACCAAAATGGAACTTGTGTGGCGGTCATGTGGCCATTTCATAGAGTGCATTTCATTTATAAAAAAAAAAAAAAAACAAAAGAAAACAGTCTTGTGATATAGAATAAGAAGAGAAGAAGACAAAAAGTAAAGGGAGAAAAGAAGAGAGATTTCTTATTCATGTGTACAATAGACAAACATTAGAGCCTTTATTTATAGGGCTAGACACAAGGGCATCCCAGTAATAAACGGGATTTTCCCTAGATATTCTTAACATAATTACACGTTTATAACACTCCCCCTGATGACATTGTGTCTAAGCTATTTACCTCGTTAAAACCTTGTCAGGAAATTCCAAAAGGACAAAACCTGATCGAAGGGAAAAGAGTACAATTGAGAAAACTTATAAAAGATTTGGATTGATATTATTGACACGTTATTTTCCAAAAGAAACTAAAATTTTAAGATCAATTTAGTCACTACAAGGACTAATGATATATAGTCTAACAAGCCGGGTGCGCATCCATTGATCTTGCGTGTCCAATTATATTCTAATTCTAGTTGGAAAAATCCCAAAACTTGGAGATAGTTATCACGTGGAAAATTAAAATTGCAAAAATATCCAACAAGAATCAGCAATTCCTCGTTTTATTGGTATTTGCAATTATCAATACCAAAATGACGATATCCAATCTTCATAGTTCTGGTAGACTACCAATTCCATTTGGTTTATATGTTTCTTATAGAGAAAATAAAGATATCGTAGTCGTCTTTCTATGTAGAAAAAAAAAATACTTTTTAGTTGATGAAGATTTCTCTGGAGGAATAGAAATCAAAACTAATATTGGCTAAAAATACTTAGAATGCCAATTTTACATCTCAGTATAGAGAATTTATGGAGAAAACTAATACCGATTGGTAAAACGATATACCATAAATCGTATCGACGGCTGTAAAAAAAATGTCGTTTGCCATGGAAAAACCATTGTGTAGTAAAAGAATGATTTCTGTAAAGAATAGAAACCAAATACGAATCACATGATCATTGTCCAACGGACAAAGATACCAATATTGGCCGGAGATTTTTCAACCATGCATGTGATTAGTTACCGTAAAGATACTTCTTTAGAGAAGAACGAAAACACAAAAGAAAAAAACTTTTCTTGTGATTACATTATCATTAGGATAATGGAAACTTTAAACTATCTTCCAATGGATTTTTTTTTTCCTCTAAAAAAAATAGAGAAGAAAGGAAAATCAACCTTGGATATCAATTGCTCCAAATAAAAAAATGGTTATAATAACAGCCTTGGATGGGAAGGTAGGTTTAAAAAAAAAATCAACCCACCTTTGATATGTCAATCAATTAAAGCATTATGTAACCCACTAGATTTACGTAATAGAATTTTTTTTTTAAACAAAAAAAATCATTAAAAGCATCATGTAACCTGTTTGCTGCTCCAAAATCATAAGCCAGAAGGCTTACATGATCACGTGCGTAGTTGATATCTTGAGGTTTTATTGACACCTCATATCGCACAAACAGTTTTTACACAAAATAGTTAGTAAAGTTTTGAATCATACGTGTGATATCAAAATAAAGAATACAACTTGTGTTGGAAAACAAAAAAAAAAAAAAAATCCCCTTTCGTCCTCTTTATGCAGATATATAACATATCCATCAGTTGTTATCTTTATTTTATGGCTTCATACGATGCTTGTGATATAAAATAAGAAGAGAAGAAGACAAAAAGTAAAGGGAGAAAAGAAAAGAGATTTCTTATTCATGTTGTATCTTTATTTTATGACTTCATGACATTAGAGCCTCTATTTATAAAATGAAGAGAAGAAGACAAAAAGTAAAGGAGAAAAGAATCCCTTATAATAAACGGGATTTATCAAGGGCATCCCAGATATTCTTAACATAATTACACGTTTATAACAAACAGATAAAAAAATAACTCACAACTGTGAGTGGACTCACCTCAAGGGAGTCACACATGTGTAGGAGAAAAATTAGGTCTTCATAGAAACCCAAATTGAGCAGACTATTCATTTCCTTGGTCACCAGTATACGAGCAGAGAAAGATATGGGTTTCGTTTGAGAAGATTGTCGAGAAGAAATAAGGGAAGATAGCTTGAACTGGTGGTGATTGATGAGCAAGGATGGCGAGAATTCAGAAGATTAGAACCTCAAGAAGATGGGTTTTCGAATTTGTAGAATTTGGGTTGAGTCTGTTTTTTTGTAGCCAAAACAGTCGAGAAATAAATTTGTTGCTGACCAGTTTTGTGAGTGTATTTCCAGGGTTTTTGACTGATTTTTGAAGACAAGACGAAATGAGTTATGGGTTTGTGATGAATCGAATGTGCAGGAATTGGAGAGTTAGAGAAGGAGAATTCATGATGCACAGCAACGACGTTTCATTATGCTCAGCAAGTGTTTGCGAAGTTGCCTGAACAGACAAAAACAAGAAGAATTCAGCTTGTTGTCTGTTAATTGATTGTGAGGCAGTAAGCTGAGGATTTGAAGAGATTTCATATAGCAAGAAAAGCTGAGGCCAGCATAGAGAAGTGGTTTGTGGTGTTGGGTTAAGCTGAGGTGATGTATGAGGTGCTGCAAGTGATGAATTTCGAAATGCAGGCCTGAAGCTATAGGTGTTATTGGTTCTGCAATGCAGAGATGGCCTGAGACGGTGAAACCAGAGATCATGGTTACTTCAGTTAGAGCATGGATGATTTACAAGGGAGAGTAAAGTTGCAGCTGTTAGCCGTGGGTTCGATGGGTGTGTATGCAGGTAGGGCAGAGACCTAGGACTTGAATAAGCCTGGCAATGAATGGCAGATGCTGAGAAGAACAAGGCTACAGGTAGCTGGGATTGCTTTGAGATTTGTGACCTGTATTCAAGGAGTCGAACCTGAAATCTGTAGCCTAGAACTGAGCTAAACTGCAGTCGAAAGAAGGGTTGCTGCTAGCCATGGATTCTGTGATGGCAGTCGAGATGCATTGGAGGTTGGTACAGGCAGTGAGGTGAAGTATTGAGCTGAGGTGTTGCTGTTCATAATCCATGGCCAGAATGGTTGTCTGCAATGGGTTTTAGTGGCTTGTGAAGGTCAGGTGGTGGACATGATTAAGAAGCCAACATGGTGAGAGTGTGATGATGCTGTTAAGACAAGCAGAAACAATATATAGTTTGTCATATATTCCTGGTGTTGTAGTTATCGAGGTCAGTTGGCTGAGGCTCGTGTGTTCTCGAGTACAGGCTGTACAGGTAGGGAGAAGAGGAGAAGTAGAATGGAATTGCAGGCATGGGTGTGGAATGAAATTTGAGCTGCAGTTCAAGTGGTGGATTTATGCCAAGAAAGAAGAACAGAAACAAGTACTATCAGAGCCTGGGTTAGGGACTGTCTCAATGTTGCAGAGACTGAGCCGAGTTCTGGCAAGCAAGACCGTAACCAGTAGAGGCTGTTCGACTGCACCAAGTCTGTGGAGGTTGTCATGAGGCTGTGATTGATTTTGGGGAAGTTAACAGCAGGTGCTGACAAGAGTTTACTGAGAAGACTGAATACAAGACGGAACAGAATAAAGTGGCTCGAGCAGGGGTGGTTCAGGTCGAGTTACAGTGGAATTATGGGCCAAGTTCTGAGCTGGTTAGCCATGGCCTCTTCAATGGTTAGTATTTGAGTCAGAAGCGAGCATGAAGAGAAGACTTGGATACCAATCTGTCTTAGTTTTGGAAAGAATTTTTGAGCGTGAAAACAGCCATCTAAGGCTCTATGTGCCGAGGGTTTTGGGAGATGAATGGCTGAGATCTAGTAGCCTGTAGGTGGAGTGTTTATCAGGTCACGATTTTCCAGGGCAGAAAAGTTATATAGGAGAGGCAGAAACAGAAAAAAAAAAAGTTACCTCTTTTTACACAGGAAACGGCATAGCAGGCGTTTGAGAGAAGTTCCCAACCAGTTCTCCATCACCAGCTCACCTGGATTTGCAAGTTCCAGGATTTTCTAATCCCAGTGTTTGCTTTCCATTTTTTATTCAATTCAATGCTTGCTATGAACCTCAATATGAGTAGCTAATAATCTTATTGATTGGGGAGGATTTCAAAACTCCGAACATGTTTTATTAATCAATTTTTGCAAGTTATTCTTCCGATAAATACCTTTTGTTGATTGTCTTTTACCGATCTTATGACCATGAGAAGTATGCTTGGTATCTAAGTGCGCAATTAGGTAACTCGTATGCAATTCTAATGCTAGTATAGAGAACTTTAATCTGTAACTTTTGGAGTAATCTTTACATAAGTAGCGGTGCGCTATTTGTCGCAAAGGGATTTTGTATGCAATAGTGTGTAAAAGATAACCCTAGGTTAACGTGTCGAACTTACGAGCATGTGGCTAGGAGCAACTTGATTCTCAAATATTAATGCAATTGTTTGAATTACACCTAGAGAGCTTATTTTAGGTGGTTCACTTGATTAGAATCCGCTAGAGAACTTATTCTATACGGTGATATAAGGAACCTAAAGATTAGTTGAACTTATAACTTGTCTAAAAGTTGTTAACAATCGAAATTTATTGAAAGTGGAAATTGTATGATTAATAATATCTTGTTTGGTAGTGGCGAATGAATCTCTAGTCAATTCCATCTTATAATTTGAATTACAATCTTTACGATCTTAAAAGTTTGTGTCTTTCAACAACAACAATTTGTCTTAAATTGCAACTTAAAACTCACACCTCCCTGTGGACTTGAACTCGACTTGCCGCACTACTTCTTCATAGATTTGTGTAGCATAAGAGAATTATTATTGATAGGTTGACAACCTCATCAAAATTGGCGCCGCTTCCGGGGAGGCAGTGGTAGTATTAAGTTGTTAATTTTCTTTTTAGCTATTCTTTTTGCTTTTAGTTTCTCTTTTAGATTACTAATACAATTTTTGAGAATCCTATTTTCAGGTACTATTCCTTTTGTGGATGCTTAAAGAGGGCAGACCAAGTCCTATTGGTATACGTCTTCGATCTGGCACTCAACTCAAGGACTTCATTCGAGCGGTTAACACTCCGCTTCCTCGTTCATCATCAAGCGAATTCGCAGATTCAGACGAAGAGGAAGAACAAGTAGTTATGGCAACGCTCAAGGATCTTGCATCACCACAATTGAACACTCAACTTTTGTGTATTCAATTGGATGAAGAAATTGAGTTGAAACCAACTTTGCTCAATTCATTGCCCAAGTTCCATGGCTTAGCGGGGGAAGATCCAAACCGTCATCTCCAAGAATTTCACATGGTGCTTGTAAGTGTGAAACCAAAGGGAGTTGAAACTGATGATGCTATGCTTAGAGCATTCCCATTTTCTCTTGTGGATATGGCCAAGGAGTGGTTTTACAGTCTCCCAGCAGGTAGTATTACTACATGGACCGGTATGAAGAAACTCTTTTTTGAGAAGTACTTTCCCGCATCCAAGGTAGCAAAAATCAGAAAAGAAATATGTGGCATTGTTCAAATGGCAGGTGAGACTTTGTATGAGTATTGGGAGCGATACAAGAGACTATGTCAAAGTTGTCCACATCACCAAATCACGGAGCAACTTATCATCCAATATTTCTATGAAGGACTCTTATTAAATGATAGGACAATGATTGATGCCGCAAGTGGTGGAGCTTTAGTTGACAAGACACCCGCACAAGCAAGAGCTTTGATTGAGAATATGGCATCTAATTCGCAGCAATTCTCCACCCGAGCAGAAACACTTGTCAAGAAGGTTAATGAGGTTGGTGAAGTTTCTCACATGGAACAAAGGATGTGTAATATGGAGAGGATGATGCAACAAATTTCTGCGGTGATTGTTCCATCGTATGAAGGCGATATGGAGCACGCAAATGCTATGTTCCAAAATCAGCAAAGGCCAAGGTATGATCCGTACTCCAACACATACAATCCGGGTTGGCGAGATCATCCAAATTTTAGTTATGCCAACAAGCAAGCTGCTGCAAATCCGACTTTTAATCAACAAGGATGGTACCAATTCATGCAAAGACCACAACAAGAACCTTAAGGTACAAGTATGGATGACAAATCCACTCTTATGATGCAAGGGATGCAAGAGATTTCGAAGTCAGTGCAAGGGTTCAACCAATTCCAGCAGAAATACGAGATGACTATGAGAGATGTGCAAAACCAAGTTAATCAATTGGCTAATGATATAAATCTACTCAAAGCACAAGGGTCTGGAAAGCTTCCTTCGCAACTGTTGAATCATAAGGAGAATGTCAATGCTATTAAGTTAAGAAGTGGGAAGCAAGTTAAGCAACCGGCAACATCACCGGAGAATCATGGACTTGTTTTGGAGCAAGAAGAGGACGAAACAGTCCCTAACAAGGCTGATTTGGTAACAAATTCTCACTCTAAACCTCTTGTTTGTAATAATGTCACACCACCTTTTCCTAGTAGGTTTGCAAAGTCAAAGAAGGAGTCTCTATACAAAGAGATTTATGAGATATTCAAGAATATCCAAGTGAACATACCACTCCTTGAGGCGATAAGGCAAGTTCCTCGCTACGCAAAGTTCTTGAAAGAGTTGTGCACTAACAAGCACAAATTGACCGGTAATGAAGTAATGAGTGTGGGGGAAAACTCTACGGCGTATCTTCTAAAGAAACTCCCACCTAAATTAAAAGATCCCGGTAGTTTCACTGTACCTTACACAATTGGTAAGACATGGTTTACAAAAGCTTTGCTAGATTTAGGTGCATCTATTAATGTTATGCCTGCTTCAATTTATGAATCCTTAAATCTTGGTCCTCTCAAAAGTACCGGTGTAGTTATAGAACTTGCCGATAGATCTAATGTTTACCCGAAAGGGGTTGTTGAGGATGTTTTGGTGCAGGTTAATGAGCTTATATTTCCGGTGGACTTCTATGTTCTTGATATGAATGATGAAAATTTATCCTCGTCTACACCTTTGTTGTTGGGTAGACCGTTTATGAGAACTTCTAGAACTAAAATTGATGTCTACGAAGGCACTTTGACAATGTAATTTGATGGGGAGGTCGTACGCTTCAACATCTTTGAGGCGATGAGGTACCCGAGTGATTTATATTCCTGTCTTGCTGTTGAGGAGGTTGACGCTGGCTAAGGATGCGTGCAAGTAGTAAGTCGGGCTGACGACTTTAAACCAAGCGCTTAGTGGGAGACAACCTACTTGTATCGTATTTCTTACCTTTCATTCTTTTTTTTTTTAGTTTTTAGTTTTTCTTGTGTGTTTATTATGCTTGCATCATATTAGGAATTCCCTGTCTTGAATCATACATTAGAGTCCATTTTCCGTTGAGGACAATGTCATGTTTAAGTGTGGGGGAAGGGTTCAATAAAAAAAAATGATGTAGGCAAAACTCCGACTTTTAGAGATTTTTGAAAGATTTAGAATGAACACTAGCCTTTCTAAGTAAATGGAATTTTTTCTTGACAGTGAGGTATATATTATGAGTCGGGATCAGATGCCAACTAAATAGCTTGTTTAGTGTTTATTCTCTATTTTTCAAAAGTAACTATGAGTTGGAGTATAGGTTTTGTAGGTACACCTCTTGTAAACCTTCACCAGACTATAACTCGTCCACTAGGGACGCCTAGGGGTTCAAAGGCTTGTTACATTCCGCTAAAAGTAACCGTAGCCTCGACGAAACGGAGTTGTTGTATATTAGATTAGTTTAATTTGCTCGAGGACTAGCAAAGATGAAGTGTGGGGGAATTTGATAGGTGTCTAAAACACCCAATTTTAGTAACGATTTTCTATTCTTCTCTTATTAGTTCTCTTAGAATTTCGTATATTACGATTCTTTTCTATGTTTTTAGGTACAATGGCTCAAAGTTACGAAAAGGAAGGAAAAACGCCACTAATATCTTTCTCTTAAATGTTTTATATCAGGATAATTCTCAAGGCATGTACCCATCATAGTTTCAATTTGGTTACACCAAAATGGAACTTGTGTGGCGGTCATGTGGCCATTTCATGGAGTGCATTTCATTTATAAAAAAAAAAAAAAAAACAGAAAAAAAAACAGAAAAAAAAAAATGATAGAGAAAAATAATAACTCAGAACTGTGAGTGGACTTCACCTCAAGGGAGTCACACATGTGCAGGAGAAAAATTAGGTCTTCATAGAAACCCAAATTGAGCAGAGTATTCATTTCCTTGGTCACCAGTATACGAGCAGAGAAAGAGATGGGTTTCGTCTGAGAAGATTGTCGAGAAGAAAGAAGGGAAGATAGCTTGAACTGGTGGTGATTGATGAGCAAGGATGGCGAGAATTCAGAAGATTAGAACCTCAAGAAGATGGGTTTTCGAATTTGTAGAATTTGGGTTGAGTCTGTTTTTTGTAGCCGAAACAGTCGAGAAATGAAGTTGTTGATGACCAGTTTTGTGGGTGTATTTCCAGGGTTTTTAACTAATTTTTGAAGACAAGACGAAATGAGTTATGGGTTTGTGATGAATCGAATGTGCAGGAATTGGAGAGTTAGAGAAGGAGAATTCTTGATGCACAGCAACAACGTTTCATTGTGCTCAGCAATTGTTTGCGAAGTTGCCTGAATTGACAAAAACAAGAAGAATTCAGCTTGTTGTCTGTTAATTGATTGTGAGGCAGTAAGCTGAGGATTTGAAGAGATTTCATATAGCAAGAAGAGCTGAGGCCAGCATAGAGAAGTGGTTTGTGGTGTTGGGTTAAGCTGAGGTGATGTATGAGGTGCTGCAAGTGATGAATTTCGAAATGCAGGCCTGAAGCTATGGGTGTTATTGGTTCTGCAATGCGGAGATGGCCTGAGACGGTGAAACCAGAGATCATGGTTACTTCAGTTAGAGCATGGATGATTTACAAGGGAGAGTAAAGTTGCAGCTGTTAGTCATGGGTTCGATGGGTGTGTATGCAGGTAGGGCAGAGACCTAGGACTTGATTAAGCCTGGCAATGAATGGCAGATGCTGAGAAGAACAAGGCTACATGTAGCTGGGATTGCTTTGAGATTTGTGACCTGTATTCAAGGAGTCGAACCTGAAATCTGTAGCCTGGAACTGAGCTAAACTGCAGTCGAAAGAAGGGTTGCTGCTAGCCATGGATTCTGTGATGGCAGTCGAGATGGAATGGAGGTTGGTACAGGCAGTGAGGTGAAGTATTGAGCTGAGGTGTTGTTGTTTATAATCCATGGCCAGAATGGTTGTCTGCAATGGGTTTTAGTGGCTTGTGAAGGTCAGGTGGTGGACATGATTAAGAAGCCAACATGGTGAGAGTGTGATGATGCTGTTAAGACGAGCAGAAATAATATATGGTTTGTCATATATTCCTGGTGCTGTAGTTATCGAGGTCAGTTGGCTGAGGCTCGTGTGTTCTCGAGTACATGTTGTACAGGTAGGGAGAAGAGGAGAAGCAGAATGGAATTGCAGGCATGGGTGTGGAATGAAATTTGAGCTGCAGTTCAAGTGGTGGATTTATGCCAAGAAAGAAGAACAGAAACAAGTATTATAAGAGCCTGGGTTAGGGACTGTCTCAATGTTGCAGAGACTGAGCCGAGTTCTGGCAGGCAAGACCGTAACCAGTAGAGGCCGTTCGACTGCACCAAGTCTGTGGAGCTTGTTATGAGTCTGTGATTGATTTTGGGGAAGTAACAGCAGGTGCTGACAAGAGTTTACTGAGAAGACTGAATACAAGACGGAACAGAATAAAGTGGCTCGAGCAGGGGTGGTTCAGGTCGAGTTACAGTGGAATTATGGGCCAAGTTCTGAGCTGGTTAGCCATGGCCTCTTCAATGGTTAGTATTTGAGTCAGAAGCGAGCGTGAAAACATCCATCTGAGGCTCTATGTGCCGAGGGTTTTGGGAGATGAATGGCTGAGATCTAGTAGCCTGTAGGTGGAGAGGCAGAAACAGAAAAAAAAAAGCTACCTCTTTTTACACAGGAAACGTCATAACAGGCGTTTGAGAGAAGTTCCCAACCAGTTCTCCATCACCAGCTCACCTGGATTTGCAAGTTCCAGGATTTTCTAATCCCAGTGTTTACTTTCCATCTTTTATTCAATTTAATGCTTTCCATGAACCTCAATACGAGTAGCTAATAATCTTATTGATTGGGGAGGATTTCAAAACTCCGAACATGTTTTATTAATCAATTTTTGCAAGTTATTCTTCCGATAAATACCTTTTGTTGATTGTCTTTTACCGATCTTATGACCATGAGAAGTATGATTGGTATCTAAGTGCGCAATTAGGTAACTCGTATGCAATTCTAATGCTAGTATAGAGAACTTTAATCCGTAACTGTTGGAGTAATCTTTACATAAGTAGCGGTGCACTATTTGTCGCAAAGGGATTTTGTATGCAATAGTGTGTAACAGATAACCCTAGGTTAACGTGTCGAACTTACGAGCATGTGGCTAGGAGCAACTTGATTCTCAAATATTAATGCAATTGTTTGAATTACACCTAGAGAGCTTATTTTAGGTGGTTCACTTGATTAGAATCCGCTAGAGAACTTATTCTATGCGTTGATATAAGGAATCTAAAGATCAGTTGAACTTATAACTTGTCTAAAAGTTGTTAACAATCGAAATTTATTGAAAGTGGAACTTGTATGATTAATAATATCTTGTTTGGTAGTGGCGAATGAATCCTTAGTCAATTCCATCTTATAATTTTAATTACAATCTTTACGATCTTAAAAGTTTGTGTCTTTCAACAACAACAATTTGTCTTAAATTGCAACTTAAAACTCACACCTCCTCGTGGACTTGAACTCGACTTGCCTCACTACTTCTTTATAGATTTGTGTAGCATAAGAGAATTATTATTGATAGGTTGACAACCTCATCATATATCTTCTGAAAATAATATGCCTCTCCTAAAATAATTAAAACACTTGCAATACCCGAATTTTGTAACGCGCTTAAAATTTGAGACATAAACTTCATAGCAACAAGAAAATCCTAACACACACTAACACTTTTCAATATCGGCTACACAGAATCAGGGTTCCATACTAATCAGTCCAATATAGTATAAACTAATTATAAAGAAACGACATGTGTATCAGAAGATATTGCAACAAAAAATAATACATAGTTACAAATACTTTTGGGAAGTAAATAAATTTAAATAGTCATCAGTCATAATATAGACGACTGTAGTAGGCACCCATATACAAATGCGCATTTGCCGTTTTGTTTGCCCGTCATCCATAGTAGACTCAAAATGATCAAATTTGATATTAGAACAAACCATTAGAATTTCCATTAGTGGATGCATACTATGTTTTCTAGGGCGCCAAGCAAAGTGAGGTGCTAAGCTAGTTTCCCTACGAATTGCTGAATACGCACTAGTTCGTTATCGATTCCCACCTCTTTTGATGACAAGCCTCGCATACCTTGAGATCCATAATCCACTAGTTCATTCTTTAGATCGATCGTTGTTAATAAAGATTAACTGTTAATCACACAAGCACTCTAAAGATTAGCCAAAAGGCTCATATAAGGCTCATAACACAATCTCTTACAATTCTCTAGTTATAGGCTAAGTGAATTATCCAATGGTTCTAAGCCCATTTGTGGTTCTACATCTTTTCATTATCAATCTTTAACATAACAAAGGTTTACTAATTCCATTAGGTAGAATCTATAGTCCATTTGATAAGTCTAAAGAGTATCTACAACTTTGTAGAAGGAACTAAAGGCTATTTCGGACCATAAGAGGTCCAATTCATCAAAGTAAGAAACCTAGGCCTAAGCCCAAGTCCACTAAACTCAGCCCAATACACAAGGCCCAGTCCACTCGGGTCAAGTAACGGTCTCTAACAGTTAAAGGGTCAACTAACAGTCAACGTCTAGTCAAGGCCAAGTCCAGGTCAAACGGTCAAAGTAAACTCGGTCAACTGAGTTAACTCAGGTCAAGATAAGGAACTCAGTGAGTCAAAATGATTCAACTCATTCAGATTTTTGAGTCAGGGTAAACTAGGCTAGTCAGGTTCTGACTAAGCTGAAAAGCTCAAGGCCAAAGCCTTGCACAGGCCAGAGCCATTGCTCAGGCCAAAGAGCTCTATTGCACAAACAAAATACAAAAGTAAACACATAATTTCTATTAATCTACTTCTCAGACTTGAATCAAAAATCCAATTTCCATTACAATTTGTTCTAAGACATAACTTTCTTCATATTCATTAAACTTCTACCATAACCTATTGTCACTTCATCACAACTCATCTCTTTCAATTCAATACCACGATTCCCTAAATATCATCATATCTACACAACCACCACAATGCATTTCATCTCTATCTGTAGCAAAAGCTTAGATTCAATTCTACCATCTTGCACTTCCAGTTCTGCCACCATTGCAGCATCCTTCTATGCAAGTTCTGTAACAACAAATCTTCAGAACTGCCTTGTCTCTACTCAACCCCTTAGCATTATCAACTCATCCATTCTATAACTGCAACTACCAGTTCAACCGCCATCCACTTAACACGCATCCATTTCCAGTGACATCACAGCTAATCCCATTTCTATCTTCTAACGCAATTCTTCAACACAGTTATACGACTCCATCTACAATCTTCAAATGCAGTGACTTAATCCCACTACTTGCACATCTATAACTTCACTGCCAACTCCATGAACTTCAACCAGACATACCATTCACACAATCCAGTTCAACATCAACTACTCTGCCATGTCCTGCACCAGCAACCAAACATTACATCTAACTTCAACACTGGCAAAACTGTACATTCAAATCTTAATCACTTCCATCTCAATTGCTACAACTATAATTCAGAACAACATCACCAACAACAATTCCGATTCCAATACAAAGCCTTGTAACTCATAAACCACTACCACATGTAGTTTCATCTCAGAAAAACACTATCCTTTGAAACTCAGCACAACACCAAACCAGTTCCACATCCATAGTACACCCACATATATCATCATCAGTCTCAAAACTCAACCCTAAGATAATTCTCAAAACTTCCTTTCCTTAATTCGAATTCACAACATCAGTTCCACACAAAACAAACTTCTAAACCAAAAACCCTAACTTTTGATTCTTCTCTGCAAAACCTTGAATTAATAACCCAACCTCAATCACCTCAACCTAATTTATCTTCTTCATATGCAGATTCCAACTCAAACCACCTAATTCGCATGAACCCTAATTTCTGATTGATTTAGGGAAGAACAAATAAACCCTAACTCTCTATCAAACTGGAATTAAACTTTATCCAATCATGTCTACCTTAATTAACTACAAACCCAAGAATTGAAACACCAAAACACTCTCAATTTCATAAAGAAATCAATTAAACAAAAACCCTAAATTACCTTTCATCGATTCTCCATCAACACCAACTTCTCCTTCACAATTAACAGAAACTACCTCTCCTTGATCATCTAAATGGCTTCAACAGAACACTCAAATCAACTCAAGATCGCTTCTTCGACTTGAAACCGATTGAAAGAAAGAATAAAGAAAGAACAGAAGAGGAAGTGGAAAGAAGAACGAATAGAGAAGAAAGAAAAGAGAGATGAGAGTTTATCCTCTCGACAGGGTAGATATGGCCGACCAGAAACTATTAAGGCACCCAGAAAGTTGATACGGGCAGCCAGGCGGTTTAGGTTTAAAATGATTATTTGCCCTTCATAATAATCCAGTGATATCTTCTTCGTCCTGTGTCTGAATGACACGTTCGAGTAGTCTACTTCGCATAACTTTTCGAGATCTATCTAGTAATACTAGTTTCATATCTAAATCGTTGTTAGATTAATTCCTATTAATTAACGTTCGTGTTGAACTAATCGAGTTATTATCGGCTAATTCGACGCTTGACCGGTCTAATAGCGTTGACGAGATTGAGGATCGTTACAATGATCGATAATACTAGGCTGTTCTTCGGGAATATAAGTCCGGGTTATCGATTGGTTCCTGTTCGCCTTGATTTATCAAAAGACGGAACAAAACTCGTAGGTATATTCGTGGGAGACAGATTTATCTATTACCGTAGACTTTTCTGTGTGATACAAATTTGTTTATGAAAGTCTTCGACTTTGGGTCGTAGCAACTCTTAGTTGTGGGTGAGATCAGCTAAGGGAATCAAGTACGTAGCATCCTGCTGGGATCAGAGATGTAGGAGCATAACTGTACCTTGGATCAAAGTGTGAGATTGATTGGGGTTCAACTACGATCCGGACCAGAAGTTAGTTTGGAGTAGGCTAGTGTCTGTAGCGGCTTAATACAGTGTGTGTTCAATCTGGACTAGGTCCCGGGGTTTTTCTGCATTTGCGGTTTCCTCGTTAACAAAATTCTGGTATCTGTGTTATTTCTTTTCCGCATTATATTTTGTTATATAATTGAAATATCACAGGTTGTGCGTTGTTCAATCAATTAGAATATCCGACCTTTTGGTTGTTGATTTAAATTGATTGACACTTGGATATTGGTCTTTGGTACCATCCAAGTTATCTCTCTAGTATTTGGTAAAGACTCGCAGATTTCTATTTGCTTGAGTATATATCAAATCGAGAGATTGAGATATAAACTCTTTGATATACTTTTTATCTAGATTGAGTCTGACTGTTTAGTTGATTCTCTAGAAAGTATATTGGAGTTTGTCCATACAAATTGCTAATCGAAATATTGGGTGTGGTTGTTGTACCTCGCTTTTTCAGATATTGAAGTCAAAATGGTAAGTTGCATTTCAAATTGTTTAATTGATTTTTAAAACATGTTATGATTATTATAGTAACTAATTTATAGATATTCAAACTACATCAACAAAAGACTCGAGAGGAATAACAAAGATCAAGAACTTTGAATATCAAACACGAAGCTTATTTCCACGTCCTCCAAAAATGAACCGATATAACCTATAGGAATCACCTTAAGAGACTAAAAATTCTTCCCAAGGGTTTGTGGAAAATGACCATTTAGGTAGTCCCTTATCAATTGGTGGTATGTGGGTAAAACATGTTATTCTCACCGTGTTGCTTCCGAAGATACAGCTGGTCTGACACCTAGTTAGTAAGTTCGCGAATGATTCGCGAATTTTACCGTTTTATTCGCGTACGTTTCCAACTCCGAACCCAAGTCGCGTATTATGTGGCATTCCCGGATTATTCGCGAATCGTTCACGAATTTTACGTATCCCGAATCCCGAATGATACGCCCGCTTAATTCGCCATAAATTCTTTAGCTTTTACGTTTTTAAGGCCCCACTTTTTTGGAGTTTACTGCCTCCCGGGCATACACGACCCAATATTAGACGTTGTTGTAATTTTTATGAAATAAAAATGACTGAAAATTTTTGAAGGTGAAGGTGAGAGAGATCTCAAACTCACTGACCAAGCATCTAAACCACTATACCACGTCCTCTTGGATAACTAATGTTGTATATATTATTAATATCATCATATTAATTTTATTTTTTCTTTAAATAACTCACACATATGCATAAAAATTGGTCTATGACCTTATAAATATAAATTATTTAGTATATATAGATACCGAATTTTCAGAGCCGAACTCACATTTATAAATCGAATTATACACGTACGTATGCCGCCCCGACCATCACGACGAATCACGTCTCGTTGACCGAATCTTGGACCGAATCTGAATTTTACAAAACCGTATAATACTCGTACGTTTGTCGTTCCGTACGTTTTCCGAATTCCGAATTGACAGAGAAGAACACGCTTAAGCGGGAAAGAAAGCAATTTCTATTTCGGAAATTCCAAAACTCGTCCGATAACTTTAACCGTGGTTCCCAAGTCTCTTCTCCGAACCCTAAAACACTTTATTCCTACTTCACTAGGGAGTCTCTCTGAGTTTCCTAATCACTACTTCTATTCTTCATATAAAACCAAATCTCCACTAATTCCTCCCCGAATTATTTCACAGCACAAAAAAAGCCATAAACTTTCTTTATCTATACTCTGTTCCTTCTTTTTGTTCTTGCTCTCAAGAACCCCTAAATCAGTAGCGATGTCATTGGATCCTGATGAATATGTTGATCTCTGTGCTGATACTCGACAAGTAAGTAACATCTTCAAATTCGTTCAATTCTTTAATTACTCATAATTAGGGTTTTGATGATTTTGGTTGTGTATCCCTTAATTGTTGAGTTGAAATCTAAAATCTTTTTAATTTCATCAAATTATAGGATCCTGATTTCGAAACTAGAAGGCTTATGTTGGGACACCAACACCAATTAGGAGAGTCTAGTTATTTTAGGTAATAGCATAAGTTTCCTTATTTAGTATTTGCTTAGTGATCAAGTTATGTTCACTATAAATCCATAGTTTGTTCTAGGGTTTAATATCACTTCAATCAATACAACTTCAGTTCTCTTATTGTTACAAAGCAGAGGTGGCTAATCCCCATAAAAAGGATTTTATCTTTAGGGTTCTATCTAGTTTTTGTGTTCTTAACAGCTTGTTTTGGTTTAGAACCCTAACATCCGGTACAGAGCGTTTGATATATATTCTCGAAATTCAAAAATTTTTTTCTTTATCATGACGATTGTGGAGTTAACAAAGAAATTACCTGGTTTAAAAGATGAGATCAAGGAATTAGCTATAAGTATAAAAGATGATATCAAAGAGTTGATTACTTCCCTAACTAAACAAATGACAAGATGACATTAAAACAAAATTTGAGACTAAAGAAGGAGTTGCTAGAGCAAACCACAAAGAAGATATGAAAGCTTTCACAATCTGCGATGAAAGACGCCATTACCGATGCTCTCAGACAGGCGAATGGTGGCAATCAACGCAATGGAAATAATGGCAATGTTAATGGTGATGGCAATAATAATGGTAACGGGGGTGGTACCAATCCACCTATTCGTCCGGGTTCCATCAACATAAAATTTCCAACTTTTGATGGTACAAATCCTGAAGGTTGGATTTTTCAAGCTAATCAATATTTCAGCTTATATGGAATAGTTCCAGCCTTTAAAATCCTAGTAGCTGCTGCTCATCTTCAAGGTGATGCCAGTTCTTGGTATCGATCGATTAGGAAGTCTCTTACTACGCCAACTTGGGAAGAATTTTGTTCTTTACTTCGTTCTCGATTCGGGTCTCACATGCATATTGACTCATGTAATATTGCTTCTACAATAGCGCAAACAGGTGTTTTATTCGAGAAGAACATCGACAATGAAGATACGGCGCCTCCAAAGGATATGGCGAGTAACCAGGAAGAGAATAAAAAAGGAGAGAGTGAAAAGTTTGTAGTCGCTGCTAAACAATTGATCTTTTCAACTTACGATATCCCCGTATATATTGCTGAGAAGATAAAAATTGATGAGACAAAAAAGTTTGAAGAAAATGATGTCCCGATTCATGACAGCATTATGCCGGACAACAGGGCATTAAACATTATTAATGTGCCAACTGAGAAGTGTTTTTATGGCAGTATTAACTATACCCGTTCGTTGTTTGATCGCGGGAAGTATGCAAAGATGCCATTGAATTCGGTCCCTAGATTTGGCCATCAATCATATTTTTCTTTTATAGATTCGATAGCTCCATTGTTTGTTCTTAATGATGAAGTTCCTGCTGTAAGTAATTTGGGTTCTCAACTTGACATCCAAAATCATACTACGTCTGGTGAGAAGTACAACGAGCTTTTAGAGGCGTTAATCACTACATACGCTAAACTAATCGATGGGGACAGTAATCTTGTGGGTAATGTGTTTGGGACAATATCACAAAGAAAAGGAATAACTGACGAGTGTTATGCTGATACGAAAGCGGAGCGCATTATGAACAATTCTTTGTTTTGGTTTGCTATTTATGAGTGTTTGAAATGGTCTGATAAATTTTATGAAGAAAATGTTCAGAAGTTGATTTATAGACATGGGTACTGGTCAGATTCATCCGATAATCCAATTGCTTGTCTGTTAGCTATGAGTAGTGTTTCTGGCACCGCTTATCAAATGTCTGGTACAGTGCTTCATATGGCTATTCGAAGGTGTTATAAACAACTAGAAAATTCAAAGGTGTTACTCAACAGCAAACTAAGAGGTAATAATGATTGTTTTTATATTCCTTGTGATTATTCTCGAATACTATTTTATCGAGGAAAAGGGTTCAAACTTGTGAATTTAATGGCCGAGTACAATGCGAATTATTCACATGGTGATAATGTTGACAAAGATATGGTATCTCATTATACATCAATTTTTCATGAGGCGTTAGCTGAGTTTCCTTCCCATGATACTATTCGAGCGAGCACATTAAGTACATCTCAACCAACACTGGTAGAAGCAGAGAACTACGACGCCGTAGAGATAGTTCCGACAGAACTTGCACTTGTTTCTACCCGAGATAATAAAAAGCTATCTGAAATTTCCATATCAATTTTTTCAGATCAGTCAGGTATTTGCGATGATCACGTTTTCGGAGGCGAGTCCATTCATCGCAGTTCCGATGCTTATGTGGATGCGAAAATTACCCATTATAGTTCGGACAGAAAAGAAGATACAAATGCATTTGATTGGGTAAGGAGGCACATCAGAGACAAAAGTACCGAATCCGAACCGGAAATTTTAAATCATTCCCTAAAAAAATATCAAAAGGGAAATGACGGAGAGAAAGATACGAGTTTCAATTACAAAAGCAAGGTCAAATGTCGGTTTACAAGACTAAAAGGAGTATCAACAGAACTTTGTGTATTGCGAGTTCATTTATGGATGGTCATGATTCACGTCCTTCACTATGGGCTTGTGAAACTTTAGCTTCTGGTAAACCAACACATATTGTGGCTGCTTGTACACCTTCGCCATTAACTGGACGTGATAATTGTGAGAAGTGTTTCTATCTTGATATTAATTATACCCGTGTATAGTTTGAACTTCCTCCTCCTCTTCGGTATCCGATGCAGTTCTCCCGTCTTCCATGCTGCCCTCGTTCCTCGGCCCCATCTGGCTTGGGTTAATCCTCAATCTCTCGGGTGGGAAGTCGTCATCTCGGCCCAGATCGACTTCCTCGTCGACCGTGGTCATGCCTTTGATCAACGCCTGAGTCTCGCCCCGGTCGTTAGGTCGACGATCTCCGTGCTGAGAATCCGTGAGTCCCTCTTGCCCGCTGGATCCCGCCGCGACTCGGTTCCTCGGATCCTGCTCGTCCCGGAGGTACTTGCCATTGCCTTTGCTATCGTCCTCGTTCCTCGGTTCGCCCTATCCGTTCGTTCCTACGTCGGCAAAGTAGACAAGACTTACTTCGAATCGCTTTGAAAAGGTTAAGGATGGAGTACAATTGATGCAGTGGAAAAGATCTTTTATAGTACGATTCTCTTCACGTTAGCGTGTCGATCTCAGCAGTCAAATCGTTTTTGCCGCAAACGGACAAATTTTGAAAAGCTGTCTTGACACATCGCTTTCGGTACTCTTCCTAAGCATTAATCATTATTTGTCCTAACATTCCCAGCGCCTTAAAATCATTAATCATTCGTGCGTTGAATCGAAGATTTCTTTCACGGCGGTGATGGGGCATCGACGACCCTTAACGATCGTCGTGTTGATGGCCGCAAGATTCCTATAATTTTTCACCGATCTTTGTGAGGCTTTCGCGAGGATTATGGTGAGACTCAGGCCGTTCACCATAGTCCCGCCGGCCATGGTTTCCAAGATCTAGACTCAATGATTCTGAGCTAGCCCTGTTTCCACCATTATCATGCTTCGTTTACCTTGCTAAAATGAAGACAGGTGTGAAATGGAGACAGATGCGACAATATCTCTCCCTAGAAAATAGTCCTAGTAACCTACGCGTTGCGCCTGTTAGAGTTTTTCGTTTAGCATCAACTATCCTTACTGGATGTCGATAGGAGCTGTCGAATCTCTCTTACAACGGGGTTGGAAGCCATAGATCACGGTCAGCGGAGTGGAATCCCCTTCTAGCTTCTACCAACATCGAAAGATGCTATTTTGGGAGCTCATGGGTCATCCGATAACTCTCTGAGGTGTCTTAAACATACAGTTTATCTTGACGGAGCGGTCTTCGACGACCTCGCTTAAGCAGAAAACTTGTTTTACTTGGAAAATGGAGACTACTGGTTAAAACGCGAAAACGAACTTATACCAATTTGACACGAAGATAACAAAACGAAGATAACTAGCAAGAACGCAAGGCTAACGTTACCAATCTCGACAAGATGTTGCTAAGAAGACGAAGATAACAAAACAAGAACACAAAGCTAACCTCCATCGACTCAACAAGACGTTACTAAAAAAAAGAACAAAGATAGCAGATCGAAAGGGTTTCTCCCTTAGCATCAACCAGCGCACAAGGTGGCTTAGGAGCTCGGAGTTTCCCCTTTTGGTGTCCGATTTCAAGGTATCCGGAGATGTTATACGTCCCCTTAGTCGGCGCCAGAATGTAGGAGTAGAAAATCCTACCACTACATCCAAAGGTAACTAAACACACACAAGGAAGCAAGACAAACAAAAGAAATAATGGAACAAGAGATGTACGTGGTTCGGCATGATTACCCTACGTCCACGGGGTGTAAAAGAAGATCTTATTACTCGATTCAAGGTTACAAGACGGATTTATCTCTCTCAATGCTCTAGTATGCTCTCTTTCCTCACTTCTTGCTTGAGTTCTTTCTCTCTACATGGTCTCTATTTATAGCTACAAGTGATGATACATCCAAGACTACGGTGTTAGGCTTGGTGTAGCTTCCTCGATGTTCCTCTCGGGCGATCACGATGCCCACCGATTGTTCTTATTTGTTCGGTCGCTACGACGAGCGAATGATGCCTGCTTCTGCCATCTCGTCACTCGATGTCGTCCGTTCGATGGGAATAACCGATGTCGCCCTTGGGATCCTTGGCCGAGCCTTCCCTGACCGAGTCCTTCTTATCTCTTCACCAACTTTGTCAGCGCATTTATGGCTCCAGTGCCCGATGTCCATCGCATCACAGCTTTTCCCCTTTTTTCTTCGACTTTCGGCTCCTCTTTCCTCACGCCCAGATTCGGAGAGGCGATTCGGTACTCTAGATGCATGCTTGCTCTGGTACGCCATGGCTTAGGATCGTTCCACCTGTCCCTGTGGATTATTTGCACCTACATTTATGCCCCTTCTTTCACTCGTGTAGCCAACACGTGGGGAAGAATAACCGCCTCGTCTTCCCACGTCCTCTGGTCCATGCCGGCCACGCATGCTTGTTCCCCACTCGCTTGATTACTCCAACCTAAGCCACCTTCTCTCGCCGGCTACCACGGGAGGGGTTTATAAATCCAGCGCCGAACCTAGTTTCCCTCTTATTTCTTTCTCTGCAACTTCATTCCTTTTTTTTCCATCTTCTCCGCGTCTTCATTCTTTTCCCTCCATCTCCTCTGCATCTTCATCTTTCCTCCACCCTCTTTTCGCTGTTGCTGGCTAATTCCTCAACAAACTTCTTCCCTTCCTTCTCCGTTATCCGTCGTCTTCTCCGTCTCCGTCGAGCCGCAATCTCCGGTTCCGGTCGTGTTTTCGCTTCCTCTGCCGTATTTCTTATCAGTTTGCATGGCCTCTTCAACTCCTCAAATGACGGAAAGAAGGTGTGTGAGTTATGTGTTTTCCGATGACGACGGCGTACGCTTGATTCTCTGTCGTCGTAGAGAGCCCCTCCAAGTATGATTATCGTGCTCTAGATTCTATCTTTCCTGATAACCCGTCTTCGTTTTCTTGTAGGGCTGACAAGAGGACTGCTAGGGACTTAACGGACGAGCAATATGTCCAACAACCGAAAGATGAGTTCGGTCTTCACGGGTATGACGTCAGGCTCTTGTCAGGCCAGAGGGGCGTTCTGAGGAAGGAGGATGTTTTGAGATTTCCCCATTCTACCGAGGCGACCGTAGTCACCGGGGGCCAGCCTAGAGCTCGGGCTGCGTTTCCCCTATATGATCCTAGTCGCCCATTCCCGTACGAGGCTCTCTCCAAGATTCGTCCGTGCCGTGCCTTGGCCCGGTGGAACGGTAACACTTTCCGCATCCCGTCCGAGTGGGAGAGCGTGGCCGAGGCGAGTGCGCTCCTACCGCTTGGTCTACCTTTGATCCTTCTCAAGCGGGTGACTATACTCCCGCCAGCTTCGCCGACAATTATCGGAGCGGGACCACTACTAATGGCGATCTCGCGGGTTTGTTCTTGACCAGCCCTCACCGTCATAAGACCCTTCCCGAGGAGTCGGAGACTTCTTTTGGATGAGGACCCCGAGGAAAGAGTTCCAACAAGCACGCCCGTCATACCAATGATACGGCTTGGGACCGGGTTCCGCTGGCCATTTCCGGCCCTCTTTTGAGTGGCAAGCTCCCTCCTCCTACCGAATTTTATCCTTTCGGGTAGTCAACGTTGATCGGGTCGGTGCATTTCTGTTTCTCTAGTTTGGTTGATCGGATCGGAGACTTACGGGGTAGTATTTTGTTTTGGTGGTGTTTTTCGGACTAAGTCCTGTGGTACTCCTTACGAGGTTTTCGTTCATCGGAAGAGGGATAGGATTGGCGCGAGCCGAGGAGGATACAGGGGAAGGTAACAAATATACTTATTGTTTTTTATTTAACGTACGTGTACGTGCCCTATTTGTTGCCTTGCATGGATCTCGACGTCGGGCGATACGCGGTAAGTTGAAGGTTGACAAGGTCAGCTGGCACCTCGGCGAGGATGGTGAGGGATCCCGATGATCGACTACCTTTGTCACATTTCACGGGAGGTCGCCTCTTAAATCGTCGATGATTCGTCTGCGCCTTTGTAGGTGGGAAGCCTAAGGGTAGGGGTAAAGAACCTAAGGGGATGTGCCTGCCCGGGAGAAGGATGTGCCCTTAGTGACCGGTGAAGGGATTGTGCTTGCCGATGGCACTTTGTGTATGTTGTGTCGATGGTGATGATGAATAAGATCTTTTTGACGATGAGGACGATCTTGTTGATAAGGAGGGGGAATTGGGTCGGGAAGCGGGAAATCGGGTGGTGGTGGGGGCGATTTGATTGACCGTGATGTGGGAGTGTCGATGGTCAACCGTCAAGACTTTCCCTACCGTGGTTCCTAATCCCAAGAGGCAGACCTCCTTCACTATCTCGGGCCCTATGTGTAACTCGCTTGGGGCGCTCATTTCTCCGATTTCGCCTCTTTGTCCGATGAAGAGAAGGTCAATGCCGTCGCATTGTATGAGGCCGGCCTGAAAAGTACCTTCGACCTCCTGGTGAGTTGAGCTGCTCGGGTGTTGCGTTTTTGTACTAGTTTAGGG
Source organism: Papaver armeniacum (assembly GCA_023531295.1). Lineage (NCBI taxonomy): Eukaryota > Viridiplantae > Streptophyta > Magnoliopsida > Ranunculales > Papaveraceae > Papaver > Papaver armeniacum. Next base: position 84,651 of record JAJJWW010008307.1, on the reverse strand, counting down.
CTGACTATGTTGGTATTGTTTTTAGGATGTCAACCGCTCGCTATTGAGTGCTGCCATTCAACGTCGGGAGGCCATCGAGAGGGAGAATCTTCGTCACTTGCTGCAGCAGGAGCGTGAACGGTCTCGAGGGCTGGAGAAGGAGTTGGCCAAAACCCAAGGTATGCATTTTTCTTTCCGCAGCTAGTTGTGATTGATCTTGTAGTGCCAATATCCTGAGTTTAGTACTCCCTGCTTAGCCGAATCGTCTATTGCGGAGGCCGATGCTGCCACAAGATGTCGTTTGTTGAAGAGGGAAGCTAACATAGAACGAGATCATGTCTCGAACTTACAACAGAAATAGTCAATAAGGATGCTAAAATTGATCGTCTGAAACCGATATTGAAGATCTTCAATCCAAACTTTATCGGTACGAGACGTTTGAGTATGTTCCCGAGGAAATAGATAATTTGAGGGCGGACTTATCTCACTTCCAGGGTATAGCGGCCGAGAAAACATTATTAGCCGACAACTTAGAAGTTCAATGTGGCCGGCTAAGACTTCAGGTCCGAGATCTGCATGCAGATCGCCTTCGGATCTTGGGGGAGAGGGACGCTATCGAGAAGCGTGGCGAGAGGCCCTTGAGAAGCTTAAGGAGTTTGGAAAGGTTTCTGAGGAGTTGGATTGGGTGCGTGCTCAACTGTCGGGCTTGCAGGCTGCCCACTCTCGACAGAGGGAGGAATGGAGTGATCACAAGAAGTATTGCCCCACTAATGAGTTTAATGAACAAATAGATACCTAAAACTTTCTTGAAGGTGTCGGCCCTCGAGTGTAGCCATGTCCGAGTCCGAGGAGTCGGTTAGAATAATTGCCCCTTTGTTAGAAGGTGGTGTGCTTTGTGTCGTGCCTTGCGTGTTGTTATCTTGTTGTTTGTTGTTGTGTGACTCGACCGTTCTTGTTGTCTTGGCAGTAGAAGCGGAAGAAAGTGGCCTCGTTGGAGGAGGAGAATATTCGTTTGAAGGGGAAGGAGGCTCATCTGCTCGATCGAGTGGCCACCGTTGAAGCGGCGTCGGAGCGGCTAAGCGGGATCTTGTTGCCGAAAGCGAAGTTCGGTGAGGAACTCGTCTTGCGGAGTCAAAGTCGTGTGAAGGCGGTGCTTGATAAGAAGCGAGCCGATGCTGCCGCCAAGAAGGTCACATCTGGGTTCTACTTCCTCCAAAGAGTGATCCTGTCTTTTGTAGCGCTGCGTCATTTGTCTTGCCCTTTTCCTCGGGTTGTAATTCGTTTGAACACTTTGGTAACTTCTTGCATAACTTGTTATGGGGTCTTTGCGTCGCCGGTTTATTTGTTTATTCTTACTACGATGTTGTTACACTACCGACGTTATTATTCTTATTTATGTTGGGTTGCCCGTATGTGGCTTTCTTGTCGTAGCCTCGTTATTGTCCTTTCTTATGCCTCGCATAGATAGACAGAGTTAATCACAAATGCCGTTTAAGTCGAACACACTCAACAAGGAGGGTCATCGGGCCCGATGCCATGTCCTGACTGAGGCATCTCATCACCGTCTTTCGAGATCTGGTGGAAGGGGAGTTGGTCTTGCCTAGTTTCTATGGGATCGATACCCCAAGAAGTTATCGATGAATCTTCTTGGGCAAGTGATTCGGCCACTTGCGAGGGGAGCAATGTTGTCTGCTCGACTGTCGAGTACTCATGCCTCGACAATCGGCCACTGGTTTCCAACCACCAGGGCCCCTGAACTACCTCGGCACTTGCACAATGCCATCGCCCCGAGTTCGAATAGTCCGTGTTAGTGTAAGTCGCCCCGGACTTGCACAATGCCATCGCCCGGGTTCGAAACGACCATTCGGACGCACTTGTCATATTTCCAACCCCACGCGGCTTTTCACGGAAATAAATGACAAGATATCTTACCCGATCTCACGGATGGTAGATCTTTAGTCGTGTCGCGTTCCACGGCCGTGGCTCGGTTTTCCGTCCGGCCGAGATCTTGTATGCCCCTTCTCCAGCTTTCTCAACTATCGTGTAGGGTCCTCCCCACCGTGGTGCAAGTTTACCGCCCTTCTTGTCACGCTCATAGCTAGGTAGGAGCTTTAGTACCAGCTGCCCTGGTTGGAATTCTCTTGGTCGGACCCGTTTGTTGTATTCCCGTTGGATTCTTCGGGTAATTTTCCATCTTTTGTAGGGCCATTTCTCTCGTTTCTTCCAAATCGTCAAGTTTAGCCAAGATAAGGTCCGCCGAGATGTTTCGCCTCCACGCTTCGGTCCTGGTGGTAGGTATCATCGCCTCCGTAGGTAGGATGGCTTCGGTCCCGTATGTTAGCATGAAGGGTGACAGATCCGTTGCCTCCTGCGAGTTGTCTGTATGCCCACAAGACATTGTAGAGTTCTTCACACCATTCCCCATATTCTCCGTCGAGTTTCTTCTTCATGTTATCGGCGATGGTCTTGTTTGTGATCTCGGCCTGTCCGTTGCTTTGGGGGTATAGGGGCGTGGACTTGCTCTTTCGGATGTTGTACGTGTTGAATAGTAGGTCGATGTTTTTGCCTTGCAATTGTTTCCCGTTGTCAGAGACGATTGCTGCCGGGACCCCAAAGCGGCATATGATGTGTTCCCAGATGAACCGAAAAACATCCTTATCCCGTATGTGCCTTAGCGGGGCGGCCTCAACCCACTTGGTGAAATAGTCGGTGGCTACAATTAAATACTTCATTTGTCCTGATCCGACGTGTAGTGGTCCCACGATGTCGATTCCCCATTTAGCAAAGGGCCAGGGGCTGATGACGGAGTTTAATGTTACAGCCGGCGCATGTATTTTCTTCCCGAATTTCTGGCACTCATCGCAAACGGTGGCCATATGCTTCGCGTCCTCATTCATGTACGGCCAGAAGTATCCCATGGTTTTAGCTCGTGCCGCTAGGCTGCGGCCCGAGCTGTGGTTTCCCGCTGCCCCATAGTGTAATTCGTTAAGGATCATCTGCCCCTCTTCCTTACTTAGACACTTTAGCAATGGTCCTAGGTATGACTTTCGGTATAGGGTTCCATCCCTAAGTTCGTACGCGGCAGCTTTGCTCTTGATCTTGTTGATCTCGGGCCTTCCCTTGGGCAACCTTCCTGTCTCGAGGTATTCATGAATCGGCTTTCTCCAATCATCGACCCGGTATTGATCGGTAGTGGTTGCCGCAACTTGTGCGCCGATGTCCACGTCCTCGGGTACTGAAGGCATTAGGATCCTCATGATTCGAATACCCTCAATGCTTGAGTCAGTCAACATGGAAGCGATATATTCCAGGGCATCCGAGTGCCGATTGTCTTTTCTGCAGATGTGTCGAATTTGATGCTTGGTATTTGCCCGATGTAGGATTGGGCGAGCTCCCGATATTTTTGCGGCAAGGGTCATGTATGGCATATTGCCGGTGATTTGCCGCACAACTAGTGGGAGTCGCTTGTCGGGCGTACCTCCCGGATGCCCATCTCCACAATCAAGCGTAGGGCATGTATTACGCTTCGTACTCCGTGACATTGTTGGTTGCTTTGAACTCAAGCCTAAAAGAGTGGACCATTTTTTTGCCCTTCGGTGTCGTAAAGACCCGATCTGAGACCTCACCCATCTTTATTGGATGACCCGTCGACGAAAACCTCCCATCGTGTCGAGGCTGCAGGTCTCGAGTAAATCGGGTGAATCTTCTCGATCTTCCTCCATTCCGGATGTCCTCTACTTCGTCCTCTTCACCGAGGGGGAAGTTCGCCAAATCGGCCATCGCTCTGCGCTTTTACCGCCGTCCTCATTTCATAAAAGATATCGAATCGCTTTATTTGTGCGCTCCATTTGGAGATCCGCCCGACTGGCTGCATTGTCAAGTAATCGACTCTATGGAGGACTTGGTAAGCACTCGAATCTTATGAGTTTGGAAATACGTCCGAGCTTCTGCGTTGCAAACACTAGCGCTAGTATGAGTTGCTCGATTCTCGTGTAGTTCTTTTCCACGGGTTCATGGTCTTGCTTATGAAATATACGGCTTTTCTTCGCTCCTCGCTCTTGACCAACACAGCGGCTGATGGCGTGACTGGTTGCCCCGAGGTACAATGTTAGTACGTCTTCGGCTCGGGTCTTTGTAACACCCCAGTAGGCTTGCCGGTGTTGCTTGATTTTCTGGAATGCTTCCTCACATCCCTCGGCCCATTTAAACTTCTCTCCCTTACTTAGCCGAAGAAATCCTTGCACTTGTCCGACGATCGAGAGATGAATCGTCCTAAAGCCGCTAGGTTTCCGTTCAGTAGTTGCACGTCCTTAATCATTATGGTGAAGGCATTTGCATCACGGCTCGATTTTATCTGGATCTGCTTGATCCCTTTATCGGTGATTATGTATCCTAGAAACTTGCTCGAGGTAACCCAAAAGGTGCACTTGGACGGATTCGCCCTCATCTTGTATTTCCTCATGGTCTGGAAGATGTCTCTAAGGTCGTCGATGTGGGTATCGGCTACCTTACTCTTGACTAGCATATCGTCCACGTATACTTCGATAGTGTCGTGTATTCGTCCTCAAACATGTCCTCCACCAGCCTCGATATGTAGCGCCGCGTTTCTCGGCCGAATGGCATTTTGGTGTAACAACACAGTCCTCTTGGCGTGAAAAAGGATGTATGCTCCCGATCTTCGGGGCCGGGGGATTTGGTTATATCCCGAGTACCCGTCCATGAGTGTTATCGCCTTGTACCCGACAATGGATTCCACCAGTGGTCGATCTTTGGGGAGAGGAAGAAGCTGTCCTTTGGGCATGCCTTATTCGGTCGCCGTAATCGACGCAAATTCGGACGCCCCATTCCTCTTGGGGACTATCACCATATTAGATATCCATTGCGGATATTGGGCCTTTCGGATGATCCTGCTGCGTACAGTTTCTTCAACTCTGCCTCTACTGCTGGTTGTAGCTCGGGTGCAATTCTTCTCATCTTCTGTCTGATCGGTCTGAACTTGGGGTCTATCCTCAGATGGTGCGAGCAAACTTAAGGTCGATTCCTTCCATGTCATGCATTTGCCGGGCGAATACATCCATGTGCTCCTTCGGGAGGGTTATCATTCTTTGGGACTGTTCGTTCGTTAAGCGTGACCCTATCCTCACCAATCTCGCTCCTCCTCGGTGCCCAGTTGATTTGCCGGAGTTGGTTCTAGGGCCGAGAAGTTTTGCTTTGGCTCGCCGACGGTTCTTGAGCTCCCGTGATTGCTATAAGACTTCGTGTCGCACGCTTCGTAGGTGGCGATGGCTTGTGACATCACCTTTTCCACCTCTCTCCCGCTTCCATTTCCTTAGACTTCTTCTTTTCTTGGCGTTTCCTCGACCGTCTTTCCTCGTTCGTTGGATGTCTATCTGCACACATTGTCTTGCCGCTTGGGGGTCGCCTAGCACTTCTACTACTCCACGATAAGAAGGGAAGCGCAGTTTCGGTGGTAGGCGAGGCGACTCCCTTGATCCCTGCGATCCAAGGTCGTCCCGGATTGCCTCATATGGTGATGCGACATCGACTACGCAAAAGGTGGTCAATGTGTCAAGGAACCCTTCCCCGTCCGAGACCCTGAGAGTGACTTCTCCCTTTGGCACTGTCACCGCACCGTTGAAGCCGTAAATTCGATAAGTCGATGGGATCAGGATGTCATCGAGACAATTCCATCCTCTTGAAAGTGTCATAGAACAAAACTTCGACCGAGCTACCACTTTGTCCATTAATATTCTCGCGACGCCCCATTCCTCAATCATCGTGGTTATTACTAAGGGATCTCCATGTGCTTGTCCGTTCAATGGGACATCTTTCGCCGAAAACGTGTCGGTTGCATCATCCACGGCTCCATAGGGAGGGTCTTGGCCACGCTAAAGATTTCTCTGCCCGATCTGTCCCTCTTGTGTATTCTCGAGGTGATACTAGGTTCCTAAATCGTATCCTTGTGTTGCTTGAGTGTGATATGGTGTTACGAACTGAACCGAGCGCCGCGATTGATTCTTATTTGATGTCTCGGGACCTCGGGCTGGGCCGGTGTCGATGGTGTTTTGACGAAATGCCGTAGATACCCATCGCGGATCGTGTCTTTGGACGATGTCCTTCACTTCTCTACAATCGTTGGTTGAGTGGCCGCGAACCGATGATAATGGCGAGAACTCGGGTGGTTCCTCGTCCCGTCGAATTGGATTCCCCGAGTCTTGGGGTAACGGATATCATTCCTCTTTTCCACTTCCTTGAACACTTCTTCCAAGGGTGCGTTGAGCGGGGTGTATGATCTTGGCTCGTGGCGGGGCTTCTTTCCCCTCTCGACCCAGACTTTCTTGTTTTCACCCTGGGGCTGGGCACCGGGCCTTTTCTCGGATCGTTTCGCGGCTTCTCTCGGGGTAGCCTCCTCTGTGGTGCTCGCCTCTTGTATTCCCCTGTCTTGCGCTCCTTCCTGGATCTCCTCCAAGGCGATATAGTGCTCCTGCATCTTCCGGATCTCCCGTAGCGTCTTGGGCTTTTCTGTGTACATCGCCACCCAGATGGGATCCGACTTTCTTAGCGAGTTCTCGAAGCCGAATATCTGTTGGTCGACTGGTGCTAGGGCTGTCAATGGATATTCGATATCCGATATCCGTTTCCGAATATCCGGATTCCGTTAGGTTAATATCCGACATAACGGTTATCCGATATCCGATAACCTTAACGTAACGTATATCCGTTTATTAACATAACGGTATCTGGTTAAGGGAGTTTCCGTTAGGTTAATATCGATACCGGTAGTGTATAACTATATCATAAAATTTTTCAAATTTTCGATACCTAATACCCTTTAGGTTTACTCTTTAGCCATTTTATTACGTCTCTCCTAAGTAAATATCGGAAATTATCGAATATTAAAGGAAATTAACGAAATTATCGGAAATTATTGAATATTAACTAAATTATCGGAAATTATTGGAAGTTTTTTGTATCATGAGTAGATAACGGAAATTATCGGAATAATATCCGATATCCGATAGCTTATCCTTAACCTTATCGATATGGAATTTTGAATTCGACGGATATTATCGGATCTAGGATATCCGATAACCCTTAACCTTAACCTTATCGGTATTTCCAATATCCGAAGGATTTTTATCCATTGACAGCCCTAACTGGTGCCTTCCCTATATCCGTGCATAACTTCCTCCATCTATCCGTTAAGGAACGCAGCGGTTCCCTCAGTCTCCGTGCCAGGGTAAATAACTTGTCGCCTACGGGCCGAGCTATGCTTTGTATGCATGTACGTCTCGAGAAAGGTTTCCACCAAAACCGCATAGCTCCCAACGGATTTATCGGGCGGGGTATAGAACCAACTCTTCGCTTCTCCTTCAAGACTAGCGGGGAAGAACTTGCACATGACCACATCGTGATTCTTCCACTTTGTAGTAAGGACATGCCGTACATCTTGATGTGTTCTCCGCATCGCTTTGTGCCATCGAACCTAGATGGGAAGATTGGCGTGTGCACTTTGGTGGAAATGGTGTTCGGTCCGATTTCTGCAGTGAACGGTGTCTTCTGGGCTTCATTGATTACTTCTGCTAACTTATCATCCTCGCTATCTCCAGTCAGTTTCTTAACCATCTGCTCAAGCCGTTCGATCTTTTGTTTGGTGGACGCGTCCGTACTTTCGTTGGTTACTTCCTCATCGGCCGAAGAATCCTCGGAAGGCCCATACCCTTCTCTTGGCCGATTAGGGTCGGGTACTCGTCCTCGGCTTGGCGAAGGGGTGGGTCATCCCTTGGTGGGGTGTGGTTCTTTGGAGGCGCCACGGCTTGATGATCCCCTCGACCCCGTCCTCCGTTGCGGAGTTGGTGGTTCTCGTATTCTAGTGCCAAGTTTCTCCTCTGCAATTCTCTCATCGATCCTCCTGTCTTCTTTGACTTGCCGCATGGCGAGTAACATCGGCCTCGGTGCTCTCGTGACTAGAATGACCGTTCATTTGGTGTCCCGTTGTGTTAGGGGGTGCGGTTGGGGGTCTCGCAGTGAGAGCGATAGGAGGGACGACCGGAGCCGTTGGGTGATCGATCACTACTGGGGGAACAACCGAAGCTGTGGGGCGGTTGGCCGTTACTGGGGGGACGTCTCGATTAGGGTTCCCTCCTGCCAAGTGTACTCGCCTAAGCCTTTCGGCCTCTCGTTCCAGATCTCTTTGGTGCTCTGTAGGTTGTCTTTCTCTCCTTTGTTCCTCGTGTATAGTTTGAACTTCCTCCTCCTCTTCGGTATCCGATGCAGTTCTCCCGTCTTCCATGCTGCCCTCGTTCCTCGGCCCCATCTGGCTTGGGTTAATCCTCAATCTCTCGGGTGGGAAGTCGTCATCTCGGCCCAGATCGACTTCCTCGTCGACCGTGGTCATGCCTTTGATCAACGCCTGAGTCTCGCCCCGGTCGTTAGGTCGACGATCTCCGTGCTGAGAATCCGTGAGTCCCTCTTGCCCGCCGATCCCGCCGCGACTCGGTTCCTCGGGATCCTGCTCGTCCCGGAGGTACTTGCCATTGCCTTTGCTATCGTCCTCGTTCCTCGGTTCGCTGTCCGTTCGTTCCTACGTCGGCAAAGTAGACAGCACTTACTTGAACCGCTTTCGAAAAGGTTAAGGATGGAGTACAGCGATTCGGTGCGAGTGGAAAAGATCTTTTATAGTACGATTCTCTTCACGTTAGCGTGTCGATCTCGAAGAGTCAAATCGTTTTTTGCCGCAAACGGACAAATTTTGAAAAGTCGTCTTGACACATCGCTTTCGGTACTCTTCCTAAGCATTAATCATTATTTGTCCTAACATTCCCAGCGCCAGAAATCATTAATCATTCGTGCGTTGAATCAGAAGATTTCTTTCACGGCGGTGATGGGCGGCATCGACGACCCTTAACGATCGTCGTGTTGATGGCCGCAAGATTCCTATAATTTTTCACTGATGCTGTGAGGCTTTCAGCGTAGGATTATGGTGAGACTCAGGCCGTTCACCATAGTCCCGCCGGCCATGGTTTCCAAGATCTAGACTCAATGATTCTGAGCTAGCCCTGTTTCCACCATTATCATGCTTCGTTTACCTTGCTAAAATGAAGACAGGTGTGAAATGGAGACGAGATGCGACAATATCTCTCCCTAGAAAATAGTCCTAGTAACCTACGCGTTGCGCCCGTTTAGAGTTTTTCGTTTAGCATCAACTATCCTTCTTGGATGTCGATAGGAGTCTGTCGAATCTCTCTTACAACGGGGTTGGAAGTCATAGATCACGGTCAGCGGAGTGGAATCCCTTCTAGCTTCTACCAACATCGAAAGATGCTATTTTGGGAGCTCATGGGTCATCCGATAACTCTCGAGGTGTCTTAAACATACGCTTATCTTGACGGAGCGGTCTTCGACGACCTCGCTTAAGCAGAAAACTTGTTTTACTTGGAAAATGGAGACTACTGGTTAAAACGCGAAAACGAACTTATACCAATTTGACACGAAGATAACAAAACGAAGATAACTAGCAAGAACGCAAGGCTAACGTTACCAATCTCGACAAGATGTTGCTAAGAAGACGAAGATAACAAAACAAGAACACAAAGCTAACCTCCATCGACTCAACAAGACGTTACTAAAAAAAAGAACAAAGATAGCAGATCGAAAGGGTTTCTCCCTTAGCATCAACCAGCGCACAAGGTGGCTTAGGAGCTCGGAGTTTCCCCTTTTGGTGTCCGATTTCAAGGTATCCGGAGATGTTATACGTCCCCTTAGTCGGCGCCAGAATGTAGGAGTAGAAAATCCTACCACTACATCCAAAGGTAACTAAACACACACACAAGGAAGCAAGACAAACAAAAGAAATAATGGAACAAGAGATGTACGTGGTTCGGCATGATTACCTACGTCCACGGGGGTGTAAAAGAAGATCTTATTACTCGATTCAAGGTTACAAGACGGATTTATCTCTCTCAATGCTCTAGTATGCTCTCTTTCCTCACTTCTTGCTTGAGTTCTTTCTCTCTACATGGTCTCTATTTATAGCTACAAGTGATGATACATCCAGTACTACGGTGTTAGGCTTGGTGTAGCTTCCTCGATGTTCCTCTCGGGCGATCAGTCGATGCCCCAGCCGATTGTTCTTATTTGTTCGGGTCGCTACGACGAGCCGAATGATGCCTGCTTCTGCCATCTCGTCACTCGATGTCGTCCGTTCGATGGGAATAACCGATGTCGCCCTTGGGATCCTTGGCCGAGCCTTCCCTGACCGAGTCCTTCTTATCTCTTCACCAACTTTGTCGGCCGCATTTATGGCTCCAGGTGCCGATGTCCATCGCATCACGGCTTTTCCCCTTTTCTTCGACTTTCGGCTCCTCTTTCCTCACGCCCAGATTCGGAGAGGCGATCCGGTACTCTAGATGCATGCTTGCTCTGGTACGCCATGGCTTAGGATCGTTCCACCTGTCCCTGTGGATTATTTGCACCTACACCTTGCATTATTTATCATGCTAATTTTGCGAAAGACATGGGTTTTGAATATAATGGTTCTACATCTTTCAAATGCATAACTATTCGAAGAACTACCGTGAAGACAAGGAATTGGTGAACCAAAGTTGATCGTGCGTGAAAGGATTGTTAACAAGATTTCCTAGAAAACTCGTACTCGGGACGCCTTACTTTCACCTTTACCGACGTATTTACTAAAGAACACGTGTTCCAAAGTTGATCGCTAAGGATTTGGGTCGTATCGTCTGGGTTCCATGATGACTTTCATGGTATGAAGACAAGTAATTCGAGAGACCATTTACATTGACAATGGTCATGATCATGTTGAGAATTGTAAAGAAATTTCAAAAGAGATTTCTGCATTGGCGTTTAACGTTACCAATTACAAGCTTCCAGAAAATGTAGTAATGTGGGTTATGAAGAACTTGAAAGTGTGAAGAAGTTGTACATTATTGACAACAAATTAATCCGTGAGAAGTATTATTATTCTTATCTCGCTTTGCTCTCGAAGGATATTTGATCGCGGCAAGGTAGAGCATTCCAACGTCTTTCTCAAAAAATGTAGAGGCTACCTGTCATGATAGTCTTTCTAGTATTCTCCTCTTAGAACATCTGAATGCGCTGGCATGGACGTATCGTGCTTTTAGATTGGAAAATCTGGGCTCACTTGTTTTATCCGTGAAAGAAAGTGACATCATTTCCTTACTTAATTCCATTGCATTAAAAATGTGGCACATGGTTCTGGACCAGTTATGGAAGCCACCTTGGAAGTTTTCATACTGGGAATCCATCTCTTCACACAAGTCAAGCTTACCAAGATTATGGAAGCCGCCTTGGCTAGCCGTTGCAGAGCGTGATAATTGGTTAAGTTTGTCAAGATGGTTAGCAGTTGCAATGTCCGATGATGTTCCCGTAAGGAGATATAACGATCAACTTGAGGACAAGTTGCATTTCAAGGGGTTGGGAATATCAAGATGCGATTCTAATTTTTGGCTAGATATATTTTAGTTTTATCTTATATCCAACTTGAGGACAAGTTGTGTCTCAAGGGGTCGGGGATGTTGGGACACCAACACCAATTAGGAGAGTCTAGTTATTTTAGGTAATAGCATACGTTTCCTTATTTAGTATTTGCTTAGTGATCAAGTTATGTTCACTATAAATCCATAGTTTGTTCTAGGGTTTAATATCCTCGTTTGATTGGGGGCCAGAGATTTTAATTGGGGGCCTTGACATTTTACTTGCACCCCAAATTTTTCAGGGGTGTATTAAACCGATAGTAAAAATACTATTTTACCCTTTGCGATTTTTTTTTTCTTTTTCAAATAACGACACTAATTAACGACCCTTCAATGACAATAACGACTCATTAAGGGTCGTCATTGTCGTATTCAATACTATTACGACCCTTTAATGCATTTCTCGCCATTAATAACTCTTCAAAGATAACGACTCTTTTTAGAGAATAACGACCTCGAATTTACACTTCAAAAACCATTACGACAGTTCAGAGTCGTTATATACAAAATAAAAAAAAATAACGACTCTTTCAAAGGGTCGTCAAGGAATTGATTATGTATGTGACGACTCTAAACTGTCGTACATTTCGGCCATTAATGACTCCTCGAAGAAGATAACGACTCTTTTATAGGAAATAACGACTGTTTAGAGTCGTTGCTAAGACAGTCGAAACATTAACGACTGTTTAGAGTCGTCACTAAAACACTTCAATACCATGACGATTTTTCATACAAATCTGGGCCAAAAAAAAAAAAAAAAAAAAAAAAAAAAAATTGCAAACACAAAATTTGAAAAAAAAAAAAGTTAAACTCTAATTAAGTAAGATTATTACTAATTAATTAAGATTATCACTAATTATTTAGGGGCATTTTAGCCATTTAGAAAAAAATTTTATAAGGGGTGACCAAAATTAGGTTGGGGTGACCTTTTTTGTCCTCTAGTGAAGGCCCCCAATTAAAATCCTTGGCCCCCAATCAATTGAGGTTTAATATCACTTCAATCAATACAACTTCAGTTCTCTTATTGTTACAAAGCAGAGGTGGCTAATCCCCATAAAAAAGGATTTTATCTTTAGGGTTCTATCTAGTTTTTGTGTTCTTAACAGTTGTTTTGGTTTAGAACCCTAACAGCTTAGAGTTGAATCACCTACTGCAAAAGCTAAGCGTATTGAATCGTTGAGAGCTAGGTGTGCTGGTCTCATCCATAAATCGGAGGTTTATCTCCATCTAACTGTAAGTTAATCATATTTTCAGTTAATCAACATTTACCATAAAAATCTTACAATCCCTTAATTCAATGACCTAATTCTGTTTTCTGCTGTATTAATCCAGGATGAGAGAAGTCATTCCCTTAAGATGCGACAAGCCAAATTGAAAAGACAGAGAGACAGGGCAGCAGCAAGATTGGCATTAGAAAAATTGGAAAAGTCTATCCAGGTCTATGATCCCCTTGCCGCCATGAGGGAATATGAGATGCTCATATCTTGTAATGCGCCTTACAGAAAACTTGATTGGCATCAGTTTCTACAAAGTAGTGGTATCTCTATCAAATAAACATGACTTTGATTTATGTAGTCCGTTTTATCGGTTTTAGGCTCTTTTTTTTTGCTTTTGAATTTTAGTATAGAAGTGAAGAAGAGTATGTGGATGATGTAATTACAAGACAATGAAGAGTAGAGTCTGGGATCATGAAGGGTATCTATCAGTGGTACCAACCTAGTTGGGATGACTGATGCCTCTGCTCATTCTTTTTTTTCTTTCTTTTATATCCTGGTTTCGGCTTCGTTGTAGAATATTGCAAGAAACTCAATTATTTAGCCAAATTATCATTATGAAAGATCTTCTGGTTATTGATTTTGTTATTGCTTTAGGTTTGTCAATTTACTAGTTCATTAGCTTCATGTAAAGTTTGTATGCAGATCGCAATTTGCACTAATGTTCATAATAAAACTTGGTAAAGCAAGACTGGATTTTGTATGGGAAAACAAACTTTGTTGCTAATCCATTCTGCACTTCAATCATCTACTGCATATTACGGAGCTTGACTGCTGAAGTTTTAAAATTACATTATTTTTAAAAAAAATCTATTCTTTTGGAGAAGAAGTTGACATATTTAACTGTGAATCTATTATAGGAAACATAGTTTGAATATACTTTGCAGTTTGTAATATCTAATTGTACTATTTTCATATTTCTCATGTTTGATTTGTGCCCAAGTTTAATTCATCTGTTTGTGATTACTCTCGACTTTTGGTCATATTGATTTTTGTGCTAATGGTGTTTTTCTTTTCTTGCAAACAGGTTCTGAATGTGAAAGTTATCCGCAACAAGGCTACAGGCCAATCTGAGAGTTACGGGTTCATTGATTTTAATAGTCATGCTGCAGCAGAAAGAGTCTTACAGACATACAATGGTCAATTGATGCCCAATGTTGAGCAGAACTTCAGGTTGAACTGGGCATCTTTTGGCTCTGGAGATAAGCGTCAGGATGACAGTGCTGACTTCGCAGTATTCGTTGGAGATTTGGCTGCTGATGTTACAGATTATGCGTTGCAAGAGACATTTTAGGCACACTATACCTCTGTTAAGGGTGCAAAAGTTGTTACTGATAGAACCACTGGACGTTCTAAGGGATATGGATTTGTTAGATTTGCTGATGAAGGGCAGGCGAACAGTTGAGGGCAATGACTGAAATGAATGGTCAATTTTTTTCAACAATACCCATGCGTATTGGGCCTGCTAGTAACAAAAAAACTGTTGGTCTCGGTCAACAACAACATCCAAAAGGTACATGTTGCTACAACACATCCATGCTTCTTCCCTGATTTTGATAACCACTTCATTCATGGTTTGTTAATTTGCAAATTACTGTGCTTTGATATCTCTTATTAGAAACAATTTTGTTTTGTTATCTCTTTCACTATAATAGATTCCATTAGGATTGTTTGGAGAATTTGGTGAATTCTTCTGTCAGACATTGTTGTTAAGGGCAGTTTAAGATTCGTTTTCTTCCAATGTTACTTCCTTGCCAAATTGGACACTTAAGTGCTGTTTAAAGATTCCAAAACTTATAAGGACTCATGTTGTCTCGAAGCAGGATGCCTACAGGCACTCATGTTTAGGGGCCTGGAAGTGATTTCAGCTGAAATACATTCCTCGTTAGTGCGTGGCCTCGTATAGGTCAGTTTTATTGCTTATGTCGTAATTCTGGCCTTAATTTCCATTTTCAGCGGCATTTACGCTTTCATCCTCAGATTATTTCAGTTTAAAGAAAAAGTCTACTTACTTTTGTTTACTGTTTCAAATTTAATTCCTCGTATACCCTTTACATTTCAGTAACCATTCCAAACTTTCATTGCTTCAGTTATTCAATTGCTTCTGCACTTGGTCTTAGATTACCTAGTATGATGTTCTTCCCTTGTTCATCAATTTTCATTCTGATTCAGTCATTCTATTTCCATATTCCTTGTGCAGCAAGGCTGCTACTGATTTGTACCAATTTTAATGTTTAGACTGAGAGCCTTAAACTCCTAGCACTTGCAGTTTTAGTTGATGCACTTCATAGTTTATCAGTCTTTCATCAATCAGTATGTCATCCAGTTACAAAGTACAAACTTTGACAATAGCTGTCCTTGTATCCCTTTCTTAGTTTCCTGTTTGAAGTGTTCACTTTATATTAATTAATAATTATAATTATACTTAAAAGGAGGCATGTCAGTTGAAAGTATCAAGTACCCTCTCTGTCATGCTATAAAGCTGCGACAATGATAAGGTACTCTGCTGGTGTGGGCACTAGTAGGACATACTGGGCATTGAGTTCTAGAAACTTTATTATGGAAGCAACCTTATGTATACATATTTACTTGTCCCAGAAGTAGTTATGTGCTTTATTAGAAGTTATCGTTGTCCTGTTAGATCTCACTAGTCACTACTGTTGCATATACATGCAATACATCAAACTATTACCGTGTGTATGTTGTTTAAGCACATATGCAGCTTTTAACATTAGGATGTGCAAGGTGGAGTGTATAACATCTAACATTTGGATTGAACAACTTTGGAAGTTTGATTCTTTATTTTTAATTCACTCTTCTGCCTGTATCAGTTTTATCTTTCCCAAATCTAATTGATTGGTTTGTTCTCTGTTAGAGTGTTCAAGAATTTGAGATACTTCATGGACATCGTCATGGTCTGCCCGGTACTATGAACCTCTGAAGGAGCTTAGCACGACTAGGTAAAGGATGTGACTTGGGAAAGATACTTGGAAGCTCAAAATGCAAGAGCTTATTGCAGCTGCAGGAATTTTCAATTGGGAGCTCTCGATGTCTGTACTGCAATTTTTTCTATTCTATTGGTATCGGCTTAATTTATTTCTTTCAGACAATATTAGTTACTGAAACCACTTGGAGAGTCTTGCAGCCTGTGCACATTCAAACTTTACTCCAGACTAGTACCATTTTTAGAACAAGAATGTAATACAATGTAATTTAGAGTTTCTTCTATTGTGCAAGTTTATCCTTTTGTCCCATGTGTCTTTGTTTTTATTTTCATAGTCAACTTCGGGGATGTTTTATGTGAGTCAATTTTGTTTCCTCGAAAAATTGGTACGTGTATTGGTACTCTTGTGCGGCTCATGGGTGACTCCACCTGAATTTTCAGTTTGAAAAATGGCACCTGTGTGACCCCGTGAGACATCTCAGGGATCTAACTGTTAAGTAGGTTAGCTTGTTCGAAAATTAATATGTACAACAGGGATCTCAAGACACAGAGAGAATGTATGAGCAGTACCCTAGTAATAAAGAAAAGGTCCACTTGCGGTATTTCCTATGGGATGGTGCGAATGGTGAAGTTTGAGCGAAAGGTAAAACAACCATTGGGGGGGTAAATTTTGAGACCAGGGGTAAAATGGTAATTTTACACATCAGGGGCAAAACAATCAGTTTATAACTATAGTTTAAAAGTCAATCTCTCAAGTTTCGGTTGAGGGAAAAATGGCCATTTACTAAAAATCTAACAAAAAAAAGGCACAACGGTTATTCTGCAGCTCCTACAATATATGCGACAAAAGTGAAGTTCGAAAAATGAGGCTCAGCACATAAGGAAGTTTCGTAGATGTGCGACTCTCGTCGCCAAAAGACAAAGTTCGGCCTTGACCTCAGCCCTCGTCGTCAAAAGAAAAAGTTCAACTCGCCCCCAGCCCTCGCTATTAAAAGACCAAGTTTAGCCTTGACAATAACCCTCATCGTGGAAAGTTGCTCAAGCCCAGACTACAACCCTCGTCGTCTAAAGTCAAGTTTAGCCTTGATTTCAGCCCTCGCTATTAAAAGACAAGTTTATCCCTGACTTCATCCCTCGCTACAAAAAGACAATGTGTAGCCTAGATTTCAGCCATGATCATTAAAAGACGAGTTGCCCCTAACCTTAGTCCTAGTGGCCAAAAGACAAGCTTAGCCTTTGCTTCAACCCTCGTTTCAGAAAGACACAATTAACCCCTCATTATCAAAATCCACTCTCACGAGAGAGACTAGCCCTTGGTCTAAAGGGCACTTATAGCCATTATTTGTAGCACAAGTCCCTGCGAGACACGCTGGTCATGATGCCATGATTTCTAGTCAACATCTCCGCGAGACATGTTGGTCGTATAGGCTCTATAGACTAACCAAACGTCCACGGATGACTCATGAGCATGACCAGAGATTTAATATCTTCGGGAAGTACGACATTCGCCCCTATATGAGATCAGAGACTGATTCCGAGTACATCCCAGCGAGATACAATTGGTCATGTCTACTCTAGGCCACGACTCTTCTTACATTGGCCTCATGAGTGGTTCTTAGAACATCCTCTCGAGATACACTGATCTTATTTGCCCCATGATATAGACAAAGTCATGATTGACTCTTAGCACATCCACGCGAGATACGCTGGTCAAAGAAAAATATTCCATAAGTCTCATTAAGACAGTCCCATAAGGACAAAAGACATTATTGGCCTCGCTATGAGCCCAACAAACTGAAAGAGACTCAAACTTTATAGAGCAAAGCCCCGGCCGGCCTCACCAGCGCTGAGCAATACAAGCTCATTTTGGGGTCATGTATAGCCACAATACTTGGGCATAAGCCTTACCTAAGGCACGTGCCTCTTTTTTAGCTTCTCAAATGCATGTTTATCCAAAAACGAGAATAGGATCCCTGGAGCTCCACACGCCCATGTGAGGGACCCACAAGTAAGTATTTGACTTTCGCAAGTCACATGTGGACCGACCTCACAAAGATAGAGCTCAGGCTCAACTTACTTCTTGTAATCATTATATTTTCTTTTTATATGTGAGTATGATGTACACTTACTTCTTGTGAACGTACATGTGTGAAATTGGATGGGTATTTTATGTGATATGCGTTGATGGATTCTCCAAATGTTATATTATTTTATGCTGATTAGGAGTTGGTTTAGATTCCAATTATTTATTGTCATAGGGGGTTGGGCTCTCCAATATTACCTTTTATAATTTCTTGTAAAACTTTCGGGACTTACGATGGTAGTTCTTGAATCACGACCTGGGAAACCATGAGGATAAAAGCTATTATTTGAGTCTAGAGTTATTCTACTATCGTCTTCTCTCACTGGAAGGGCGAAGTCAGAATGACATATTTTGGTTTGTTCTAACATCACTTTTGTAGATAATCCGGTGGTGGTCTTTCACGGGTATTGTTACTAAGGTCATAATACATGAGAAGTGGAATTAGAATAACCTTTCTTTCATGAATGTTATATTTTGATCTTTGCTGATTTTCTATGTGAATAATGCGATACGAGTTGTACAGCTTCCCCGTGAGGAGTGACTGTGTAACCCCACAGATCGTCGCTAAGCGGTAGAATAGGACGGGAGGCCGTTGCGTATTAATTTACTAGCACGGGAGGCCGTGACAATACTATTAATTTTTATTTTATAAATTAAATTCTATCAAAAAATAGGACGGGAGGCCGTTGCATATTATCTTAATAGCAAAGGAGGCCGTGACAATATTATATTATATGTTATCTGGGGAATCGGTCATATGCATATCATACTTGATTGTTTTACATTGATTGTGCCATGGAATGTTATCTTCCTATTTTCTTTCTTGAATTTTGTTTTTCAATACTGCGTGTAGAGTTGAGATCAAGTGTCATTTATTTTGCTTATACTGTTGTACTTTAATCATTTTATCTATCAGTAGTATGATATTGATTACTCGAGAGTCATATATTGTCATTGGGCATCCATTTGGGACGATGTGTTGTTTAAAACATGATTTTCAAGGCATTTTTTCCCCAACACATGACTCATCCTAGTCATACTTGTAAATCAGGGAATAATTTTTTTATCTTGACCCATGTCAGCTATAGAAAATATCTTACCATGTAAAACACGTCATCACAAAGGCTACTCCAGTCATTAACAAATAGGGGGATATAAATTAGGGTTTTGGTCTGCCGTTCTATGCCATGTATGAGAAATATACAGATATTTCCTCATCACATGAAAGAGTGTAAAGTAGGACAAAGGAATCTAAAATAAGGACGATTTCACTTATCCTTAGTTATTCCTGAAAATACGGGTAGAGTGATCCGCGAGGCAAGCAAACCCTATTTTCACCGACTAGAGATCAGAGAATCCAGCTATAAATAGGTCCTCTATTTCTCTAAGCTAAGAACAACTTTCTCACAACAATTCAGAGCAGTTCTTCTACAAAACCTAGAATATTCTAACTCTCTCTCTCTCCCCCTCTTTTCAGCTTTCCTCCCTAAAACCATGCATATTTATTCTTGTGACTGAAACAGCCTTCAAACGACCATTATGCGCGGTTTTTACGCTAAGACTGTTCGTGCTCAGCCTACTGAAACTCACACTCAGAAACCCTAAAACACCACTTCTACCATCTCACCATTTTTAAGTAACTACAGATGGGCATTTTTCGATTTTGTTCCCACTATGGGATGAAAAATGGGCATATCTATTAGTTTGTCCACTGCGGCCGAAAAAGAGCCTCATGCTTCATATGGAGTCGCGGGGCTGAACTTCAATCGCCAGTTGTTGAACCTTCACCGCGTGTGATAACTTCAACCACTGGCTTCAGTACCAGCCGTGTGGCGCTAGCTGAGGCGCCCAACAGATATATCTGAGCGGTTAAATATTTAATCATCCAACGGTTTTTTCCGTTATAAATTCAACTCTTCTCAACTCCAAATTCACACCTTCTACACCTCTAATCTTACTCAAGAATCATCTAAAAATGCTTCTTAGATTTCGTGGTGTTAATATTACTGCCTCATTTGTTACAAGATACAAACTTTTAGACAATGGAAACTTAATTATAGACTTCATAAAAATCTCAGACAATTTTTGTCCTCTTGGTTATCTTCATATGACATATCTTCCATTCAACATGTTCTTGAAAGGTTTTTCCTCGGTTTCTTGTAGCTTCAATTGTTAACTTCCAAAACTTAAGCTCTTCTTTGCCTTTTATCAGAATATTTTCCTGGATTAACCTCTAAAATTTACACTGCTCTTCTCCTTTTACTATTTTGGATTGGTTACCCAAATATGTTTGTACACATTTTCAGATCTAAGATTTTCAATGTATCGCTGAATGCCTTTTAAATTTAATATATTGGAGATTAATATGGATGGCTTTGTCTCCAAATTTATAGTTTAAAATCTTTCTTCACTCAATTATCCCTTTTCTTGTGCTATTTTCATTTCAGTTAGTCTTGGTATGAAAAAAAAAAATGTTCGAAAAGCAAGTCCACAAGCGCTTGTTCTGTGGCTACGATGTGGCCCCTCTTCCCCTCTCAACACGTCTACATTTTAACAACAAAACACATGCATGCCATTTTGGTCAAATTTAACCTCAAACTAACAAATTTTAATTTACGAAAATATCTCTTTTAAATGAATTATAACTGGTCTATTAGATTCAGTTTCCTTGTTTTTCTAAATGTGATTTATTGTTAGGTTAAAATCAGTCCATGCATATCACCTTCACATCCATCATCTAAAAGTCCATTAAACCGATTTACCGATAGTCCTCCTTGTTTGTAAGATGAATATCGATTCTTTTCTTTCTCAGTATCATTAGTACCCAAGTGTTATTGCTTCTTTGCATCTTCTATTATATAGCAGAACTATAATTTTTTTTAGTGATGCCAAAGGTCTGCATGATCATAATGCATGGGGGTAAACCAGACGGGAAGATACCGCGAAATGTATACAGAACAATTCCACCACTCACGCTGAGCAGTTTCAATACGCTACAATACTTCTGGTTTAGTGATATTGCAACATGGTTTTCTTCAACTACTTACTTATAAAGGAACAACCATGGAAGGAACATTTGAATACGAATAAAAATTGATTAGTGACAATCAAAATAGGCTTATGATCCGGTGTTACTCTAGCTAAAGCAATTTGAATAGAGTTTGGAATTACCTCATCTAAGTCAATGTTGAAAAGATATCTATCTAGCCTACATAACAAAGTAAAATCACCGCCCAACAAAGAAAGATCCACTAACTCCTGATTGTAAATAAAATAATTCAAGAAAATGTTGTTTATGCTATCATCAACCCCTTTATGTCTCTCAGCATCAGACCTTGTAACATTCATGATCTTGCAAAACATATACCCCACATGCCTATTTTCCTCCAGATCTCTCCAAAACAAAAATGTCATTATACTCACAGGGAAAATAAACATTCACCACTGCCTATTTAAAACCATTAGACTTATTCACCAACATTGCAACCATGTTATTGAAGCAAATTCTCACATCTTCCTTGACATATTTAAAAGAATCTCCGATGGACAAAAGACCTCCAGTTCTACCAATAGAAGGAATATATTTCCAATCAAACTCACCATCATACCAAGTTTGTCTAATAAACCAACTAGTATTCTTCATCATATTAGTTTCCTCCACCATACAAATTGCACGCCTTTGAGCAGAAATCAAATTCTTCAAATGAACCATCTTGTCATAAGAATTAAGCCCTCTAATATTTTAATTGATCATTTTAAAATCCATTTGAAAAATTAACATTATCTTTGATTCTTCCTGAAATACCGCAACTCTAATCATCGGCTTCATCATAATTTCCTTTCACCAAATTATCCCCAACAAAAGATTGAGAAACACCCTCTTCTTCTATAGATATGATCTTAAATTTAGCTAGTGTAAATATATCTCTATATCTCAATACCTACTTCAGAATTGAAGCTCTGATCTTGTATTTGTCTCCTTCTAACTCTCCAGTATGACTTCTACGATGATTCAAAATTAATTCCACATTATCACCAATTAGCTTCATATTACCTAATGGTTCATTTTGAATATCCTCAAATTTAATCAAAATCTGATTTTCTATATCAAATAACATATTGATTTTTGAAACCAACTGTTTATCCGAATAAATAAAAACCTCCTCATCTTCAAAATTTGAGTTGTCTCCATCCTCTTCAATTAAGGTCTTACCAGAATCAATACAATTAAAAGCTAACGGTACAAATTTTTCATTTGAAATTATACCGTTACTTTGCAATTAGATTGGGGGATCTTGATCCGGGTGTACAAACTCATTTTTTTTTTTCATTCTACATCATCTGCTAAGAGATGCACCACATCATCTTTATTAACCATATCAGTTTCTTTTCATCAGAACCAGTTGTCCTTATATTTAAAACTCCTTCCGAAAAAAACCAGAAATTTGAAATCTTCTTCATTTTCAAATTTTGAATTCTTTTCTGAACAGATTAATATCACAACTGTAATCTTGATCTGATAACACAAATTTCGACCATATTGTGTATCACATTCCACCATCATCGCCATATTTGTTAGAGCACTACTCGGTCGAACTCGCAAGCGTTGCTATCTCAAGCATGTTTGTCAATGTTAGTGATCAAAACTATAAGTCTTGATTTCTAGCCCATTTATAGATGTCTCGGACTAGGACATTGATTGTGTAGTTGAGCTTAGTTTTCACGGCGTTCATCATTTGAAAACGAAGAACTACTAAGGGGAGCTTGTGGAACTTCATCGACAAAAGGTATATGGAGACTTGAACTTATCTATCACTTGGAAAGTCTGTTTCTACTCTATCTCCTATATTGAGACATAAGTCGTATTACGATATAGTTTTCTATATACACATTTGAGATTTCGAGCTGAGTTTATCTCGCTTACATATTTCTCGAAATATGTGTTGGCAAGATTTCGCTTCGACCAAGTTCATCTTATATCATGAGAAATTTCCGAGTAACATCTTACATGGTTTGTGTGATACAATCATTTGGTGTAGACTTGGAATGTTTCGATAATGATTATTTCAATATCTTGAAAATTGCTTTGATGCTAATAGTGTGTGAAAACGGCTATTGTCATCCTCTAAGAATGTTTCAATGATTGAAATAAAGAACTTAGTTACATGTAACCATCTTTGGATATAAGCATATAGTGTGTTCGCACATTTGTGTATAAGTCCAAAACCGGGAACCAAATGTATACATACTTGTGTGTGTACGAATTGGTTGATGGAGACTGGGTAAGTATGTGTACTTGTACGCATACTGGTGGAAGTTCACGTCCGTGAATTTCTGCTGAGTTTGGAAATCAAAAACCAACTCAAACAGTTACCAAAGTATGCGTACATCTACGCATACTGGAGGAAAGTTCACATCCGTGAATTTCTGCTGAGTTTGAAAACTAAAACAAACTCAAATCCGGTTACTTTAGTACGCATACCTGTACGCATACTTAAGTGGTTGCTTTCTAAAATCGGTCATGTACATGAACCTAAACATTTATAAAACAAGGAATGCAATCTTTGCAAACCGTGGATATAATGTTCATGTACGTATTGATTCGAGTGAATCAAACCAATTTTGCTTCAATTGTGTTCTTGTATACTTCTATGAGAATACAACAACTGAAAGGTTCTACAACTAGTTTCATTTGAGTCATTTGAACTAGTTATGGTTAAGATGAATAAGGTTGATATGAGAGTAATCATATGGCTAACCTCGGTTAACTATATGTGAACCAACATGGTGTACACGTTTAGGTACGGTTACATAAACCTAAATTAGGGTAATTTGATTTGTGTGTAACAAGCTAAGTTCGATCTAACAATTGAAATATATTAGCTTGGTTGAATCAGGTTTTTCATCTAACGGTGAATATTGAATGCTTTGTTACCAAGGTAACTTAGATTGCAAACCCTGATTTGAAAACTATATAAAGGAGAACTCTAGCAAATGGGAAACCTAATCCCCACACCTCTTGTGTGTTACTAGTTGCATAAATAGAGTCGATTCTCCTTTAACCTTAGGTTTCTTTGAGACCCTGTAGGTTAACGACTTGAAAGACTTCATTGGGATTGTGAAGCCAGACCCAACTATTTTCTTTGTAGTTTCTGTTCTGATCTTGCCCGATTCTATCGTATTGAGTACAATTGAAATAATCGACTCGAGATTAATTTCTTCAATAATCAAGATAAAAGTAATCACAAACATCTTCGTCTCATCGTTTGTAATTCCACAATATCTAATTTCGCCATCATACGATTTATATTATTATGAGGTGATTGATAATACTAGGCTGTTCTTCAGGAATATAAGTCCAGTTTATCAATTGGTTCTTGTTCACCTTGATTTAGCAAAAGACAGAACAAAAACTCTTGGGTATTTCTGTGGGAGACAGATTTATTCAATCCTATAGACTTTTCTGTGTGAGACAGATTTGTTTATCAAGTCTTCGACTTTAGGTCGTAGCAACTCTTAGTTGTGGGTGAGATCAGCTAAGGGAATCAAGTGCGTAGTATCCTGCTGGGATCATAGACGTAAGGAATGCAACTGTACCTTGAATCAGTGTGAGATTGATTAGGGTTCAACTACAGTCCAGTCCGAAGTTAATTGGTAGTAGGGTAGAGTCTGTAGAAGCTTAATACAGTGTGGTGTTCAATCTGGACTAGGTTCCGGGGTTTTTCTTCATTTGCGGTTTCCTCGTTAACAAAATTCTGGTGTTTGTATTATTTCTTTTCTGCATTATATTTTGTTATATAATTGAAATATCACAGGTTGTGCGTTAAGATCAAACAATTAGAATATCCAACCTTTGGTTGTTTATTTACATTGATTGACACTTGAATATTGGTCTTTGGTACCGTTCAAGTTGTTTCACATAATAATCAGGCTCGCGGATTTTTATCTGTTTGATTTTCTGATTACATTGTGAAACAGAGATATTAAACTCTTTGATATACTTTACTCTAGATTAAGTCTAACTGTCTAGTTGATTCTCTAGAAAGTATATTGGAGTAAGTCCTCTCAGATTGCCAAACGAATTGTTGGGTGTGGTTGTTAGACCCCCGCATTTTCAATTAGTATCAGAGCAGGCAAACACATTAAAGACCTCATAAGTATGTGTTTGTAGCGATCTGATATGGACAGAAGTGCTATCTCTATAAACGTACCACCAGTCTTCGATGGATCAAATTACTTATGGTGAAAAATTGCTATGCGTGCCTTTCTTCTAGCGCGTGATTTTCAATCATGGGTTTATGTAGTTAACGGCTATGATGCTCCCATTGTAGCAGTAGGGAATGCGACTGTTCCTAAGGATATCGGTGCATATGACGCTGCTGAGATACTTGCTGCAAAGCAATACTCCGACGGTTTGAATGCCATCATACATGCCATTACCCCAGATCTTCAGCACCATGTGACTACGTGCACTCGGTCTAAAGATGCTTGGGATATCTTAGAAACCGCATTCGAAGGGAATACCAGTGATAAGGAAGCTAGGTTTCAAAACCTAAATTCCGATTGGGAAAACCTTCGTATGGCAGATGAATATTCGTTTGATGAGTTTAATCACAATGTGTCTGAAATTGTTAATGCATCGTTTGCATTGGGTAAGACTATTCCTGAAAAGGACATTGTGATGAAAATTCCCAGATCACTGCCATCTAGATACGATTCTAAGAAGCATGCCATCATTGAGGGAAATAACCTTGATGCTCTCTCCAGAAATATACTGGTTGGGAAACTAAAGATCTTTGATCGTAAGCATACATCCAAAATCGGAAAGGATGTTGCCTTCAAAGCACAAAAGAACACTAAATTACTTGACAAAAGTAAAAGTGTTTATGTCTCTGAGGATGATCTTTCTAAGGATGATTCATCAGATGGAGATCATGACAAGTCAGTCTCTTTGATCACAAGACAGTTTAGGGATCTTCTATTTAAGAGAAGTAAACGGTTTTCCAGAGACAAACCTAGGTCAGCAATTAAACCTCACAATCGCATTCCTCCTAAAAATAGGGATGCTGACGAGGCTGATAACGAGGATATGCCACAGTGCTTTAAGTGTAAAGGTTTTGGTCATTTTGCAAATAAGTGTCCAAATCTTAGAAAATACACTGGGAACAAAGGTCTTGCTGCAACGCTTGATGAAATGTCTGATCACTATGATTCCAATGAAGACGAAAAATCAAGTGTTGCACTTCTTTGTGAAGATATTAATTTTGATATTCTTCCAGAAGAAGACTTAACCAATCTGGAAGAAAAAATTAACCTTACAGTTGGAAACTCTCTGTCTGATTTTCCAGGTTCCACTCTGTGCCTAGCAGCTTGCACATCTCGGGCGTCTGAATCAACTTATCCTTTGACATGCTCTTATTGTTTCACTCAAAGGTCATGAACTTTCAAAGTGTTTCAAGTATAAACACAAGATGAGTCATGTCAAGAAACTTCAACGAAGAGCAAATCGTTTAGCAAACAAGCTTAAACTTGTTCAAAAAACCGCTGAGATATGTAAGATTTTATCCTCTTCAAAGAAGTTGGTTTCCAAAGATAGTCAAGAACACTAGAGAAAAGAGTATGGTCTAAACAATCTGATAGACAAAGGTCTATGAATTCCTTTCAAAAAGGTTATGGTGGACAAATTGTTGTTCACCGCAGCACAACTTAATTGTGTTGTTTTGGTGCATCTTGTCTCATGTGCCTGATTAAAAGAGACAAGATTGTGCACACCTCAGGCTTAAAAGAAAACGAAAAAAACTTGTTTGTTTTGTTTTCTTAGTTTTTCCATATGTTTTGGAATTCTTTCATATCAAATTGATATTGGAAGGGACTTCCATGTGTATTCAATAAAAGAGGGTTATTATCGACAATTCTACTCTCTTTAGGGTCGTGAATTATGCGTGCGTGAACCTGTGTAGTTAAAAGGTTCCATAATCCTACATTCCTTTTCCTTCTCTGAAACTCTTTTCATCTTAGGACTTCCTGTTGAGTTTAAATTGTGATTTCCTCTCACAAACCCATACACTTATGGATACTCCAAGCATCATGTATTCTGATGGAAAAGATGTTAATATGGTTGTTAATCCATCAATCATGAAGGAAAAATAGAAATCTCCGCTACCTCCAACTTTGAAAAGAAAAAGAAGGAATGTGAGGAAGCCAAAAGTTGTTCCTTCAAATTCCCAGAAATTTTCTGGTGTTCTTGAAGAGTTGAAGGAAACAAGGAAGGAGATTCAGCAAATAAAGGATGTTGTTATGAGAACTCTCGAAATTCAGAAGGCCCTGGTTGGACATCATCAGCCTAGAATATTTGTTGGAATTGACTCCTTTCTCCATGAATCGTATGTACCTATGGTTGTTGACGACAAGGAGCTCGGGGACAATAAAGAATTCTTCAGATGTCTCAATTTCTAGTAAATCTTCTTATTAGAATTTATTTCTTGTGTTATTAGAAGAATAACTAGGGTTTGGAATATCCATTATTGTGAGTACACATAGCTATGTCCAACGTTTTCATCTTCATGTTTTTAGATTTATTTATTTAAATTCTAAGTTTTTTGGAAGATGATTTTTGCAATTTTAATCTTTATGATTTTGTATATTGCAAATTGTTATGGGATATGTTGTTTACGTCCGTGAACCTGTGACTGTCCCATACTTGTTCAAAAGTTATCTCTATTATGTCGGTATGAAAGTATTGATAAAAGATAGAATGAACTTTTGACTTACAAAAGTTAAAGCCTTTTATGTCATTATTTGATGGAAGAAAGGATAAAACTTTTGTTTACAAGGATTATTGTATGTCATTGTGCAAATAGTGATGGAAAATAGAATGAATCCTTGTGTATTCCGCAGTATTGGTCGATCTCCGATCCACATTTTTGTGCATATACTGTGTTGCTCCGTAAGTTCTCTTATGTCGAGCATGGCCAATTGAATTGATCACTTTTTGTGGTTAATTTAGTTGTGTATTCCAATTGAACTAACCATGGGTTCTCTTGTGGTTATTTCAATTGAATTTTTGGATACAAATTCATGTTTTTCATGTTATTTGTCTTTGTCCAAAGAAATCCTTCTTTTTTTATAAAAGCATGGTCGACTTTTTTGTTCCTTTGGGAATGACATATTATGGGGGAGAGTTCTTTTTAAACTTGTGCTTACGTGCCAAATCTTTGTGGGGAGTGCGGCTGTGGAATATTATAGGGGTTATCTTGTATCTTTATAAACTCCTTGATGAATTCATTTAGCTTCGGCTTTATGATGGCATCTAAATAAGTTGGTATGGTATTCTCTTTTGGTCATGAAGTATCTCTATGAAAATTTCATGAGGATCCCACTAATTTTCGAACCATTGCCAATTTATTTTGACAAAAAGGGGGAGAATTAATGTGTAGTTTCATACTAAAAATACATATGGTTTACGGATCATTATGTAAGATGGAGTGGTTTTCATGTCGAGATGAAATATTGACTAAGGGGGAGTGATACATATCACCATAGTATTATTGTCAAAGTTGTGGTACAATTGGACTTTGATGTTGTGTAATAATACTATGACACTGTATAACAATGATTGAGAGCATTTGTTTTCTCATTGTTATCGCTATGGATCTTCAACAACTATGATGTTGAGTTGGACACGTTTAGAATCATGGAGTACTTGGAAGTGCCGAAGTTTTCGAGTCGTGTTGAAGATGCCAAGGAGATCAAGCATTTGGATGAGAAGCTACAATTTTTATTTATTTTGTAATCCATATGTATTGATAGTTTTGTCACTAAAATTGACAAAGGGGGATATTGTTAGAGCACTGCTCGGCCGAACTCGCATGCGTTGCTATCTCAAGCATGTTTGTCAATGTTAGTGATCAAAACTATAAGTCTTGATTTCTAGCCTATTTATAGATGTCTCGGACTAGGACATAGATTGTGTAGTTGAGCTTAGTTTTCACGGCGTTCATCATTTAAAGATGAAGAACTACTAAGGGGAGCTTTTGGAACTTCATCGACAAAAGGTATGTGGAGACTTGAACTCATCTATCACTTGGAAAGTCTATTTATACTCTATCTCCTATATTGAGACATAAATCGTATTACGATATAGTTTTCTATATACACATTTGAGATTTCGAGCTGAGTTTATCTCTCTTACATATTTCTCGAAATATGTGTTGGCAAGCTTTCGCTTCGACCAAGTTTATCTTATATCATGAGAAAATTTCGGAGTAACATCTTACATGGTTTGTGTGATACAATCATTTGGTGTAGACTTGGAATGTTTCGATAATGATTATTTCAATATCTTGAAAATTGCTTTGATGCTAATAGTGTGTGAAAACGGCTATTGTCATCCTCTAAGAATGTTTCAATGATTGAAATAAAGAACTTAGAATCATGTAACCATCTTTGGATATAAGCATATAGTGAGTTCGCACATTTGTGTATAAGTCCAAAACCGGGAACCAAATGTATACATACTTGTGTGTGTACGAATTGGTCGATGGAGACTGGGTAAGTATGTGTACCGTACGCATACTGGCGGAAGTTCACGTCCGTGAATTTCTGTTGAGTTTGGAAATCAAAAACCAACTCAACTAGTTACCAAAGTATGTGTAAATGTACGCATACTGGCGGAAAGTTCACGTCCGTGAATTTCTGCTGAGTTTGAAAACTAAAACAAACTCAAATCCGGTTACTTAAGTACGCATAACCGTACGCATACTTAAGTGGTTGCTTTCTAAAATCGGTCATGTACATGAACCTAAAAATTTATAACAAGGAATACAATCTTTGCAAACCGTGGCTATAATGTTCATGTATTGATTCGAGTGAATCAAACCGATTTTGCTTCAATTGTGTTCTTGTATACTTCTATGAGAATATAGCAATTGAACGGTTCTACAACTAGTTTCATTTGAGTCATTTGAACTAGTTATGGTTAAGATGAATAAGGTTGATATGAGAGTAATCATATGGCTAACCTCGGTTAACTATTTGTGAACCAACATGGTGTACGTGTTTAGGTACGGTTACATAAACCTAAATGAGGGTACATTTCATTTGTGTGTAACAAGCTAAGTTCGATCTAATGGTTGAAACATATTAGCTAGGTTGAATCAGGTTTTTCATCTAACGGTGAATATTGAATGCTTTGTTACCAAGGTAACTTAGATTGCAAACCCTGATTTGAAACTATATAAAGGAGAACTCTAGCAACTGGGAAACTTAATCCTCACACCTCCTGTGTGTTACTAGTTGCATAACTAGAGTCGATTCTCCTTTAACCTTAGGTTTCTTTGAGACCCTGTAAGTTAACAACTTGAAAGACTTCATTGGGATTGCGAAGCGAGACCCAACTATTTTCTTTGTAGTTGCGTGTTCTGATCTTGCCCGATTATATCGTATTGAGTACAATTGAAATAATTGACTCGAGATTAATTTCTCCGATATGCAAGATTAAAGTAATCACAAACATCTTCGTCTCATCTTTTGTGATTCCAAAATATCTAGTTTCGTCATCATACGATTTAGATTATTGTGAGGTGATTGATAATACTAGGCTGTTCTTCGGGAATATAAGTCTGGTTTATCAATTGGTTCATGTTCACCTTGATTTGTCAAAAGACGGAACAATAACTCTTGGGTATTTTTGTGGGAGACAGATTTATTCAATTCTATAAACTTTTCTGTGTGAGACAGATTTTTTTATCAAGTCTTTGACTTTGGATCGTAGCAACTCTTAGTTGTGGGTGAGATCAGCTAAGGGAATCAAGTGCGTAGTATCCTGCTGGGATCAGAGACGTAAGGAACGCAACTGTACCTTGAATCGTTGTGAGATTGATTAGGGTTCAACTACAGTACAGTCCGAAGGTAACTAGTAGTAGGATAGATTATGTAGCGGCTTAATATAGTGTGGTGTTCAATCTGGACTATGTCCCGGGGTTTTTCTGCATTTGCGGTTTCTTAGTTAACAAAATTCTGGTGTCTGTGTTATTTCTTTTCCGCATTATATTTTGATATATATTTGAAATATCACAGGTTATGCGTTAAGATCAATCAACTAAAATATCCAACCTTTGGTTGTTGATTTATATTGATTGACACTTGAACATCGGTCTTTGGTACCGTTCAAGTTGTTTCACATAATAATCAGGCTCGCGGGTTTTTATCTGTTTGATTTGCTGATTACATTGTGAAACAGAGATATTATACTCTTTGATATAATCTACTCTAGATTGAGTCTAACTGTCTAGTTGATTCTCTAGAAAGTGTATTGGAGTAAGTCCTCTCAGATTGCCAAACGAATTGTTGGGTGTGGTTGTTAGACCCCCGCATTTTCAATATTTATCTCTTCAATTTCCGATGCCAACACCATTGAAATTCTATTTAAGTTACCAGGAACCTTAATATGAGCAAAATGAAAGGTTTTTGCTCTCGGTGTATCCACAAAAATGGACGAAAATTCACCTAATGACATTCATTGCCAATTATTTCCAGTGCTTCCACACTCCACCATTCCTTAGGTAAACCTATAATTTCCAACTAATGAGTAGCATGTAATATATTCTCTAAAAGAATCACACACTTCATTATTTGCAGTTTATCCTATTTCTTTTCCATTCTATTCTCCTTTTTTCCAACATTCTCCTTCTCCTTAACACGCTTCCCAAAAAAATCCCCAGACTATGTGGACAACCCAATGGATATACTATCAGTAAACCATTTTAGCGGTCTCCATATATTTTTCCATTCCTCCTCCTCCAAATGTACCAAAGCTTTCTTAGGAGCTAGATACTCAATTTTAAGATATCTATTGACCCCCAGAAATTTTTGTACCATTAAAGCATCATCTTCTTAGGCATTTCAACCAAACCCAGCCTCAACCGCATATTGCATGATTGACTTTGTGGAAAGTCATCAAGCACGGAAGTTTGCTAAATCGTAGCTTCTACGAAATTCATCCACCAACATTTATGGTTACCGTTTGGAATACAAAGATATATTCTCCTTTCTTTTATCGAGAAACCCTAATACAAGAACCCTGACTATTTTTCAACTTCTTAACCTAATAGTGGTTGACTTCAACTTCGATCAGTCTCCCAACTTTTTATTTTTGATTTTCCTTTCACGAACTCCTTCAAAATCCCATTCAACCACATTATAATTGTGGGTGGAAACAAAAGTCAAGATTTAGACCCCTGCTGCCTTTATCTATGATCTTGACTATCTCCTTATTAGCTTCTTTTTCAATCGAAAATTCAAAAATTTCCTCTCAATATGGATTGTTTAATTCACCCCTTCACCTTTCGAGTGCACATATCCTTCCTTTTGCACTAGGTTATGCCATTCGCTAATTTTCTTAGAAATCAAGATATGTCCTCACCTCTATTGTCGGATTTTATCTCTTCATCCGGGAAGATTTTTTACACTTTGGTAGTTCAAATCTCGGGGATAAAACATTAAATAAATAAATACTATAGTTATAATTCACCTTAGTCTTAATTTAAGCAAAACAAAATTCAGCTCCGAAGAAAATCTGTTCTACTTCTTATATTTTCCCCATTAAAATCAAGGTTCTTACAAAGGTTATTTGGTTTTCGGTTCTTGGGTTTTGGTCAAAAACTGGCTTTGGTCTAACATTTAATTGTCCAGCTTTGCGTTTGGTACTTGTAAAAATGTTGACACGCGTTGACTCAGTTAGACCATGACATGTCAATTATTCAGTTAACTAAATCTGAAAATACGAAGAAAAAATTAAACTTTAGTAACAATTACTCGTCTATCCTAACATTGAACTTGTACACTATGTGGTTCTTCTAGATTAACGGACGAGATTCGTTAAGGACTAATTCATATTACCCTAAACTCTATCGACCCAACTCAAGAGTCAGTTTATTCTGCAGCAGCCACAAGAGTTTCTAAGGTTTACATATAGCAAATGTGTAAATGTTGATGTGGATTTGACTAGTGGTATAAATGATTTAGGTGAAAAAAGCGGTGATGTAAATTGATAAACACATTTATGTGTCTTATTTGTCTCAATTTTATATATTGTTAGTGCTCATTTTTGTACTTATTATGGTCTTTTATGTGTGTAGGTATTTTTGGAAAAGAAACATTTTTGGAAAAATCGGCTCGAAAAATTCCTGAAGGCACCTAGAAATGTGTTAAAAACACCCCAGAAGAGTTGATAAAAACACGCTAGAATTTTACTATTGACAGCCCAAAATTGCTACTTGTTGCCCAAAAATTGCGATTCGCATCCCAGGAATACCCCTAATTCCTAAAGGGACGCCAGAATTGGATAAAGGGAGGTCACCTTCAACCTTTTGAATTCCGAAATTTGGAAGGAAAATATGAAGCAAAATTAGGGTTCGTGATTTGGGGGAGATATAATAAGACTAAAGTGCTGAAATTAAATGGGTTTGTTCTAATGGGATAAACAGGGATGGTAAGGTTCTCTGTTTCAACTAGAATATGCTAGAATCATGGATTTGAAGAAAAACAGTTTTGCAGGGAAACTGGTTCATACTCTGACAGAATTAGGGTTCGAGATTTGAAGTTGTTTGAGAGAAATTCAATGGCTGAAATCGTTTGGGCTGACATGTATGAGCTAAACATGAATGCTATAGTGGATAGTGTTAGAGCACTGCTCGGTCGAACTCGCAAGCGTTGCTTTCTCAATCTTGTTTGTCAAGTTTAGTTTCCAAAACTATAAGTCTTGATTTCTAGTTTACTTATAGCTAAGTCTCGGACTAGGATAGTAAGTGTAGTTGAGCTCTAGACGCTGATAGGGGTAGAATACACCTTGATTTAATATCTATTGGTGATGCTTTCTTTGTTATTTTTCTTGTAAATTATTTTACGCGTGTTTTTATGTTATTAGGTACTATGGAGTCATACAGAGAAAAAGAAGAAGAAATCGCTCAATTTGAGCTGGAAGTGCAAAAAGGTCATTTTACAGGCGATTGATATATGGAGTCGACCCAAGGTTAAGGGGCGACTCTCTTTAGAGAGAAATTAAAGACAGCTCAGCTAAGGATAAGGGGAAACTCATTTAAGTGCTAAAAGTACCACGACAGAAACTTAGGGCAACCAGTAGGGGTGGTCTCTATCCATGGGGTGTAACCATCCAACCCCAAACTACTCAACCCTAAATCGAGAGATTTACTACTCTCAATCATAAATTTTTATTACATTTACCTGAAAGTGAGAGGAAGAACAGCAGCAGCGACTGCGCTGGAATTAAATCCGAGAGATGAAGATTGAGAGATGATTGTGAAAGAAAGGTGATACTGTTTCTAAGATGGGGTTGGAGTTAATTTGTGTTTTGAACAGATGAAGAAGGAAGATCTGGTTGATTTTGTTAGAGAATAAGTCTTCCATCGTGTAAATCACTTTGTGCACTGTCAACTATTACATGTGTTCCTTGTTTATTGGTGCTAGTGTTTAGTTACGTGTCAGTTCGTTATTGGTGTTAGCTGTTATAGCCTGTAATATGTCGGCTAGTCAGTTCAATAAATATCTGAGCATAGAGTCATGTGTCTGTAAGAAAAACAAGAATCAAGAAATCAATGAAATATAATTTCATTTTCTTCTCTGAGAGTTTGTTTAACAACATTTTAACTCTCTGACATGGTATCAGATACCTGTTTCAAACCCTAAATTTCTTTCAATCAAATAATTTCTTCATCAACAAAAACAATCAACAATGGTTGAGACTGAAAAACATATTCCACTTACATTCAAACCACCGTCAAAACTATCATCAACCAATTACACCTTATGGAAATCTCAGATTGTACCTCTATTACGAAGCTATAATCTCTTCAAATTTGTCGATCGATCGTTTCAATGTCCGGTTAAATTCTTCCGCAAAACATCTACTGCTCGTGGAGCTCTTCTTGCATCTTTAACTATACCAGATCCTGATCCAGACAATGATTTTATTCGCAATCCGCTCTATAATTACTGGATCAATCAATATCAAGCCATTCTTTCCTGGTTATTTAGTGCCTGCACCGAAGAAACTCATTCACAGGTAATTGATTGTACTTTCTCTCGTGAGATTTGGACTAGATTAGAACACAATTTCAATGCTTCTACCAAATCAAGATTGATGCAACTTAAATCTGATTTAGTGAATATCAACTTAAATCCTATCAGTTGTCACAGAATGTTAGAGAAATTTCTGATGAGGATCTTGTGTTTCATATCCTACAAGGATTACCACCTGAATTTAATACTTTCAAAACTTCTATAACCACACAACAATTGAAGAATGATAATCTCATCACCTCTTCTGAGTTACTCGGATTATTACTATCTGAAGACCTGCGTGTGAATTCTGAGTCTAAATCTGATCTAACATCAACTTCTGCAAATATAACAACACAACAATCCACATTTTTCACCTTTTGATTATCAATACCCTGGTTATTCACACTCTCTTATAGCTTATTATCGGAATTACTCTGGTCCTCCATATTCTACACCTCCAAATTATTCTCCTAGAGGTTCATTTAATCGATTTAGTGGATATAGAGGTAATAGAGCTGATGGAGGTTATAGAGGTGGTTTTCGTGGTGGTAGACCAGATTTTGGTGGTAGAAATGGAAGATTTGAACATGGTGGTCGATCTAATCATAATAATTTCTTTCCACCACAATCTCCAGCTCCTTACAATGATGGTCCTCCTCATTTTCAAATCTGCAAGAAAGATGGTCATCTAGCTCCTACTTTCAAATACAGATACAGTAATAACTCAAATGCTCAAGCTTATAACACTAGTTATGATTACTATGGAGAAGACTATGATGGGTTTTGGTTCCCAGAACTAGAAGCCTTTGCAGTTTATGATCATCCAACTTCCATTGCTCCTTCTAGTTCTGCATGGGTACCAGATTCAGGGGCTACACATCACATTACTTCTGATCTTTCTAATATGAATCTTCACTCAGAGTATCAAGGTCATGATCAAGTTAAAGTTGGCAATGGCTCAAGTTTGCACATTACACATGTTGGTTCTTCTATTTTTCAGCATGACAATATTCAATTTACTTTGTCTAATGTTCTTCATGTGCCTGCCATTACAAAGAATCTTATTTCTGTGCATCAATTTACAAAAGAAAACAACTGATTCTTTGAATTTCATCCCGATTCATTCTTTGTGAAGGATTTGGTTACTCACAAGGTTCTTCTCAGTGGGCCTGTTAAAGATGGATTATATCATTTGGAATTCTCTGTAGATCAACTCAAGCAAGCTTTTTCCATTACAAGATTAAGAAATTGGCACAATAAGCTAGGTCATCCTGCCTACAACACTTTGAAGCATGTTTTATCTTCTGTAGATGAAGTCATTGATAAAATATTTATCTTCTCAAGTTTATTCTGCATGTAAAGTAGCTAAGAGTCATGCTTTGCCATATTCTACTAGTGTCAATAAAGTGTATGGTCCTTTAGACCTTATTCATTCAGATGTATGGTTTTCTCCCATTTGCTCTATTAATGGATATAAGTACTATGTCTCCTTTATTGACTCTTATAGCAGATTTACACGGATTTATCCTTTGGCATATAAGTGATAGGTGTAGAATACACCGTATTTACTATCTAGTAGTTACGCTTTCTTTGCTATTTTTCTTGTGAATTATGTATTTTACGGTTGTTTTGAGTATTATAGGTGTTTTGGAGTCATTGGAGCAAAAAGAAGTGGAACTCGCTCAAATCCTATATTTCTTATCCTCATCTTGAAGAGGACGAAAAGACGAAGCCAACGGTGAAAGAGTGAGGTCATTCCGATTTCATATGAAGAAGCTGCGAGCTTTTGAAGCGTATCAGAGTTGCGGAAGCAGGACTGACAGTTGAATGGAAATCACTAAGGGGTTGCCATTTCAGGTTGTGGCCCTTATCCTGATGAGTGGGGTGTTGATATCCGCTCCAGGGTAGTAGACCTCATCTAGGTCGAGACAGATACAGAACAACACAATTTTGTTATTCTCTTACAACACAGACCAAGATCAGGGAAAAGAGGTTCACGTCGGCAGATTGGATAACAAAGTCGAATCGAAACAGGGAGAAAAGATGATTATGGTGGGACAACGGAAGAGATTAGACATGGGTTTTGAGTATGAA
Organism: Papaver armeniacum; assembly: GCA_023531295.1. NCBI lineage: Eukaryota > Viridiplantae > Streptophyta > Magnoliopsida > Ranunculales > Papaveraceae > Papaver > Papaver armeniacum. Next base: position 47,682 of record JAJJWW010008307.1, on the reverse strand, counting down.
ATCTGCTGGGTTACTCACAAATTGGTTCAATTGGTTCTCAATGAAGAGTCAGTTGAGCAATTAGGGTTTGTGTTTGTCAATTTGAGGTGGTTTAGATCAGGGTTTGAAGTGGTGAAGAAGAGGATTGAAGCACTGAGTTAGGGCTTCTGAGATGGGTTGTTCTTGAGCTAACAGGGAATCGAAGAGCTGTTAGGGGTCTTGAGAGTAAAATGAAGAAGAAGAGGTTGCAGTTGGAGAAATTAATGAAGTAATTGAAGAGTTCGATTCAATTAGAAAAAGGGTTTGAATTCTCTGTTGGTGATGGTTTGATTTGAGAATTTATTGAAGATGAGAAGTGAAGAAGGGGATGGTCAAGAATGCAGTTTCAGATGGTATTGCAGTTAAGGAATTGGTGATGGAGCTCGAGTCGAGGAGGAGATATTAAGGCATGTTGAAGATGCAGCTTGTGTGTGTAGTTTCCAGGGAATGCCATGGTGAATTCTTTTGGGAGGAAGTGAAATTGGATATGAATCTGGTGAAGGTGGTTGCTGCCAGGGTTTGGATCTGATGATGATGTTATAGAGCTTCAACAGCTGGTGCAGGTTGATGCTGTGAGGCTTGATTCAGTGATTGCGGGGCTCTATGGAGCTCTTAGTTGTTGCCATAATAGCGGTGAAGATATTGATCCGTAAAGTTACTAGTGAAGTCAGCAGTGATTGCGGGGCCCTGGTAGGTGATGAACGAAACATTGCCTTGATGAATGAGCTGATGCAGGTGGTGATTTCAGCTACACGAATAGAGCAACTGGTGTTGGTGGAGTTGATTGGTAGAGCTGAAAGAGATGAATGGCAAGTGGAGCAAATGTGATGGTGTTGTTTGCTTTCGTTGAGCCGAGTTCGATGTGGTTAGAGGTTAACAAGATTGAGAAACTGGAACTATTTTGTAGGCCACGGTTTGAGTGGTTGTTGAGAACTCGGTGCTCAAGAAAGATAATGCGAAGGCAGCTCTGGTGCAGGTAAAGCTGCAGTTGCAGTGGGTTCTGCGAATGGAGAGGGTCTGGTGGCATTGAGGCAGATTCAGTACAAGGGTTAAATTGAAATTACAGCTGAGTAGAATAATGAGGAAGTTGCGGGTCTGGACTGGATTATGAAGCTGCAGATGGTCGAGTTTACAGCGAGAATGGAGACTGCGGTGGTGTTAAGACTGATGGTTTGAATGAGTTACAGAATTGAAATGGAGATTGCAGGTATGCAAGGAAGCTGAGCAAGGAATAGAGCTGGAGTTTGTGCTGCAGGGTTCTGGCCGCGATTCACTTGGATGGACTGTTGCAAGGAAGGAAGAGTTGGTGATATGAACTGAATAATTTGTGTTTATCGGTCTGCAAGTGTTCAACTGGAGCGGCAAATGGTGTTGGCTTGTGCTAATGACTATGAAGGTACTGGTAGTGATTTGGCTTGAGAATGTGCTGTAGAATGAATGATTTTGATGATCGAAGTTGGAGCAAGCTGTTGCCAAGATTAGATGAATGTTAGGATTGGATTGTGCAGGAAGGCGACCATCATGGTCAAGCACAATGATTGTGCTACACACCAAAGCACATCAAAAACAGCCTAGGCCCAAGTGAGTCAGAATGAGTCAGACCTGACTCATCTGTTTGGCCAGCTGACTCACCCTGACTCTTCCTGACCCGAGTTGACTCACCATGATTCTTCCTGAAGTGAGTTGACTCAGTGACCTTGACCGAGTTGACCCGTTGACCGGTGACCGGGTTGACTTTGCCGGTCACCTGAGATACTTTCCGGCGACTATTCCGGCCGATTTCCGGCCATAATCCCAGTTTTCCGGCGACCGTTTTTGGGCAGAATTTTCACATGGGTTTTTCTCACACATGGGCTTGGTGACTTCTATCTTTTGGACCTTTGAAGATTAGACCTAGTTTTGGAAACAAGAGAGCTATTTAAAGGAAAGACTTCTACAACTTTTGGGATATCTTTTTCTCATCTTTTTTTCATATCTTTTATCTTTTTATCTATTCTTTTGCCTCTACTTTGTTTTCTAGGGTTTAGAACCATGAAGTCTTTTCTCTTTGTTCTTGTTATGAACTCCATGAATATGAGCTAGAGTTTTATTATTGGTTATGGAATAAGTTGGATTTCCAAATATGGGTTTTAATTCAATAAATTAGTTTTCTCTCATATTATCGTTTATGATTCACCATTAATATTGTTACATGATTTGAATGCTTGTTAGTCGAGTCGCGAATCGATTGAGTTTGTTTTCATCTCTCTTGCTAGATTAGGATTTATTATACGCAAAAGTGATAGATTCCTGATTACAAGTAGCATAAATATGATTATAGTTTGTAGTGATATATTCTTATGATCATATGTGAGTCATAACCTTTGTTAAATCGGATTAGTGCGCTTTCCACGTTCGATTGCTTTGATTGGCCTGATTTCATAGAACCTAATGCATCTAGGGAATTAAACTTGACTAGTGCTTTTACACGTTAGGTTGTTCCTTTAGATAGAATTCATATTCGCATCTTTTAATGTGTTTGTTGATGACATGAGGAGATTTGCGGGATATTCTTGCGATCAAGGTATTCTAGGGTCTTTGATAAAAGTTGAGATTAAAATATCAATTCTAGTTATTGTGTTGAAAACATGTTTGTGATTGAAAAAGAAATCCATGACCAATACTTTCACATCCTTGATTTTATTTGTTTACCTTTATTGTTTGCTTTTATTTAGTTTTAATTTCATAAAAATCACAAAACTACTGGTGTTATTTATAGGAACCGAAACAATTTGACAACCTAGACCTCTCTGTGGATCGATCCTTTCTTGCCCTTGCTTCATTATATATTTTGAGTAGTAAGAAAGTGTAATTTATTTTTGACGCTTGTAGACCGCGATCAAATTTTGGCGCTTGGGTTGCCTTACGGGAGGCAGCGGTTGTCACTTGTTTTTGGTTTCTTATTTTTTGTTTTGTTTTTAGTTTTTGTTTTATTTTTCTTATTTTCTGGGTTATAACCTTGGTTTGAGAATTTTATTTCAGGTGCTTATTTCTATGGAAGGAGCATATTGGAACAATGGATACGGTTTTCAACAACCTCAACAATATGATAACTACCAATTCCATGGGTATAATCAAAACCAATTCATTGGTTATGACCAATATTCCATGGAACCTTGTGGTTTTCCTCAACAACCTTATGGCGGGTATGTGTGTGAACAACAACAAGGATGGGAGGATTCTTATGCTTGTGAACAAAGTCTTTCTAACTTTTATAGATCAAGTTTCCAACTTTACAAGAGGAATTTAAAAAAGCTAAAGAGACTACAAACGAGCAACTCCAAGAACTTCGTGAAGGTATGGCTAGCTTGCGAAGAGGCATTGATCAATACAAGGAAGATATGGATAATTCTAATGTGCATATGGTTTGTGATGAATATTTGATTGATGCTAATGTTGAAAAAGGCCAATCCTTGGGCACTTTCGTTGATAATTGTGTGGCTAACTCGACTCTTGATCTTAATAATGATCATTCACCTATTCAAAAGGATGAGTTAGAGATTAGCAACACTAAATTCAGCGAGAACCAATCTTATGTTGACTATGATAGTGACGGTGATTATGATACATTTCTTGAAACAACTTATGGTGACATCTCCGAGGAGTCTTTTTGGGATCAAGATGAAGATGAAGAGGAATATGTCGACACTTGTGTAGATTACTCAAGCATTGATCTTAATAATGATCAAGAGCCTATTCAAAGGGTGGAGCTTGAGGATGATGCATTTTCGAGTGTTCTAAAAAGTTTCTTATAATAAAATTTGGATCCGCAAAAGAGTATGTGCCTTACAACAAAAAGGAGTGTGTTGAGAATGAGACCGTTATGACCAATATTGTGGAAGACCCAATTGAGCTTGCAAAGGATTGTAATGATGATGTTTATGTCAACACTTTGGTTACGGCAGAAACGGACGAAGAATGGTTGCAAGGTTTGATAGAGGACCATGATATAAAAGAGGTGAATTATTCACTTGAGTTTTTCAAGGATGAAGAGGATTCCGTGATAAAAGAGATTGTGCAAGGTTTGTCTAACCCTTTGCCTATTGTTTCTGCTCCTTTACCTCTTTTTGGTTTGAATGTATGTGCTTCGAGAATATTGTTGAATGACTTTGTTTCTCGTTTTCCGCCATTAGAGATACTTGATTCTCATACTATGCAGGTTTTGAAACAAGAAACCGTGGAAGTACCCGACTTCTATATTCTTTATACACTTCCAAGTGTGGACAAGAATAAGTGTGGGGGAAGCTTTTATCGGTTCATAGCTTCAATTTTGCTTTATATTACTAATATTTGTGTGAAGCTAGTGTTTGCAAAACAGGTCCTATGGAAGGATCCTCAACTTTTCAGATTGTTGGTATATGGACGATAACAAAAGAGTCGGGCTGACGACTTTAAACCAAGCAAAATGGGAGGTAACCCATAGGTTTTGTATTTTAGTCCCTTTTATTTTTTGTTTTTATAGTTTTCATATCATATTTGCATCCCCATGTTTAATTTCATTGAGTCCGGAATCTATCTTAGAAGAGAATTATGATGAATACCTTTTCGTCAGAAAAATTCAGACTGCACGTAGTTCAGTCCAGAGACCATAACTGTCAGACCGTTTATCGAAACACTGTGCCCTTTTGACACTTTGTAGAAAACACGTAGATGAGCAACTTTTGTGAAATGGAGTTTTTCTAAATTCCTTACCAATTTGTACAGGTTTTGCGTTTTATCTGCTGTTACGTCAGAATTCAGAATTTTCGGTTTTACACATTGAGGACAATGTGAAGTTTAAGTGTGGGGGAGTCTTTTGCATATAGAGTTTTTAGCCTTTTTGAGTCAAAATTTTCAATTTTTTTGTATATATTTGAATAAAAAACTCCAACTTGTGGTTAGTTTAGAGTCACATAGTATACATGTCGCTAAGATTACATCGAGAATCTCATAAGAGTGACTGAACTTAGAGATGACAGAGAACATGATCGGGTTTCTTAATTGTATGAGAGTTAAAGTTGGATTTAACCATGCCAATGGCAAATAAGGTGCATACTGAATTCGGTATTAGAGTAGTGATCCCCTATAGTGGAGACTACCCATGTTACATAATGTGAGGCACCGACCTTCAATTCTTTGTACCTGTCTAAATTTGTGGTTTTAGAGTGTGTGTCACCGTACGTAAATTCCGGGCAGAATGGTGAGCTGTCCAACCTCCCACCATAGAAGCACTATTTTGATCTCTTGAGTGCTATTTTTATCAATCATGATGGTGACATCGAATTGCTAACTTGCATACCACTTGTAATCTTGTTCGCAGTTAGCACCATCCACCTTATCTCTCTCTACACCAACAGGTCCATAGAAACACCATCATCATCAACAAGAGGAGCATCACAAATCTACAAGGAAAGTTGAAGACGTTTGAGGTTTACAAGCAACAATACAAAAAAAAAAGAGTGAAAATTATCAAGATGAGAGTTCGAGAAGTTTATGATATCGAGACATACAAGTTGTGAAGAATCAAGCGGTACAACACTTACACCATGGCCTTTGTACTTACGTTTTTATTTTATTTGTATTTTACTTTCTCTTGTCTCAAAAAAAAAAAAAAAAAAAAAAAAAAATTAAAAAAAAAAAAATTAGAAAATTAGAAAAAAAAAAAAAAAAAAAAAAAAAAAAGACAAGAGAAAATTTTTAGGTTTGTTAATAGTTTTTATTATTTTGTTTTATTTTTTAAACATTGCCTGGAATTCAACCCGGCGCTTTTTCCCGGCCGTTTTCTCTTTCTTCTCCGGCGATTTCCAGGCGATTGGAAGCCTGGAATTCAACCCGACGCTTTTTCGACATGCATCTCCATTAGAAATCCCTAGGTTACCTTATACCGTTTTTGCACCTCGTTTCCTTTGCATTTGGACATCTTTTTCGCTGGTTTTCTTCACCTACATTGGTTTCTTTTTAGGGTTTTTTCAGTTTTTCTCTTTTTCTCTTTTTCTGTGGTTTTACTCAGGTGGATGCCTAGTACTAGGTTTTCTTCTAGGAACCTCTCTTCATCTCAGGACCATCCATGCTACCAGGCATCATCCTCTCATATTGTTTGGTTCTTTGAATGCAGGTCGCATCACCTGCCCTTACCAAAACTTTGATGGCTGTCTCAATGGCGTCGGTGGTAATGGTTATAGCAAGTCAGGCTTTTACAAACACCTGCATGATAGACATCTCCCTAACCTTGACTGCAAGAATATTTGCAGGGAGAGAATCCGCACTAGCAGAGCTGTTTACGATGCTTGGGAGAGAGCCCTTATTCAGCAGCAAATGTGGTTATGTGTACCATGTATGCACACACAGGCGTGGAAGAAATCTTGCAGCGCTCACATTGGAGATGTCACACTGGACCACTCGATGGCGCTTCGTCGAGTTCATTATTCATGGGATTGACAGACTGCCGATGCTTCTGTTGATGCCTCGGATGCAGCTCCAACTGACTCGCAGGATGTTGTTGTTGAGCTTAATTTAGACATGCTCAACAGGGTTTTTCAGAAGCGTTTTACCACCATTTCTAGTATCCCACCACCGTGTAGGCTCAACTTCTCGCGAACTTTGAAGATTGCTTTAGACAGGGTAATGAATAATCCGACGGATTTATCAGTTTGGTTGCAACTTCTGTTGTTGCCTATTTGCACTCTTAATCTATACATGCCTAAGTGTGCAAGGGAGGAGAGAGCTGGTACTCGTAAAAAGCTTCAGCTGGACAGCATCAATCATGCTTTGCTGAAATGGAAGGAGTATAATGGTTGCTATTACATCATAGAGCAGCTTCTAGCTGTTCCACTAAAGCAAGCGTCAAAGAAACGTATAAAGAAGAAGAAGCATAAATCCAATGTGCAGGCTTGTAAGAAGAAGATGAGTCGGGGCCACTACACTGCAGCCTATAAGGGTTCTATCTTCTGGGTGGTTTAGCTCCTGGATACGCTGAAACTTTGCATGAACTTGAACAGAAACACCCCAAAAGCGCCACCTCCTTCTATCCCTCCTGAACCTATCCAAGTTTGCTTCCTTAATGGTTGACTCCAAGGCTGTCCTTGAAGCCTTGAGGAGCTTCCCTAGAGGTACCTCATGTGGGAGGGACGGTTTGAGAGCCCAGCATCTCTTAGACGTATTAAGTGGCGCGGCTGCAGCTGTGAGCGACGATTTACTGGCATCCATTACAGGAGTCGTTAACTTATGGTTAGCAGGGTGTTGTCCATCTGTGTTGGGAGAGTTCATCGTGAGTGCTCCTTTGACACCTCTGCTTAAGCCTGGTGGTGGGCTGAGGCCTATTGTTGTTGGTAAAATATGGCGGAGATTGTGTTCGAAATTAGCTGTTAAATCAGTTGGCAAGGACATGGCGACATATCTTGGTGATCATCAGTTTGGTGTAGGCGTACCGTGTGGAGCAGAGGGAATTCTTCATGCTGCGAATAGACTTTTGGAACTTGTAGGATCATAATATCGCAACGTGCAGGGCTCGCGGGGTTAATAAATAACAATGTCGCGAGGCAGATGCAGCTACTAAAATAAATGACGCGATGAATAATGACACACAAAAAAAGAAAAGACATGGAACCTCGGCGAGGGTTAAGAAGTGTCGCGAGAATAAATGATTGTACATCTGCGACACTTCGCGGAACATTTCCAAATAAAAGGATAGATTAGTCATCATCCATCTTTTGTATCGCCCTATATAAAGGGCTAAGTGAGTCTTGTAGGGAAGATCTTTTTAGAATTGTTAGGCAAGTCATTAGGAGAGAAAAGTTTAAGAGCGCTTTAACTTCTAAGTGTAATTCTATTTTCCTGTAAACGCTTTATGAATTCAATTAATAAATGTTCTTGATCTTACATCTTCTAATGGATTAATTAAGCAAAATCGAGTAAGGGGTGTAGTGTGGGAAATCCTGCTACTACATATGCGCTAGAAACAGGGACTAATGCGAGAGATTGACGTAGAAATTGGAAGAAATTTGGATTAACGAGAAAAGGATTTGGAGAAGATACTCAAGAGTTCATTGGAAAAGAAAAATGGCTAGAAGAAGAAATGTACAAGGGCAACCAACGATTGTAAGAAGAAGTGGGAGACTTGTCGAGAAAGGAGGAATGAAACAGAGAATCGTCAAGGATAAATAGGAGAAATGACTTTGAGAAGATCAAAATCAACCACCGATCTCCCAAGAGCAAACGCAGCTGTGGATTATGATAGAGTAAGTGTACATACTTGGAGATCTGATTCTGAAGACGAGAGAGAAGAAGAACAGCAGTTGGTGAACAGTGGACAAGGGGAGCAAGGGATGAATGGAGAAATGAATCCAGGAAATGAAGAAATGGCAGAGATTAGAAAGATTGAGACAAACAATACACGAGGAGAGACGGCTAGAGGCAGAGGAGCGAGCAAACTTGACAAGACAAAATCATGAATTGAGGATGGAAAATATGAGATTGCAAAGTAGGAGATCTAGAAGTAGCGTGAGATCAAGTTCTAGATCGAATGAGAAGAAAGGAGAAGAGTTTTACCAACAGAGAATACCGAGGAAGAGACACAAGATCCGGACGCAGAGCATGGCGAGAGAAGAGGAGAAATAGAAGAACGTTATATTCCTCAAAATTAAAATCTTCAAAATGAGCGAAATAGGGAAAATCAAGAAAACATGCAACTCAAGTCGAATGACCCAAAACTCCAAGGAAGAATAATCTGGCACCTGGAGAGAAGAATTGAGAAGAAACCGAGAGATTGAGGATGACATTGAGAGACACTACATTGAACAAGCGCGACTAGCTCGCGAGAGAGAAAGGCTAAGAGAAGAAATGGAAAATCAAGAGATGGAGGAGGCAATCCGGCAAAATAACCATGATAACCGCGAAAGAAGAAGGGAACAGAATCGTACTAATAGAAATATTAATGAAGAATATGAGAGGGTGCAGATGATGAGAGCTGAGAGGCAACCAAGAAGAGAGAACAACCGATATAATGGCGTGCGAATTGACGAAAGAAACGAAGAAGAGCGTCGCGAGGAAAGAAGAGGAGAAAATAATGAGCAGGAAGTTCAAAATAGGCACGAGCGAAGAAAGAGAGAAGCGAGCTAAAAAGACCAGTAGAATCAAATTCTCGAGGCAAATGAACAAATCTTAAGAGAACTAGCCGAAATGAGAGGATTACCGAACAATAGAAGGAAGGAGGAAGGAGACAACTGGACGAAGCCATCGCAGGCCGCGAAGAATCCCTTCACGCTAGAAGTACAGATGGGAGGAATACCCCTAAGTGCAATCTACCCGCATTAACCAACATCTTTGATGGAACAACCTCGTGCGATACAACATATTAAGGCTTACATGAGATGTATGTTACAATGGGAGAATCATGATGCCATATTGTGCAAATATTTCATACAAGCTTAATCGGAGAAGCACTAAAATGGTTTGAAGGTCTCGCTAAGGAACACCATCACATCATTCAATCATTTACAAGCCACATTCCCTGGAGCATACATAAGTAACAACTCTTCGCGACTGTGTATTGAAGATGTATTCGGGTTGAAACAAAGAATTGGCGAGAGCTTAAGACAGCTTGACAAGAAGGTGGAGGACCATGTGTAGCGAAATGGCAGACGGGTTGAGGAGAGATATCTCATACTCTCATTTGTGAATGCTCTCTTCGCGACCAACTTGTTATATATTCAAATTTTTAGAATCAAAAATACAATCACGATGGCGTAATCATGAGAATTACAGAAGAATACATCGCTTTAGAAGAAAGACAGAATGAAATGAATTCTTATCCAAACGCGAATACAAGCTCTAACGCCGCGAACGCAAGCTTGTTGCCTCAATTCATAAATACAATGGGCGAGCACTTCGCAGAACAAGCAGCAAGGAGAGTCGATGAGGGACAAGCAGAAGGTAGTAGCCATGGGAAGCCACGATCAAGAGGAGTTTGAGCGAGAGAGAAACTACTACAACCGTAATAAAGCAATAATAAGATTCAGAGGCTAGATCACATGCAAGAAACTTATGGTGGACGAAGGCAAAATAACCGTGGAGGGGGTAGAAGTCATAGAACAAGATGGGAACAGTTAAGATGCCTCCACCGAATGCTAGCGTTGAAAAGATCCGGGAAGCTATACTTGTGATGGAAAATGTACCAAAGACCTTGGAATGTTGGAATGGAACCACCGCCAAAGATAGAAGCCATGAGTTTTGTTCTTACCATCGCTTCCATGGGCATCAAACAAACGATTGTAGAAACATAAAGAGAATTATTCTCAGGATGATTGATCAGGGGAAGCTGAATCACTTTCTAAGGGGAGAAGAAACAGTCGTACATTACCACCACCACCGAGATGCAATGCAGGTCGGGGCGAAGGAAAGGAAACATTTGTGATAGAAGTAGGAACAAAAGCCAAGAATTTGAACCGCAACTCCATTGTCCACTCCTATCGCACCATCGAAGATTTTCATGACAACGTGCTCGCAGAGTCTTTTTATAGAGATGCTAATGATAAAGAAATAATGAGTCCAAGCGAGATCAACGCAGATTAGAAAAGTGGCATTGAAGACTATTTCTTTCTCTGCAGATGAAGTGCCAAAAGGAAGAGAAACACATGATAGCCCGTTGGTTGTGAAACTAGAGATTAACCCGAAACCAAATATGGAGAAGATGATGAGGCGTGCTTGTTGGGCGATCAACCGAATTCTAATCGACACCGGAAGTTCGGTGAATATTCTCTTCTACCATACTTATAAGACGATGGGCGGAAAAGATGAGGATTTAATTCCTTCGACATACAAGATATATGGCTTTAATGGCACTGCAAACAAACCAAAGGGAGAGGTTCACATGAGAATACCTCTACAAGGATTATCAACTGATATTTTATTCTGTGTGGTTGACGTGGAATCTCCATACAATGCGCTGATTGGGAGGCCATGGCTTCATGAAATCTTAGGAGTCGCGTCAACATATCATCAATGTATTAAATTCCCACATCCAAATGGCATTGGTATTATACAGGGAGATTGGAAGGAGTCGCAACAATGTCATGAAGTAGATGTAGAAAGCTGCGAAGAAAGGAATGCCAAAAGAAAAGGTTGGAAACAACATGTGAGAGATGAGCGAGAAAAAGGAAAAATTGATGGTGGATGCCATAGAAATAAGGATCGAACATACCTCATGAGGTGAATGCCTAGAGACAAAGTAATATTATGGTAATAAAGAAGCAAAAGATATGAGGAGTAAAAGGCATAAGAAGTGAATAATCAACAAAAGCAGAGGAAAAATAGCAATTGAAGTAATGATATGCGAGAATCTCGCAGAAGAGTAAAATGAGAATTCGACTAAGAAAGAAAAGTGAAATGCAACAAGTGAAATGAACTTATTAATACTTCGCAAAACAAATATCAAAGAAATAATGAAACATGAATGTTTGAATGATTTAACAAATATAAATGCGCAAATGAATGGGACGAACCTTTATGGCGTACACCCTAGTTCGCGAATAACATTTCGTAAGAGGCAAATGTAAGACCTAAAGTGCGTCATATAAAGGGGGTATCTCTCGCCATGGTTCGGGGGAAGGTTACACCGCTCCCGAAGCCTTGAACCATGAAAATTTGGGGCCCATGAAAGCCTATCCTAAGAGGTACCTTGGATTCCCAACTATATATGTAGGTTATACCTCGGTTGGGCGACCGAGGGTCTCTTCCTAGGAGTCGTGTATGCTCAAGGCGCCGAGGTACACTGGTTGAGCCAGAGTGCCCGGGATGGATGAACCTACCCCGGCCATTCTTGGCAAGTCTTGGGCATGCGTTGCACTCGCCCGAAGAAAACTCCACTTAGGGTGCGATCTCGTAACCATAAACCCTATAGGTATAAGGGATAAGAGACTCGCGAAAACAATCAAGTTGTTGTTAAGACCTGATGGGAGGAGCTAGTCTTGTATGGCCGATGTTTCGCCTCCTCAAGGGGCAACCTGGGAGATGATAAGGGCGGTGCTCTCCATTAGGGGAGTGCCAAAACAGACGCAAATGTCATGAGGCTTTGTTTTCGCAAGGAGACTTAGGCTTGTCATATTTGTGCAATGATCCCGCAGAGGCAATAATACTAACGCGAGGGTAAGGCGAGATCAATGGGTCTTTGCACGAAAGTGTACGGACGCCCCGCGATTTCGTCGCAAGACGGCAATGTCATAGGACTTTATATTCGCAAGGATATCTAGGCCCTGTCATATTGTTGCAACCAAAACATCCTATGAGGCAAAAATACTTGAAAAATGATAAGGCAAGATCAATGGGTCTTTACATACAAGTGTAAAGACGTCCCGCGATTTTGTCGCAATGAACGCAGTGGGGAGGACCTCTAATTAGGGAGGTCTGACTTGAAGACCACACAAAATGATAAGGCAAGGTCAATGGGCCTTTGCATGAAAGTGTAGAGGCGGCTCGCGACCTTGTCGCAGCAAAAAAGAGATAGCATTCTTAATTCATAAAGATATTCCCACCTCGTCGCAGCCATACATTTCAAAGAACATTAAAATCATTATCCAACAAAATACATGAAGATAACTAACTTCTTCCTCGAAGATAAATACCCGAGAGGCAAGTATGGGAATGGAAAAGATGGAACATTGTTATTCATCTTCCGACGAAAGAGTTATACATTAATAATGTTAGCCAATTATATTACAAGGAAGAACTACCAAAAAAGGGGAGTGAAGATTGAATTCATGAAAAAGAGTTCACTATAACAAAGATACAAAGAATGTACAGATATTACACGCAAAGAAAAGAAAACAAAAAAATTATATCTTTGGTGATTCTTCCCTTCATCCGATTCTCCAGCTTTATTATTCTCATCGCCTTTAATTTTCTTCTTCGCTACCTTCGCTATCGAAACATCGAGACAAACAGATTCTCGGGAACCTTTTCAAGAAGCCAGGGATATGTATGCAGAGGGATGTTCTCGTGTTTACAAACATACTCCATGGCTCCATTGCGAAAACGAACGCATCATTATTAAAGTTTTTCACCTGTCGTTTCAAATTGTTCCTTCAACTTGGAATACTTGTTATTACGGAGGGAGAGACTCTTCAAGGCTGTTGTTTTTCGATTCAAGTTCTTCAATTCTCGCTAGAAAATTCCCTGGCGAGTTGTTCTTTCTCCGATTCAAGCTCTCTAATTCTAACTTGAAGCCTCTTCTCGCATTCTCGCAAATGAGTAACAACAAGTTAATAATTTACAAGCAATACTACAAAAGTAAGAAGTAGTAAGGTGTAATAAATAACCTTCTCTATCGATATCATATCTTTAATCAAGGAAGTATGCTCAGCGTGAAGACTAACATCAACACCTAGGTTATTCCCGGCATTATCTAAAACTTTCGCGCTCCAATTCATCGTCACTATTTATAACAAGGAGGGAACGAATTTGATCTTCTCGCTCACTAAGCAAGGAATTCCGCGAAGCAATTCATCCCGTTCAATTTGTAGTTCAAGGAGAGATTTTTGAAATGTTGCTAATGCCTCGCGCACCATTGTTAGTAATGCGATCTTTATCATCTATAAGGTCACTAATTTTCTTCCTTAAAATTTTGATTTCTTTATTGGACTCGAGAAACATTCGTTTAAATTGGTTGGCAGCACTTAAACCAGATCTATGTTCAATTTCTAAAAGACGATATTTGGTCTAAGTTCATTTAATGAAAGGGAGTTAATTTTGTTTGATGAACTACTTAAAGAGTTGTTGAGGTGAGCGAGAAGAAGATTATTATCCATAGGATCGAAATGTATGGAGAAGAATAGCCTCATCGGAGAGATTATATACATCTGCGAAAGTAATAAGTTAGGTAGCAATAAGCGACCGTTAAAATAAAAATAGTAAAAGGAGGTAAAATTTTATACCATAAAGTTGCTGATTGGCATTTTGAAGAGTGGACACCTTATCCTTTTGGGAGTCAAGTTCGGTGTTTAGTTTTTGAATCGTCTCTGCCTTTATCGCGAGATAACGCAGCCTTCAGCCTCCAATTCTCGAATCTTCTTGCTCAATTGCGAATTCTTCTTCTCAAGATTGTTGCGTCTTCTCTCAAGATCCGAGGCAACCACAAAAGAAGACCTTCCAACCTATGAAAGAAGATAGAAAAGCTAATACATATACAACAATATAAAGTCAATGGGGAGATATGATTGTATACATACCAAGGATCCAAGCGCATTTAAGAAGTCGGGAGACATAGTTCTAGAGACTCCATTGAAAGAATCATTGCCCTCCAATAGAGTAGCATTGCACACGTTTGCGAGAGTTCCATAAAGAGAAGCTAGGGAGCATCTCCCATTCCTTGGAAAGAATCGAGAAGATACTAGACAACCGACCCATAGAAGAACCATTAACGGGTCCCCGTAGCGAGAGAGCGATTCGAATCATGGTCATCCTCATCGAAGACTCGAGTTTGAGTTAAGGCGAGAAGAAGATTGAATCTTTCGCTTTTTAGTTAGTGGAGCAGAAGATTTATTCTTGCGAGCGGCGCTTTGCCCTTTACTTTTATCCTTCATGCTCTGCTTCTTCAACTCCAACCTTCGCATACGGTTAAAGATAAGAAACAGAGGCAACAATATTGTTTCAAATAACAAAGGAAGTATTTCTTACTTCACTGTAAAGCGATCGAAGTAGGGTCGAGTACTCTCCAACGGATTATCCTTGTACTTTCTCCTCAATTTGGCGATCTGAAAAATTATACAAACTCAACATATGAAAAAAGAAAGTTGCAAAAGTAAGGTTTAAAATGGGAAACATACCTCATTTGCTTTATCAGGCCATTTGAATTCCCAAGGATGATACCCTCGCGAGATTCGCAGAAGAACGTGCGAGCCCGCGATATAAGGACCATTTAAAAACAACTAAGACAACCCACCATTTCTCATCTTTGGAGTGGCGAGGAGTAGTATTATTACCCGGTGCCAATCAATATCCCGCATGAGCAATTTATCCTCGTGGACATTATCCTTCTTTTTCAAAGCGAATGCCCCGTGAGACTTCGCATTAACCATCTTTATCACCGAATAATTTTCAAAAAAGTTTTCTTACAGTGTACTTCTCTGCAAATTATTTCCAAGTCTTTGAAATCGGGGGTGTCTAACAAAGAAGTAGAGTATAAAGATCCTTTGCCAGCGCCACGATTCGCGAATTCAAGCATTAGGCGAATCAATCGCCACTCAACCGATAAACACCCGAGAGAATTTTTCATGGGCCAAGATTTCATAAAATAGAGGCAACTCGGATCGTATAAGGGAATGGGAAGTCCCGCGAGAATCGACCTAGCGAGACTATAATCCTTTGATCATCACATTGATGATCGAAAATAACCTTGCGAGAAAGAATGGATGAGGTTCTTGATCGGGAATGGTCGATAGAGTGAAACCCTTCTCGAGCAACTTCGTTGAACTTCATCAAAAGAAGCTTTGTATGCACGACTAATGGCAGCCATTATCGGTATGGGAATGGATGAGAGGTTAAAGGTTAAGATCGATGCTAGAAAAGGACGAAGAGAAGATTTGCAAGATAGTGGAGCGCAAATTGCGGAAAGAGAAAATCAAAGAAGTTGCAAGAGAGAAACTAAAGAATGAAAAGGAGGGGAAAAGAAAACTATATATAGGAAAGAAGATCCTCGAGAAAAACGAGGTCATTTAATGCGAGAAGAGACATGAACGGTCAAGAATAAACGGTTGGAAGAGACGTGTCGAAAAAGGGCTTTAATGGTTAAAAACTGTGTACGGAGTTGAAACAGATAAAGATAAGCAGTCGCGGCAAATCAAAAGAATCGCTCTCATGATATTCTTCCCTTCGCAAGAAAAGTATGAGGAGAGACAGAGATGCAAAACTTCGAACATCGCAAAGAATAGAGGCAAGCACGTACTTTTCAAGTACAAAGATTCTTCCGCCTCGTTCCTTCATCAACAAAGATCAAAGATTACTACAACAATGATTTTTCCTTCAAAATCGCTCTTCAAGCAATATTCAAGGAAAAAGAGGCAAGATGTAGGATCATAATATCGCAACGTGTCTGGGGCTCGCGGGGTTAATAAATAACAATGTCGCGAGCTGCAGAAGCAGCATGCCTAAAATAAATGACGCGATGAATAATGACACACAAAACAACAGAAAGACATGGAACTCCGGCGAGGTTAAGAAGTGTCGCGAGAATAAATGATTGTACATCTCGACACTTCGCGGAACATTTCCGAAATAAAAGGATAGATTAGTCATTATCCATCGTGTATCGCCCTATATAAAGGGCTAAGTGAGTCTGTTGTAGGGGAAGATCTTTTTAGAATTGTTAGGCAAGTCATTAGGAGAGAGAAAGTTTAAGAGCGCTTTAACTTCTAAGTGTAATTCTATTTTCCTGTGTAAACGCTTTATGAATTCAATTAATAAATGTTCTTGATCTTACATCTTCTAATGGATTAATTAAGCAAAATCGAGTAAGGGGTGTAGTGTGGGAAATCCTGCTACTACAGAACTCAAAGGTACAATAAACACGATGTCTATGCTTATGATCGACTTTTCTAATGCTTTCAATATGGTTGATCGTACCACGTTGATTCATGAAGTTAGACTTCGGTGTCCTAGCATTTCCCGATGGGTGGAATTTTGCTATGCTACGCCTGCGAGATTATATTACAATGAATTTGTTCTCTCCTCGGCTCTTGGTGTACAACAAGGAGACCCTTTGGGTCCTTTATTGTTCTCCCTGGTTCTACACCCTCTTGTGAACAGGATTTTGATTCAGTGCAACCTTGACTTCCATGCTTGGTATCTTGATGATGGCACCATCGCCGGTGACACCATGGAAGTAGCTAAAGCTCTCTCATTAATACAAACGGAAGGCAAAAGTCGTGGGCTGCATCTAAACATAAGTAAGACTGAACTGTTCTGGCCGTGTATTGATTCGAGGAGTCTCGTGGATGGAGTCTTCCCAGCTAACATTAGTAGGCCCTCCTGTGGCGTCAAATTGTTGGGGGGGGCCTGTAAGCCTTGACATGCAATTCTGCAATGAGTTAGTGAAGGGGAAAATCGACAAAATAGTACAGCTTATGGACTCGTCGGTGATTCTGAGATCCGCAATGTGAGCTTTTGCTGTTGCGTAGTTGTGCAGGTGTCTCGAAGCTTTACTTCAACTTTCGGACTACTAACCCTGCTGTTCTTCATCAAATTTCTCCTTGCTATGATATGCCTCTATTACAGTTCCTGCAGCATATAGTGACAGGTGATGGGGCAGGGTTTGGCCCCCTTCAACAGCGCATTGCTACTTTGCCGTTGAAAGATGGTGGGCTCGGTGTTCATACGATGGCCGACACGCTTAACTTTTGTTACCTTGCTTCTTGCTTTGGTGCTGAGTTTACAGGATACCATTCTTAAACTTCCTTCCCGAGTCGGCTCCCGATCGTAGCTATTTGCATGCCTTGTCTCGTTTCACGGAGGTCTCGCGGTTGTCCTCTTTCAACATCAAATCTATTGCCACTCGTCCCATGAAATCACTGGCAGTACTGTATTTTGACGCTGTTAAGAAAGATATACCCAGCAAATACCCGATGTCTGAACGTGATGCTATCCTTTGGCAGAGCAACATGATCTCCCATGCGCAAGACTATCTTAAAGCGGTACCGATTGACGGCCTTAACCAAACCCTTGGACCTCGGAAGTTCGTGAGCTGTTGTTTGTTATAGGTTCGGTATACCCATTTTCAAAAATGTTGAGGTTTGTACTTGCTGTAAGAGGAACATGGATGATTTTGGCGATCATGCACTTCATTGTGCTAGTGAGGTAGGGCTCAAATTTAGGCATGACTTTGTCAGAGATGTTATTGCGGACATTTGCTATAAGGCTGGGGTTGTGGCTAGGAAGGAAGTTAACCTTGGCCTTTTATCTGACAAGGACACGGCTTTGAAGCCTGCAGACATTCTTGTCTGTAATTGGGAGAATGGTAAAGACGTATGCTTCAATGTTACGGGGTTTCTCCATTTTTAAGTAGTAACGGCCGAGCCTTTGTTCCGGGTATTGCTATATCTAGTGCCATCACTCGCAAGCGCACCAAATATTTGGCTAAGTGCTCTGAACATGGTTTCGGTTTCGGGGTCCTTGCTTTTTCTACCTTGGGAGAACTAGGTGAAGACATGGTGGTTCTTTTGAAGAGACTGAGGAATTGCATTGCAAATTATGATCTGAATTATAAGATAGGGAATTCTCTTTTTTATAGACTAGGTATTTCCATTCAAAGAGGTGTAGGGGCTCAGCTTGTTGCTAGGCTACCCTCCACTGATGTTGTACCTTCTTTCGATATTTAATAAAAGCCTTCGGCGCGTTTTTTTATTTTTTATAAAAAAAAAAAAATGATAAAAAAAAAACAGAAAAAAAAATAATTATATTTTGGGTTTGTATAGTTCGTTTTTAGTTTTGTATTCTTTCAATAAAGCCAATGGAAAGAAGGAATATTTATAATGAAGTTTCAAGCGACAAGAATTTGAGGGAAAGAATCATATTGTCAAGATTCTACGAAGTTCAAGAGTTATCATCAAGAGTTGAAGACTGAAGACGAAGATGAAGACACCGATAGAAGACCGAAGACGTTTCTATGGATGCTGTGAGAGTGGTGCTAGCTGCACGCCGAACGGATACACGGTGAGTAAGCATATTCCCACCTTTGTTAAATGGTTGATTTCCTTTCTTAGAGATCGTCAGAAAAAAAATGGGTTTTCAAAAATTATAAAAGATGTGGGTTTTCAAAATATTCGGAGGGTTTTACCTTCCTACCATTCAACGTGCGGGATTCTCTCTTCATTCCAACTTTGGACACATGTGTGACCCATAAAGAGTCATTTATTATTGAGAGCAATATCATAAAACCCTTTCTTGTGAGGCAGTCGAGACTTTTGATCACTCCGAACCCGAATTTTAGTCGAGAAGGGATGGTTATTTCTCTCTCAACTTTTAAGAATGAGATTGTGTTCATTTATGTGTCTAACTTCTTATGACTAGTGTGCAGAATTTCTATGTCTTCTTAGCGCGTTGGATGCTATTATTACGGAGAACCAGTAAGTTGGAAAAATAGGTTTTGTGGGTATATCTCTAGTAAACCCTCACGATACTATAACTCGTCCACTAGGGACACTTAGGGGTTTAAAGGCTTGTTATTTATGCTAAAAGTGACCGTAGCCTCGACGACACGGAGTTGTATGTATGTTTTAGAATAAGTTTTGTTTGATTTGCTCGAGGACTAGCAAAGTCTAAGTGTGGGGGAATCGATAGTGTAGAATACACCGTATTTACTATCTAGTAGTTACGCTTTCTTTGCTATTTTTCTTGTGAATTATGTATTTTACGGTTGTTTTGAGTATTATAGGTGTTTTGGAGTCATTGGAGCAAAAGAAGTGGAACTCGCTCAAATCCTATATTTCTTATCCTCATCTTGAAGAGGACGAAAAGACGAAGCCAACGGTGAAAGAGTGAGGTCATTCCGATTTCATATGAAGAA
This sequence comes from Papaver armeniacum, assembly GCA_023531295.1. Lineage (NCBI taxonomy): Eukaryota > Viridiplantae > Streptophyta > Magnoliopsida > Ranunculales > Papaveraceae > Papaver > Papaver armeniacum. Next base: position 28,097 of record JAJJWW010008307.1, on the reverse strand, counting down.
GCTACGAGCTTTTGAAGCGTATCAGAGTTGCGGAAGCGGACTGTGATTGAATGGAAATCACTAAGGGGTTGCCATTTCAGGTTGTGGCCCTTATCCTGATGAGTGGGGTGTTGATATCCGCTCCAGGGTAGTAGACCTCATCTAGGTCGAGACAGATACAGAACAACACAATTTTGTTATTCTCTTACAACACAGACCAAGATCAGGGAAAAGAGGTTCACGTCGGCAGATTGGATAACAAAGTCGAATCGAAACAGGGAGAAAAGATGATTATGGTGGGACAACGGAAGAGATTAGACATGGGTTTTGAGTATGAAATCTGTTTTGGTTACTCACAAATTGGTTCAATTGGTTCTCAATGAAGAGTCAGTTGAGCAATTAGGGTTTGTGTTTGTCAATTTGAGGTGGTTTAGATCAGGGTTTGAAGTGGTGAAGAAGAGGATTGAAGCACTGAGTTAGGGCTTCTGAGATGGGTTGTTCTTGAGCTAACAGGGAATCGAAGAGCTGTTAGGGGTCTTGAGAGTAAAATGAAGAAGAAGAGGTTGCAGTTGGAGAAATTAATGAAGTAATTGAAGAGTTCGATTCAATTAGAAAAAGGGTTTGAATTGCTGTTGGTGATGGTTTGATTTGAGAATTTATTGAAGATGAGAAGTGAAGAAGGGGATGGTCAAGAATGCAGTTTCAGATGGTATTGCAGTTAAGGCATTGGTGATGGAGCTCGAGTCGAGGAGGAGATATTAAGGCATGTTGAAGATGCAGCTTGTGTGTGTAGTTTCCAGGGAATGCCATGGTGAACTTTTGCTGGGAGGAAGTGAAATTGGATATGAATCTGGTGAAGGTGGTTGCTGCCAGGGTTTGGATCTGATGATGCTGTTATAGAGGCCGCAATGGTGGAGTGCGGGTTGATGCTTTGTGAGGCTTGATTCGGTGATTGCGGGGGCTCTATGGAGCTCTTAGTTGTTGCCATAATAGCGAGGTGAAGATATTGATCCGTAAAGTTACTAGTGAAGCTGCGGATGATTGCGGGGCCACAGTAGGTGATGAACGAAACAACCTTGATGAATGAGCAGATGCAGGTGGTGATTTCAGCTACACGAATAGAGCAACTGGTGTTGGTGGAGTTGATTGGTAGAGCTGAAAGAGATGAATGGCAGTGGAGCAGATGTGATGGTGTTGCTGCTTTCGTTGAGCTGAGTTCAGTGGGTTAGAGGTTAACAAGATTGAGAAACTGGAACTATTTTGCAGCTGACGGTTTGAGTGGTTGTTGAGAACTGGTGCTCAAGAAAGATAATGCTGAAGGCATCTCTGGTGCAGGTAAAGCTACAGTTGCAGTGGGTTCTGCGAATGGAGAGGGTCTGGTGGCATTGAGGCAGATTCAGTACAAGGGTTAAATTGAAATTACAGCTGAGTAGAATAATGAGGAAGTTGCGGTCCGGAATGGATTATGAAGTCTGCTGGATGGTCGAGTTCTGAATGAGAATGGAGACCTGGGTGGTGTTAAGACTGATGGTTTGAATGAGTTACAGAATTGAAATGGAGATTGCAGGTATGCAAGGAAGCTGAGCAAGGAATAGAGCGGGAGTTTGTCTTTGCGGGTTTCGCCGCGATTCACTTGGATGGATCACAGTTGCAAGGAAGGAAGAGTTGGTGATATGAACTGAATAATTTGTGTTTATGGGTCTGCAAGTGTTCAACTGGAGCGGCAAATGGTGTTGGCTTGTGCTAATGACTATGAAGGTACTGGTAGTGATTTGGCTTGAGAATGTCTTTGTAGAATGAATGATTTTGATGATCGAAGTTGGAGCAAGTCATTGCCAAGATTAGATGAATGTTAGGATTGGATTGTGCGGGGAAGGCAGCCATCATGGTCAAGCACAATGATTGTGCTACCACACTCGAGGCCACTGCAAAACAGCCTAGGCCCAAGTGAGTCAGAATGAGTCGGACGACTCATCTGTTTGGCCACCGACTCACCACCGACTCTTCCTAACCCGAGTTGACTCACCCTGATTCTTCCTGACCGAGTTGACTCAGTGACCTTGACCGAGTTGACCCGTTGACCGGTGACCGGGTTGACTTTTCCGGTCACCTGAGATACTTTCCGGCGACTATTCCGACCAATTTCCGGCCATAATCCTAGTTTTCCGGCGACCGTTTTGGGCAGAATTTTCACATGGGTTTTTCTCACACATGGGCTTGGTGGACTTCTATCTTTTGGACCTTTGAAGATTAGACCTAGTTTTGGAAACAAGAGAGCTATTTAAAGGAAAGACTTCTACAACTTTTGGGATATCTTTTTCTCATCTTTTTTTCATATCTTTTATCATTTTATCTATTCTTTTGCCTCTACTTTGTTTTCTAGGGTTTAGAACCATGAAGTCTTTTCTCTTTCTTCTTGTTATGAACTCCATGAATATGAGCTAGAGTTTTATTATTGGTTATGGAATAAGTTGGATTTCCAAATATGGGTTTTAATTCAATAAATTAGTTTTCTCTCATATTATCGTTTATGATTCACCATTAATATTGTTACATGATTTGAATGCTTGTTAGTCGAGTCGCGAATCGATTGAGTTTGTTTTCATCTCTCTTGCTAGATTAGGATTTATTATACGCAAAAGTGATAGATTCCTCGATTACAAGTAGCATAAATATGATTATAGTTTGTAGTGATATATTCTTATGATCATATGTGAGTCATAACCTTTGTTAAATCGGATTAGTGCGCTTTCCACGTTCGATTGCTTTGATTGGCCTGATTTCATAGAACCTAATGCATCTAGGGAATTAAACTTGACTAGTGCTTTTACACGTTAGGTTGTTCCTTTAGATAGAATTCATATTCGCATCTTTTAATGTGTTTGTTGATGACATGAGGAGATTTGCGGGATATTCTTGCGATCAAGGTATTCTAGGGTCTTTGATAAAAGTTGAGATTAAAATATCAATTATAGTTATTGTGTTGAAAACATGTTTGTGATTGAAAACGAAATCCATGACCAATACTTTCACATCCTTGATTTTATTTGTTTACCTTTATTGTTTGCTTTTATTTAGTTTTAATTTCATAAAAATCACAAAACTACCGGTGTTATTTATAGGGAACCGAAACAATTTGACAACCTAGACCTCTCTGTGGGATCGATCCTTTCTTGCCCTTGCTTCATTATATATTTTGAGTAGTAAGAAAGTGTAATTTATTTTTGACGCTTACGACCGCGATCAATAAGTCAGAAGTTCTTGATACTTTTATTAAATTCAAATCTCATGTTGAAAACCTACTTAGCAGAAAGATTAAATTTGTATAATCTGACTGGGGAGGAGAGTATAAAAATGTTTCTATTTATTTGGATAACTGTGGTGTAAGCCATAGAGTTTCATGCCCTCATGCTCATGCTCAAAATGGCACTGCTGAGAGAAAACATAGACATGTAGTAGAAACTGGACTTGCTCTATTGCCTCATGCTTCTCTTCCTATTTCTTATTGGAGCTATGCTTTTGAAACTGCCAACTACTTAATCAATAGACTTCCCACACCTACACTGCAGAAAATTTTGCCATTTGAGTGCCTTTTCAGATCAAACCTGATTATCAGCTGCTACATACATTTGGTTGTGCATGTTGTCCTCGTCTCAGACCATTCAATACTCATAAATTTGAACCAAGATCAGTCAAGTGTATATTTTTAGGTTACAGTAAAATGCACAAAGGTTACAGATGCCTCAATCCATCTACCAACAAGATCATTATCTCAAGAGATGTTATATTTGCTGAATCAGAGTTTCCATATCATCAACTATTCACAGCTGTATCATCTGACAATGCTTCTACTTCACATATGGATAATCCATTGTCTACAGTTACTTCTGCTGTTATTTCTAATAAAGTGGATGCTGACCTGTCATCTACACCTCCTACTTCTTCTTCAGTGCCTATATCTACACCTGCTCTAACTGTTAATGATTATTCTATGGCAATAAGAGGAAAGAAAGGAATATTTAAACCAAAAGTATTTGCTTCAGAAGTTCAAAATGTTTGTGAAGACATGGATGAAGAGATAAATGCATTACTACAAAATGGAACTTGGAAATTGGTGTTAGCTTGCTCCACTGACAATGTCATTGGCTGCAAATGGATTTTTAGAATCAAAAGAAAGGATGATGGCACCATTGAGAGATTCAAAGCTAGATTAGTAGCAAAGGGATTTAATCAGGTTGAAGGCATAGATTATCAAGATACATTCAGCCCTGTTGTCAAACCAACAACAGTGAGATTAATACTTTCTATTTCTCTATACAAGGGATGGAACATCAGACAACTTGATGTTAAAAATGCTTTTCTGCATGGTCATTTATCAGAGGATGTTTTTATGGTTCAGCCACCAGGGTATGCTGATAAACTCTTACCCTATCATGTTTGTAAACTCCAAAAATCCTTATATGGATTGAAACAGGCTCCAAGAGCTTGGTTTGACAAGCTTAATTTTTGCTGAAAAGTGGCTTTCTTCCTTCCAAAACAAACAAGCGTAAAATACATAATTTACACGGATACTTCTTTGTTCTTCAAAGTTACATCTACTACAGCCTTGCATGTTCTTGTTTATGTTGAGGACATTCTTGTCACGGGAGTTCACCTACATGCTATTGATCAATTACTTGCTGATCCGAGAGAGAGTTTGCAATCAAGGATTTGGGAGAATTGCACTTCTTTCTTGGTATTCAAGCTTCTAAAAACAGTGAAGGTATTTTACTTTCTCAAGAACAATATATATCCAACCTGCTACTCAAGACAAAAATGTCATTTGTTCATTCTTCATCTACACCAATTGCTACCACACACTCTACCGCTCGCCTCCGAACCATTTAGTGACCTATCTCTATATAGAAGTGTAGTTGGTGCTTTGCAGTATGCTACAATTACCAGGCCAGATATAGCTTTTGCAGTCAACAAGGCTTGCCAGTTTATGCAGTCTCCCACTGAAGCTCATTGGATTGCAGTCAAGCGCATTCTCAGATATTTACAAGGCACTCTAGGCTATGGTCTGCAATTTAAAAGATCTATCTCTCTGCAACTTCAGGCATTCTCAGATGCAGATTGGGCTGGAGATCTTACATACATGCGTTCTACAAGTGGCATGGCCATCTTTATGGGGCCTAATCTAATTTCTTGGTGTTCTCGTAAGCAGAAAATTATTTCCAGGTCAAGCACTGAAGCTGAATATCGTGCTCTAGCGGATGCTACTTCTGAAATCGTTTGGATACAATCTCTCATGTCAGAACTTCATTTTTCTTCACCAAGACCGCATGTTCTTTGGTGTGACAATATGGGTGCAACTTATCTGACTGCGAACCCAATTTTTCATAATCGTATAAAGCACATAGAAATTGCCTTTCACTATGTTCGAGAGCTGGTAGCTTCTAAATCATTAGAGGTGCGTTTTATCTCCACACATGATCAAATTGCAGATATTTTCACCAAAGGATTAGCTGCCACACGCTTTTCTACTCTGCGTTCCAAGCTCAGTGTCTCTCCTTCTCATTAGACACTGCACTTGCGGGGGGTGTTAGAGAATAAGTCTTACAGTGTTTAAATCACTTTGTGCACTGTCAGTTATTACAGGCGTTCCTTGTTTATTGGTGCTAGTGTTTAGTTACGTGTCAGTTCGTTATTGGTGTTAGCTGTTACAGCCTGTAATATGTCGGCTAGTCAGGTCAATAAATATCTGAGCATAGAGTCACGTGTCTGTAAGAAAAACAAGAATCAATAAATCAATGAAATAGAATTTCAACTTTTTCTCTGAGAGCTTGTTTAACAACATTTTAACTCTCTGACAGATTCCGAGAAGAAATTGAAGACAGTGATGAACAGAGAAAGTGGGTGTTTGCTGTTGAATCAAGATCGAAATGGAATAAGGGTTTGTGTTGGTGGTGGTACTGGAGATGAATTTGAACGTAGAAAGATTGGAATTGAAGGAGGAACTGAAGTTGTTGTCGTGATTTAAAATGAGAAGGAATTGATGTTGCTACTTGTTTATGGGTGAAAACTATTTCTACTGGTTTTGGTAATTTGGGGTGTGTGGATGAGAAATGAATCTAAACCCTAAACAAATGCACTGCACGGGGGTGCTTTTTGATTCGAGAGATCAATCTGTGCAATTATGGCCTAAACCAAGAAATGGTCGTTCCAGACTTGCTTCGGTCACAAAGTGAAGGAGATGGGGTTGATCTTAGGGAGGGAAGCGAAGAAGGTGTTGAGATTGTGGAGGTGTTGGATGTTTATGACTTGTATCAGAAAGAGGAATTGGCTTGCAATGATGTAAGCTATCAGTTCTGGTGTTTTCTGGATACGAATGACAACACTTGGTTTTCTGTGCTTGTCCGTGTTGTTTGGAAATAGGTGAAGGACCTATTTATACAAGTCATTGAACGCAAAACCCTCATCTCGTAGGAAGTGGAGGAGGTGTAGTGATGGAGTAGTGGGGTCGTGTAGGATTGGTGATTGTCACATGATCACACCTTTGCCCACTTCCCTCATCACTGCTAACCGTCCACATTTTCCTGACACGTTCTTGTAATGGCGCATTGCACACTGCACGTTGTAAACTGCCATACCAATACCCCAGTAAGTATCCCCAGTTTGTGACATGTTTGATGTCTCGAATGAGTGGATCGTGGGACCCACTATAGGAAGTAGCATGTGATGCTAAAATAACTAAGGATTTGATATTTATGAAATATCGTGTATGCTCATCCCAGACAATCAGCATGTATGAAGCATCGATGTTTTAAATCCTGACTGAATAAGTTGCGGACCAAGCGTCTTAAAATAGCATCACGTCCAACCATCTTCGAGTGATCGTTTGGAGGCTGCACGGGCGAGCTATCTCCTGGCCGATCACTCCCTGTCGAAGAGTGGAGGATGGTGATCACCGGGATGCCTCACTGGTCGTCTAGATTTCAACCTAGGCTGTCCGACCAAGCTAGCGAAGTTGGACGGACGAGATGGTTTAAGACCCTCATCTGCGACCGATGGATTTTTAGGGTTTTAGGAGGTGTGCGAGCATCACTCCTATGCTTGACCGAATCCGAGCTTGGGCGCAAGTTTTGGTGGGGTCGACCAGGCATGCATGTAGACGTCCTGCCGGTGTATATGACCATACCTTTTTTTCTCATGAAGGTGCGATCTAGGCCACTCAATTTAATCGGCAAAGGTGAGTGGTCGTGATGATTTCTACCGCAAAGGATTTGGAAGCTTGATGCGTGTCGTAACCACAACAAATTAATTAATACTTTACTACCTAATTAACAAGTAATATAGGGTAGTCAAGGTCGATCCCACGAGGAGCACGAGATTCTAGTTGTAGAAATTGTCACGAAAGGGGGGTGTAAAAAGCAAAAGAAAATAAACAAAGCAATTAAAAGATAAAGTTGAAAGCAATAAGAGAGACAAGATCAAGGAATCCTTCTTCGTTACGAAACAATGAATCAAGTTATGTTCTTTTCTTCTTGTTATTAGTCACAAATTATCACCAACCGTAGGATAGCAGGTCCGCTTAGCTAGCCCCAAAATCCCTTATTTCACTGAGTAACAAGTCCGCTTAGTTATCAGATTCTATTCAAAAGAACCACCTTGAGGTTCGCTTACAAGATGTAATTCCCTGAATGCATTAAGATCTATGAATTTAGGTTTAGTACTAGTAGTTAAACTCGGTTCGCTTGGTTTACTTTCTAGCGTTGTTTCTACACACAATTGCTCCACGGAATCCCTCCACAAGGTCTCGTGTTTGCTACTTATGTAAAGAGTCAAGAAACGATTACTTATCTCCTAACTTTCACTAGCTTTAGATCAAATTAACAAATCAATTTAGTTGGCCACCCAAACAATCTATCAATCAATCATGAATGTCTTTAAGATCATTCCTATTAGTAAAAACAATCGATAATCATGTGAAAAACCTCAAGATAGAATTGAAACAATACTCAAAACATATATTAAGAACTAGGAATTCATCCTCAATCAATAATAAAATTAGCTACTCATGTTAAAGAGTTCACACAAAGAATAAGAAAAGAAAAGTGTTGTGTGTGTATAGGTGTGTGTGTGTAGAGAGGTGTGTGTGTAGAGAGGTGTGTGTGTAGAGAGGTGTGTAAAAGATGTAGAAAACTTCTCTATTTATAGGCTTCAATATTCTCCAAATCTTCCAAGGAATAGAACCCTTTTCCTTTTCCTTTTGCAATTCAATTTCCAAATTCAAGTCTTTCTCTTCTTCCATCTTCTCTTTCCAAATTTGAGCCCAATTCTCCATCCAATTCCAAGCCCAAGTCTTCACACCCATGAGAGAAATCCATAGAAAATTCTGGAATTTTTGGCTCGCCGGAAAACTGGTATTATGGCCTAATCCGGCCGGAATAGTCGCCGCCACCCGAGTTCTCATTGCCATCAAGGGAATATTCGGACGGAATATTCCGTCAGTCCCACCGTTAGGACTAACGGTCAAACGGGTCAACCGTCAGTCAACGGTCAAGGCAGAAAAGGGAGTTAGCTACCGAGTCAGCTTCTGATTCAGCTGTCTGGTCTTACTGGGGTGAGTTGAGTCGCTCTGACTCGTCTGAATCGGTCATCGCCGAGTTGACTCGTCGGTAAGGAAATTTGGCCGAGTTTCTACTGACACTGGGACATGAGACTTCCCGGCCATGTTTCAGGCCATTCTTTTCAGCTCCATTCCCTGTCTCAGAAACCCTACACATACATCTATTGCAGCTCAAGCATTCATTGACATCAACATTGTAATGCTTCACAACCCATTATAAACAACACCAGGATCGGCCACCATCAGCTCAGCAGCAGCACTTCTTCTCTACTTTCTATACTCCCTGCTTCATCCCCTTAATCCAACTGCAAAATCCTCTGTTGTAGCTCATTATTGAATCTTCAAACCCCTCTGCCTCTTCTCGATACCAATCTTCATCCACTAGCGACACCAGACCACCATTATCCCCTCTTCCTTCACATATTCATCTAAGCAGCTTCAGTTCCAACTTCAGCTCTTCCCAGGCCATGTTTCCACCTCCAGGTCTATTGCCATGTCTTACCCACTCTGTAATCTCAATCAATTCTCCCTGTTCTTTTATCGACTTGTTCTCAATCGATTCACGATGCAACTTCGACCCTATTTTCAATTTCTCATCTGATCTCCCGAGTTCAATCCGCTTTTCTACTCCCGATTCACCAGCAAACCCCATTCATTCTTTTATCCAGCATTTTAATCTCGACATCAACAACCACAAACCCTTACTGCCATCTTCAATAGTACCACCAACCACAACCACCAACAGCGACCTCATCTGTTCTTCGAATCCACTCACAAACCCAGCTTGAATGGAAGCTCCATCGGTTCCTTCTCATCAACTCGAGAGAGCAGCGTCTCGATCCAATCATCATCAACCATACCCGAGCTCAATCAAATTCTTCATCGTCACTAGCTAGTTCTTTACCAGCTCGAGCTTGTCTTGACTCTCTATCGACCTTTGACACTGGCAGCAACTCACGTCTCAATCGATTCATAGATGCAATCATCGAACCCTTAACAAACCCATTAATTTCTCCGATTCAATCCCCATCTCCACGAGCTCTATTTCTCATTCAATTTCTCAAATAACCCATTTCCCGATTCTCTATCGTCCCATTAACTCTTTCAACAAAGAATCGTCATCCTCTTCTCTACGATTTAGTTCTCTCGATCTTTCTCTCAATTTCGAAGTAGATGCATTGATTAATAAATTCGGGTGAAAGAAAGTGAATGAGGAGAAGAAAATATCTTCTCGATTTAGGGTTGGGGTAATAAAGGCTGGTCTCTGGATATTCAGCATCCTAATCACTTGATAAGGGATACCCAGTTGGCAATCCCATAAGTGAATAACTGGGTAGACGCCCTTAACCTCATAGGCACTGTCTTTAGTGCTCCTTCATAAGAGTTGCCCCTTAACCGTGGCTGGGCTCCATATATTACTTGCTTGTGAAATGACTATTACGCCCTTTAGCACAACTTTGAATGGTTTCTTCTTCTCTTCTTCCGCATGACTCCATAGTAGCTATAAAACTCAAAACAAGCGTAAAATACATAATTTACAAGAAAAATAGCAAAGAAAGCATAAACAATAGATAATAACTAGGATGTATTCTACACCCTATCAAATTCCCCCACACTTAGACTTTGATAGTCCTCGAGCAAATCAAACTAAAAACTCACAACTTCAAAGCGTTCAAGCGTCCCAAGCATCCAAAGAGCTATGAGGACATAGAGTTTACGCATGCTAGTAATAAGAAGTTAGAAATACTAAAGAACATATTCTCATTCTTAAATGTTGAGTGAGAAATAACCACACCATAATGAGAGAATGCGTGTTTGAGAAACGATCAATAAGCATTTCGCCTCGACTTCTGCCTCACCAAAAAGAATTTTATGATAATTGCACTCAAAAAGACGACTTTTTTATGGTTCTCACATGTGTGCAGATAGGAATGAAGAGAGAAATCCTGCGACACGTTGATTGGTGGGAAGGATAACTTCCGAAATATTTTTTAAAAACCCACATCTTTTAATATTTTGAAAAAACCATTTTTCTGACGATCTCTATGAAAGGAAATCAACCATTATTATCGAGGATGAGATTACTTACTCACCTTCACATCCGATCGCCAATTATGATAACACCACTCTCACGGCATCCAATAGAAACGTCTTCCGCTCCTCGTCTTGATCTTCTTCGTCTTCGGTTTCAACTATTGGTGATAAACCCTTGAATTTCGTAATTCCTTAACAATTCGTAACTCTTGTACCTTAAAAATCCTTGTCGCTTGAAACTTCCTTATAGATTTTCCTTCCCCACGGCTCATTCAAATAAAAACAAAACAAATATTTCTCTTGTTTTTTTTTTTTTTTTTTTTTTTTTTTTTTTTTTTTTTTTACAAAACAAGATAAATAAAATACAAAAATAAACCATGGCCGTGGAAGAAGTATTTTACCGCTTGATTCTTCACAACTTGTATCGTTTTGAAATCATAAACTTCAAAAATTCTCACCTTTTAATTTTCTTCGTTTTCATGAATAAGTCTTCATACTTAAATATAAAATTACCTCATTGTAGTGTAAGTCTTCAACATATATGTAAAAATCTGCCCTTTGTATGTTGCTTTACTTATATTTGAAATTTGCTCTTTTTCTCGTTCCGTTGCTTGTAAACCTTGAACTTTTCCAACTTTCCTTGTAGATTTTGATGTCGCTCCTTGTTGATGATGAGAGTGTTTCTATGGATCCGTTGTTGTCGTGAGAGAGAATGGTGCTAACTGCAAATCGAACTACAAGAAGGAGGCTTTCATCTATAGACGTCACCCTCATGATTGACAAAATTAGCACTCAAGAGATCAAAGAGTAGTGCTTCTATTGGTGGGAGGTTGGGTAGCTCACCATTCTACCCGGAATTAACGTATGGTGACACACACTCAAAAGAAAGCTCTTTAGTAGATGGAAAATTTCTGGTCGGTGTCTCTCATGATATGAATACGGGTAGTCTCCACTAATGATTGATCAGCAACTCTAATAATGCACTTCTCCCTGCACCAAATTCGCATCACCGGCATGATTAAATCCATTATTTAACACTCTAACAAACAAGAAATCCGAATGTAATTCTCTAACATTTCCAAGTTCAATTATGTCGGTCAAAATCTCTATGTAAACATACCTAGAAGTATGCTAGGGACTCTAAAATCTCAAAAAGTTGGAGGTTTTATGTAAAACTTTTTTTTTTTTTTTTTAATTTTTTAATTTTTTTGTAATTTTTTTTAAATACATGCTTAACCACTCCCCCACACTTAAACCTTACATTGTCCTCAATGTAATTGAATCCTCCTAGTAAAGTCAAGGTGGGAAATTTTAACATGATAAGAAACAAGAAAAAGAAATAACAAAAAGCAAAAGGATAAGAAATACAAAACCTATGGGTTGCCTCCCATTAAGCGCTTGTTTTAAAGTCGACGGCCCGACTTAGCTCTTGCAAGATTCATTAGCCCATATACTAACAATCGGAAAATTTGGGGATCCACCCATAATACCTGTTTTGCAAACAATAACTCCATACAAATGTTAGCACAAGAAAATAATAATGATGTTATCGCTCGATAGAAATTTCCCCCACACTCGGAAGTGTATAAAGAACATAGAATTTTGGAATTTCCATGTATTCCTCTTGGCAAACCTGCATAGTGTTAGCATCAAGTGTTTCCAATGGTGGATATCTAGAAACAAAATCATCCAAAAATACTTTCGAAGCACATACATTCAAACCAATAAGAGGTAAAGGAGAAGAATCAATATGTAAAGGGTTAGACAAACCTTGCACAATCTCTTGTATTATAGAATCCTCTTCATCCTTAAAAAATTCAAGTGAATTACTTACCTCTTGTATATCGTGGTCCTCTATTAAACCTTGCAACCATTCTTCGCCGTTTTCTACCTTAACCAAAGTCTTGGCATCATTAAAATCATTGGCAAGTTCAATTGGGTCTTCCACGAAATCAATCAATGTGGTTTCATCCTCTAGTATCATCTCTTCAACATTCTCATCATCGAATCGGGCCATTCACTAAAATGATTCTCGTTGTATAGATTGTAAGATCTTCATGTGCGGGTGTTACTTCGTTTACAACAATAGGCAAGTGATATCCAAACTCCTCATTTTGAATAGGTGAAGGATCTTTATTATGATCCGGAGTTGAAATAACTTCCTCATTGTTGCAATGCTCATACACTTCCGGACTCATATCTTTCCCTAAGGAATTTTTTCCAAGCAATAAATGCATCTTCCTCAAGCTCTTCCTTTTGAATAGGTGATTGATCATTATTAAGATCAAGGCTCAAGTAACCTACACTAGCGTCATCAAAAGTCTCCAAAGGTTGGTTAATTTGTTCGTATAATTTCTCCGAATTCCTTTGAATTTCTCGATGTGATTCTTGCAACTTTTGTTGAAGATCCCCAATCATGGCAGACATCTTATCTGCAAAACTAGAGAATTTGGGGATCTTCAACAAAACTATCCTCCCATCCTTGTGATTGTCCACTTACATACCCGTCATAAGGTTGTTGATATGTATGAGAATATCCATAATGTTCTGTAGGAATTTGATCATAGCCAAAAGATTGGTTTTGATTGTATCCTAAGGATGGTTGGAAGTTGCCATAATGTTGAGGTTGAAAACCGTATTGATTGTTGTAATATGCTTGCTCTTGTCCACCATACATGGAAAACTGGCACCTGAAATAAGATTCAAAAACTTAAGTTAGATACTAAATATAATCCAACAAAGCAAGATTAAAGCAAAAAGAAAAATAAAAACAACTAAAATCATCCATTTGCTTCAAGAACTCGCTAAAAATTTGATGCGTGTCGTAACCACAACAAATTAATTAATACTTTACTACCTAATTAACAAGTAATATAGGGTAGTCAAGGTCGATCCCACGAGGAGCACGAGATTCTAGTTGTAGAAATTGTCACGAAAGGGGGGTGTAAAAAGCAAAAGAAAATAAACAAAGCAATTAAAAGATAAAGTTGAAAGCAATAAGAGATACAAGATCAAGGAATCCTTCTTCGTTACGAAACAATGAATCAAGTTATGTTCTTTTCTTCTTGTTATTAGTCACAAATTATCACCAACCGTAGGATAGCAGGTCCGCTTAGCTAGCCCCAAAATCCCTTATTTCACTGAGTAACAAGTCCGCTTAGTTATCAGATTCTATTCAAAAGAACCACCTTGAGGTTCGCTTACAAGATGTAATTCCCTGAATGCATTAAGATCTATGAATTTAGGTTTAGTACTAGTAGTTAAACTCGGTTCGCTTGGTTTACTTTCTAGCGTTGTTTCTACACACAATTGCTCCACGGAATCCCTCCGCAAGGTCTCGTGTTTGCTACTTATGTAAAGAGTCAAGAAACGATTACTTATCTCCTAACTTTCACTAGCTTTAGATCAAATTAACAAATCAATTTAGTTGGCCACCCAAACAATCTATCAATCAATCATGAATGTCTTTAAGATCATTCCTATTAGTAAAAACAATCGATAATCATGTGAAAAACCTCAAGATAGAATTGAAACAATACTCAAAACATATATTAAGAACTAGGAATTCATCCTCAATCAATAATAAAATTAGCTACTCATGTTAAAGAGTTCACACAAAGAATAAGAAAAGAAAAGTGTTGTGTGTGTAGAGGTGTGTGTGTAGAGAGGTGTGTGTGTAGAGAGGTGTGTGTGTAGAGAGGTGTGTAAAAGATGTAGAAAACTTCTCTATTTATAGGCTTCAATATTCTCCAAATCTTCCAAGGAATAGAACCCTTTTCCTTTTGCAATTCAATTTCCAAATTCAAGTCTTTCTCTTCTTCCATCTTCTCTTTCCAAATTTGAGCCCAATTCTCCATCCAATTCCAAGCCCAAGTCTTCACACCCATGAGAGAAATCCATAGAAAATTAGGGAATTTTTGGCTCGCACGAAAAAACGGTATTATGGCCGGAATCCGAATAATCGCCGCGCCCACCCGAGTTCTGTTGCCGTCAAGGGAATATTCGACGGAATATTCCGTCGGTCCACCGTTAGGACTAACGGTCAAACGGGTCAACCGTCAGTCAACGGTCAAGGCAGAAAAGGGAGTTAGCTACCGAGTCAGCTTCTGATTCAGCTGTCTGGTCTTACTGGGGTGAGTTAAGTCGCTCTGACTCGTCTGAATCGGTCATCGCCGAGTTGACTCGCCGGTAAGGAAATTTGGCCGAGTTTCTACTGACATAGACTTCCCGGCCATGTTTCAGGCCATTCTTTTCAGCTCCATTCCCTGTCTCAGAAACCCTACACATACATCTATTGCAGCTCAAGCATTCATTGACATCAACATTGTAATGCTTCACAACCCATTATAAACAACACCAGGATCGGCCACCATCAGCTCAGCAGCAGCACTTCTTCTCTACTTTCTATACTCCCTGCTTCATCCCCTTAATCCGACTGCAAAATCCTCTGTTGTAGCTCATTATTGAATCTTCAAACCCCTCTGCCTCTTCTCGATACCAATCTGCAGCCACTAGCGACACCAGACCACCATTAGCCCCTCTTCCTTCACATATTCATCTAAGCAGCTTCGGCCCAACTTCACTCTTCCCAGGCCATGTTTCCACCTCCAGGTCTATTGCCATGTCTTACCCACTCTGTAATCTCAATCAATTCTCCCTGTTCTTTTATCGACTTGTTCTCAATCGATTCACAGATGCAACTTCGACCCTATTTTCAATTTCTGTCCTGATCTCCCGAGTTCAATCTGCTTTTCTACTCCCGATTCACCAAAGAAACCCCATTCATTCTTTTATCCAGGATTTTAATCTCGACATCAACAACCACAAATCCCTTAATTCATCAATAGCAATACCCATTTCTCAAATCTTCTTCTCTCAGCTGTCTGTAACTCAACCAAATCCTTACTGCCATCTTCAATAGTACCACCAACCACAACCACCAACAGCGACCTCATCTGTTCTTCGAATCCACTCACAAACCCAGCTTGAATGGAAGCTCCATCGGTTCCTTCTCATCAACTCAGAGAGCAGCAACGTCTCGATCTGAATCTGTCATCAACCATACCCGAGCTCAATCAAATTCTTCATCGTCACTAGCTAGTTCTTTACCAAATCGAGCTTGTCTTGACTCTCTCTCGACCTTGACACCGGCAAAGAACTCACGTCTCAATCGATTCATAGATGCAATCATCGAACCCTTAACAAACCCATTAATTTCTCCGATTCAATCCCCATCTCCCTGAGCTCTATTTCTCATTCAATTTCTCAGCGAACCCATTTCCCGATTCTCTATCGTCCCATTAACTCTTTCAACAGCAATCGTCATCCTCTTCTCTACGATTTAGTTCTCTCGATCTTTCTCTCAATTTGAAGTAGATGCATTGATTAATAAATTCGGGTGAAAGAAAGTGAATGAGGAGAAGAAAATATCTTCTCGATTTAGGGTTGGGGTAATAAAGTGGGTCTGGATATTCAAGATCCTAATCACTTGATAAGGGATACCCAGTTGGCAATCCCATAAGTGAATAACGGTAGACGCCCCTTAACCTCATTGGCTCTGTCTTTAGTGCTCCTTCATAAGAGTTGCCCCTTAACCGTGGCTGGGCTCCATATATTACTTGCTTGTGAAATGACTATTACGCCTTTAGCACAACTTTGAATGGTTTCTTCTTCTCTTCTTCCGCATGACTCCATAGTAGCTATAAAACTCAAAACAAGCGTAAAATACATAATTTACAAGAAAAATAGCAAAGAAAGCATAAACAATAGATAATAACTAGGATGTATTCTACACCCTATCAAAGCTGCTCGGCACGCAACCTTTGGGCGTGCGTTTCGAGGTCGTCGAGTCCTAATCTGCCTAGGCAGACCAGCTCCACGCAAAGGTGGGCCCACAGTTATCATGTTAACATGCTTGGGACCTTTTAAGTCTATATCTACACCCTCCATCCAAGCTTGCGAAGATGGATGGTCGTGATCGAATCAAGCGATAGTTATGCCGGCGCCGCAAAACCTAATTAGGGTTTTGAAAACAACACGTACACACGATTTTGGCCAAACGGTTTGGCAAGTTATGCTCCACTTTTGGAGGAACCGACGTGTGGGGCCCACGTTGGGCCGACGGTGAACGTGTGTGCACTTATCTAATGGTCTTAGGCGCAATCTAAGTCATCCAAACATGCTGGAGAAGTTGGATGGTTGTGATTGTTTTAAGACACTAGTGGAACTTTCGTGACCCTCGTGAAGCATCACATCAGCTATGTTTCGGGCATGCGATCGTGGCTGCATGACCACGTCGTGAGCAAACCGATCAGGTAGGGATAGAGTGGGTCCGCTAATGTGCGTGTTAGCACCTCCTCCATCCATCATGGTTCGATCTAAACCGTCCCAATCAAAGCTAGTGAAGTTGAATGATCACAATCATTTTGAGACTGCTCTTAAGCAGTCTTGCTCATTCGAGCTTCTTCCAAAGCGCGCGGCCACCCTATTTTGGGATGGCGTTTTGGCATGCTAGGAAGTAAAGTGTAACGTTCGTCCGCTATGGCATAAATAGGCCGCCAGTGGTCATCACGGTGATAACCTGCTCCCCGCTAGGATTCGTCTAGGCTGGTTAAATCATGCGGTCAACCTGTGTGGCCGTGATCGTTTTAAGACTGATTTGGACAGTCCAGATTTCCCTTAGGAAATTAAATATGCTCAATCGGGCTAATATAACACACCGAGAGATGTAGCCTGTACAGGTATTTCGTGCATGCCTCACCATTGACACTTGGAGATTCGTGTTACTCTGCTAAGAGCAATGCTCAGTCGTCATGCCGCACCAATAATGAGAGTTCTGCGGGAACAACACAGGAAATACTAGGCAAATCATGCATTATAAATAATGCTAAAAATTCACAGGATATTTGGGATTGTTGCTACATGCTCCATCCTAAATGAATTTTGTGTATTTAATTCACAGAATATTTGGGATTGCTTTCTTTACATGCTCCATTCTAGGTGAATTAATAAAGCGAAGAGGTACTCATCACTTATCAAACAGCTTTATCCTTTGCAGGATGTTTGCCCATTAAATTTGGCTTTACAATTTTAGCCTTTGAACCAAAATCCACCATCAACACTACTGTTCAATAATTCAGAGCATAAAGTAAAGGCTTTCTGGAATGTATGAAACTAAGAAGAGTTGTGAGATGAATGTATGAGCAGATGGGTATGAGATGAGATTGCAGGGATTGTGACCTGTGTTTGGCAGAATAAAGAAGAATTGTAGATGTTGCTGCAATGGTTGTGATGCAGTGTTGTTGCTGCCAACACTGGCAGAAGAATGAAGGCTTGAACTGCTAAATTAGATGAATGTTAGGCTTATTTGATGAACTGTTGCAGGAGAAGACCAAAAATAAAGGCACGAATTTGGCAGGGATTAGCAATAAAACAAACAGAGCTCTGTCGGATTTTTAGTCCGACGAGTTGACTAAGTGACTCGGTAAGTAAGACCGAATCAGATGCTTAAGCTGAGTTAGACTGGCTGACTAAGAAGCTGACTCTCCCTTCTTTGACCCATTGACTAACAAAAGACCATCAGTTTGACAGTTATATATGACGGAATATTCCTTCAGCTGAGAAGAATCTCAGACAACCGACGGGCAAATTTCTATCTGGATTCCGGTGATGCCGAGAACTTTCCCGACGACCCAAAATTACAGAATTTTATGTATATTTCTCTCATGGGTGTGAAGACTTGGATGTGGAATTTGACTTGGACTTAAACTTGGAAGAGAAGAGAAAGAATTTTATCAAGGCAAGGACTTGGAGATCGAGTGGGAAAAGGATCCTAATCCTAACAAGATTGCTAGTAAGTTGGAGCCTTTAAATAGAGAAGTTCTCTACTTTTCTCTACACACTTATACACTTTTACACTTTTTGACACACAACACTTTTATTTTCTTTATTCTTTGTGTGAACTCCTTAGCATGAGTAGTTAATTGTATTATTGATTGAGGATGAATTCCTAGTTTTTAACATGTTTTGATTTTTGTTTAAAATCTACTTCGAAGTTTTCACATGATTATCGTTTGTTTTTACTAATAGGAATGTTTATACATTCATGGTTGTTTGATAGATTATTTAGAGTGCACGCTGAATTGATTTGTTAATTCAACCTAAAGCTAGTAGAAGTTAGGGAATACATAATCGTTCTCGACACTTTACACAAGTAGAAAACACGAGACCTTGCAGAGGGATTATGTGGAGCAATTGTGTGTGAAAACAACGCTAGAAAGTGAACCAAGCGAACCGAGTTTAACTACTAGTACTAAACCTAAATTCATAAATCTTAATGCGTTGGGGAATTACATCTTGTGTTTAACCTCAAGGTGGTTCTTTTGAATAGAATTTGATAACTAAGCGGACCTGTTACTCAGTGAAACAAGGAATTTTGGTGTTAGCTAAGCGAACCTGCTATCCTACGGTTAGTGATAATCTGTGACTAATAAAAAGTGGAAAAGAACATAACTTGACTCATTGTTTTGCAACGAAGAAGGATTCTTTGATCTTGTCTCTCTTATTGATTTCAACTTTATCTTTTTAATCACTTTGTTTATTTATTTTTCTTTATAAATTCTAAAACTAAAACCCCCCTTTGTGACATTATAAGACAACTAAAACCTCTTGCTCCTCGTGGGAACGAACTTAACTACCACCATATTACTTGTTAATTGAGTGGAAAAATATTCACTAATTTGTTGTGGTTACGACACGCATCAGACTCCATGGCATTCATCGATATGAAGACGAAGAACTACTCAGGGAACTTGTGTAACTTCATCGACAAAAAGGTATGTGGAGACTTGAACTTATCTATCGCTCAAAAGTCTATCTATTTTATCTCCTATTTTGAGACAAAAGTCGTATAGCTATATAGACTTCGATTATACACATTTGCTATATCGAGCCGAGTTTATCTCGCTCATCTATTACTCAAAATATGTGTTGGTAAGCTTTCGCTTTGGCCAAGTTCATCTTTACTCGTGACGAAATTCATGTTGATTATTTCAATAACTTGAAAATCGCTTTGATGAAAAATAGTTTGTGAATAACCACTATATAACATCCTCTAAGAAAGTTTCAATGATTGAAATGAGAGTCTAAAACATGTAACCATCTTTGGATATATACATAGTGTGTTCTCACATTTGTGTAAAAGTCCAAAACCGAGAACCCAAAGTATGCGTACCCGTACGCATACTGGCGGAAAGTTCACGTTCGTGAATTTCTTCTGGAGTTTGAAAGTGAAAAACAAAATCAATCCGGTTACTTAAGAACGCGTACATGTTCGCATAATTAGGTAGGTTACTTTCTAAAATCGGTTTGTTCATGAACTAAACCATTTATATATTAAGGAATGCAATCTTTGTAAACCGTGGCTATGATGTTCATGAATCGATTCGAGTGAATCAAAATCGATTTTGCTTCGATTGTGTCTTGTATACTTCTATGAGATCTAAGCAATTGAAAAACTCTCTAAATAGTTCATTTGAGTCATTTGAACTAGTTATGGTGAAGATGAATAAGGTTGATATGAAAGTACCCATATGGCTAACCATTGGTTAACTATTGTTGAACCAACTAAGTGTACACGTTTAGATACTTACTCAAACTTAAATGAAGGTGCATTTCATTTGTGTATAAAAAGCTAAGTTCGATCTAACGGTTGGAAGATATTAGCTTGAATCTAATCAGGTTTTCATCCAACGGTGAATATTGAATGCTTTGTTACCAGGGTAACTTTGATTGCAAACCCCGATTTGAAGACTATATAAAGGAGAATTCTAGCAACTAGGAAACCTAATCCCCACACCTCCTGTGTGATTCTAGTTGTATAAGCTAGAGTCGATTCTCCTTTAACCTTAGATTTCTCACGAAATCCTGTAGGTTAACGACTTAAAGACTTCATTGGGATTGTGAAGCCAGACCCAACTATTTTCTATGTAGTTGTGTGTTCGGATCTTACTTCTTCTGTCGTGATATTGAGTATTATATTTGCTAAGATTTGCTTGATATTTATCTCTAATAGGTAAGATTAAAAGTAGTCACAAATACCTTCATCTCATCATTTGTGATTCCACAATATCTTGTTTCGCTACCATACGATTAAGATTATTGTGAGGTGATTGATATTTCTAGGTTGTTCTTCGGGAATATAAGTCCGGTATATCAATTGTTTCCTTTTCACCTTGATTATCAAAAGACGGAACAAAACTCGTAGGTATTTCTGTGGGAGACAGATTTATCTATTCCTATAGACTTTTCTGTGTGAGACAAATTTGTTTATCAAGTCTTCACTTTGGGTCGTAGCAACTTTTAGTTGTGGGTGAGATCAGCTAAGGGAATCAAGTGCGTAGTATCCTGCTGGGATCAGAGACGTAAGGAACGCAACTATACCTTGAATCAGTGTGAGATTGATTGGGGTTTAACTATAGTCCGGACCGCTTTAGTTTGTAGTAGGCTAGTCTCTCGTAGCGGCTAATACAAAACATGGTGTTCAATCTGGACTAGGTCCCGGGTTTTTCTCGTATTTGCGGTTTCCTCGTTAACAAAACTTCGGTGTATGTGTTATTTCTTTTCCCACTATATTTTGTTATATAGTTGAAATATCACAGGTTGTGCGTTGAATCGATCAATTAGTAAATCCAACCTTTGGTTGTTGATTGAAATTTAATGATCCTTGAACATTGGTCTTTGGTACCGTTCAAGTTATCTCTCTTATATTCAATCGGGCTCGCAAATTATTATTTGTTTGATTGCAGATTGAATTGAAAGATTCAGATATAACTCTTTGATATATCTTTCTTAAGATTGAATCTGACTGTCTAGTTGATTCTCTTGAAAGTATATTGGAGTTAGTCCATACATATTGCTAAGCGAAATATTGGGTGTGGTTGTTAGACCCCCGCTTTTTCAATTGGTATCAGAGCAGGCAAACACGTTCAAGACCTCATAAGTCTATGTTTGTAGCGATCTGACTCTATGAATGGCAGTACTATCTCTGATAAGCGCGTCACCAGAAACAAAAGTTCCGTTTCTATAATGTCTATTGAAGAGAAAGATTTTTCAATCTCAAATATAGACGAACCTAGTGTTCTAACGAAACATACAGACACTGACATGTGTTACCCCGATTACCCTTCAAATGAGTCTGACTCAGTTGATGAAAGGGAAGCAGCTGAAGAGAGTAAACTGATTCTAAATCTTGCTAGAATCCAGGCTGATAGAATCAATCGGTTGAAAAATTATGTCAATGTGCTTCTCGGTATAGTGAGAGATTGTGACTCTAAAGAAAAAGCTCCTTGCAAAGAAAATGCTAAAGTTCGGTCTTCACGTATCTTACTTGAGGCGAACCTCAAAAAGGATGTTTTGGAAATTGAACATCTCTTGATTAAACTCTCGATTCAAGGATGTTCCAAAAAGTCTACTATACCATCTCGCTTCATCAAACCGAAAGAGTTCCGCCTTCATAAAATCGAATCCCTTCCTATTGGAAAAGATGTGCTCATAGCCTCCTCTAATCAAGGATGTTCCACATCACATGGAAGGAAGAAATATCCAAACGATTATGTTAAGTCTCTTCTCTCTAATCACTCTTGTGATCAGAAAGTGTGTCTCTTTTGTGATTCAAAAGGGCATGTTAAGCAAAAGAAAAACTCTAGGTTGAATAACAATTCCCTTGTTCGACTTCAACACACCTTAGATTTAATCCTCAAAGGTGTAACTGACATTCATATGTCTAAACCAATTGGTTTCAGTACTCACCCTGTGTATTCTACCAGGAAAGTCAGTTCGATGTGTTCCTCAATCGCTCAAAAGCATAACAGACTTCCTAACAAAAATCGTCCAAGAAGAGCTCAAGAATTCTCTTCTATCAAAAAGGGAGATAATGTTACTTTTGATGTGGATAAAGTATCTGGAGAAGGGAGCAAAAATGATGATATGGGAAACAACCTAAACATGATAATTGAAGGATATAAAGAGATCGTCAATAGGCCATCAATTCCCTCTAGTCAAAATTCTTCTCATTTAAGAACTCAAATATGTCTCGTATTTTAATGACAGTAAGTTTTATGATAATTTTTCACATCAAAAGGAATTCTTTCCTAGATTTGAAAGGAAAAAGAGACTCAACCGTGAACACCGTTCATTTAATGAGCTTAGGGCTCATACTTGTGCTAATTAATCACAAGGGTTGAGAACTTACTCATAAAAATCCTGTTGAGTAAGATGTGTTAATAATCAGGTATACTTTTGGCAAAATTGTTTCCTGTTTAGTTGAGCTATCTTCTTATCGTCCATAGCTAAACTATTGTCCACAAACAACTTTGATTAAAGTATTGGCTATATCTGAAGTTGTTCTTCGTTTTGTTTTTTTTTTTTCTTTTATTTCGAAGAAGCTTTTGTTGCAACTAGGTTGCTTTCTACTCTTGTGCCCTAAGTTGTTTCTCTATGGAGATATAAAATTTATTGAGCCAAATTTTTGTGAAAATATTCACATAGCAAAAATTCCGTCGTGGCATAAATATACGACCTTTTGTGCGTGTTTATTTGTTTTTGGGTCAAGTTGTGTTCGTACGGGTACCCGTGTTACTGTCACGAATCAATTTTGGAAACCCTAAAAGTTATCTTCCCTAAGAAACCATTTAAATACCAAACCTTTTGATTCACGTACGCATACTCTGGGTTATTTTGTTTTGTCAAGAATGTATTCATCTTCTCGCTCTGGTGATTTTGCAAGAGGTTTTCTTGATAAAGGTATTGGTTTCGAGTCCAAAGGGAGGAAGAAAATAACCCTGGTAAAAGATGATCATCCTAATGCCTCATTTTACTATGCCTATACACATCAGGATATTGAGAATGATGATATGGTTTCTGCTGAAGTGGTTCATGAAGAGTCTTGATGTGTTAAGAACTGAGTTGAAAAAGGTTCATTCTGACCTTGTTCTCATGAAGACACGTGTTAAAGAACTTCTCAATGAGGATATCTTCTCTGAAAAAGCATTGGATGCTGTCAATCACAAGCTCAAAAATCTCAAGGCTCGTGAGGATTCCGATAAGGCTATTTGATTTCAGTTCATGTTCGGTTTTGGTGATTGAAGAGTCTTTCTTTATGTCTTAGCTTGTCGATTTCTTATTTTTGTCTAGGAAACTTCTTGTGAGATGTTTTAAGAAGGATAACTAGGGTTTGGAATAGCCATTATTGTGAGTACACATAGCTATTTCCAACGATTTTCATCTTGCAATGTTTTTAGATTTATTTATTTAAATTCTAAAGTTTATTTGGAAGATGATTTTTGCAGTATTAATCTTTATGATTTCATATATTGCAACTTGTTATGGGATATGTATGTTTGCGTCCGTGAACTATGATTGTCCTATACGTGTTCAAAAGTTAAGTATATATCATATGTCGGTATGAAAGTATTGATAAAAGATAGAATGAACTTTTGATAAACAAAAGTTAAGCCTTTTATGTCATTATGCAAATATTGATGGAAGAAAGGATGAACTTTTTTTTACAAAGATTAAGTCTATTATATGTCATTGTGCAAATAGTGATGAATCTTTGTATATTCCGCAGTATTGGTCTTCCCTGATCCATATCTTTATGTAAATATTGTGCGGCTCCGTAAGTTTTCTTATGTGAGCATTTCCGATTAAATTAATCATGGGTTCTATTGTGGTTAATTTAATTAAGACTTTTGGATACAAATTCATGTTTCATGTGATTTGTTAATGTCCAAACAAATCCTTATTTTCTTGTGAAAGTAAGGTCGCGCTTGTTGTTCTTTCGGGAATGACATTTTATGGGGAGAGTTCTTAATTGAACTTGTGCTTAATTGCCAAATCTCTGTGGGGAATGCAGCTGTGGGGATATTATAGGGGTTATCTTGTATCTATATAAACTCCTTGGTGAATGCATTTAGTTTCGGCTATATGATTGCATATAAAAAAGTTGATATGTGCTTTTCTTTTGGCCATGAATTATCTCGATGGAAATTTCATTAAGATCCCACTAATTTTCGTACCTTTGCCAATTTTATTGAAAAAATGGGGGAGAATTAATGTGTAGTTTACACTACAAATACATATGGTTTTCGGATCATTATGTAAGGGGAGTGGTTTTCATGTGAGATGAAGTATTGACTAAGGGGGAGTGATGCATATCACCATAGTATTGTTGCCGAAATTGTGATACAATTGAACTTTGATGTTGTGTAATAATACTATGACATTGTATAACAACGATTGAGAGCTATTGTTTTCTCATTGTTATGGCTACGGAACTTCAACAACGATGATGCTGAACTAAACATCTTTAGAATCATTGGAGTACTTGAAAGTGACGAAGATTTCGAGTAATGTTGAAGAACCAAGGAGATCAAGCATTTGGATGAGAAGATACAAAGTTTATTATTTGGTATTCCATATGTATTGATAGTTTTGTCACTAATATTGACAAAGGGGGAGATTTTTAGAGCATTGCTCAGTCGAACTCGCAAGCGTTGCTATCTTAAGCTATTTTGTCAAGTTTAGTTGCCAAAACTATAAATCTTGATTTCTAGTCTACTTATAGCTAAGTCTCGGATTAGGATAGTAAGTGTAGTTGAGCTCTAGACTCCACGGAGTTCATCAAATGAAGACGAAGAACTACTCGAGGGAACTTGTCGAACTTCATCGACAAAATTTAGATGGAGACTTGAGCTTATTTATCACTCAAAAGTCTATCTACTCTATCTCCTATTTGAGACAAAATTCGTATTGCAATATATACTTCAATATACAAATTTGCTATTCCGAGCTGAGTTTATCTCGCTTATTTATTTCTCGAAATATGTGTTGGTAAGATTTTGCTTTGGCCAAGTTCATCTTTACTCGTAACGAAAGTCATGTTGATTATTTCAATAACTTGAAAATCGCTTTGATGAAAATAGTTTGTGGATAACGACTATTTTAACATCCTCATAAAAAGTTTCAATGAGAGTTTAGAACAAGTAACCATGTTTGGATATAAACATAGTGTGTTCTAACATTTTTGTAAAAGTCCAAAACCGAGAACCTAAAGTATGCGTACCCGTACGCGCATCGTCTTGTTTGTTGGAAATCGGGTAAGTATGCGTACTTGTACGCATACTGGAGGAAGTTTCACGTCCGTGAATTTCTGTGAGTTTGGAAGTAAAACAAACTCAATCCGGTCACTTAAGTATGCGTACCCATTTGCATGCCTAAGCAGGTTGCTTTCTAAAATTGGTTTGTTCATGAACTAAAACATTTATATATTAAGGAATGCAATCTTTGCAAACCGTGGCTATGATGTTCATGAATCGATTCGAGTGAATCAAAATAGATTTTGCTTCAATTGTGTCTTGTATACTTCTATGAGATCTAAGCAATTGAAAAACTGTCTAACTAGTTCATTTGAGTCATTTGAACTTGTTATGGTGAAGATGGATAAGGTTGATATGAAAGTGCTCATATGGCTAACCATTGGTTAACTATTGTTGAACCGACTAAGTGTACACGTTTAGGTATGGTTACTCAAACCTAAATGAATGTGTATTTCATTTTTGTATAACAAGCTAAGTTCGATCTAACGGTTGAAAGATATTAGCTTAAATCTAATCATGTTTTCATCTAACGATGAATATTGAATGCTTTGTTACCAAGGTAACTTAGATTGCAAACCCTGATTTGAAATCTATATAAAGGAGAACTCTAGCAACTGGGAAACCTGATCCCCACACCTCCTATGCGATACTAGTTGTATAAGATATAGTCGGTTCTCCTTTAACCTTAGGTTTTTCACGAAACCCTGTAGGTTAACGACTTAAAAACTTCATTGGGATTGTGAAGCCAGACCCAACTATTTTCTCTGTAGTTGCGTGATCTGATCTTGCTGTTTTCTATCGTGATTGAGTGAAATCGTAAGATTGGCTTGAGATTTATATCTCCGATAGGCAAGATAGAAAAGTAGTCACAAACACCTTCGTCTCATCGTTTGTGATTCCACAATATCTTGTTTCGTTAATCGATTAAGATTATTGTGAGGTGATTGATAATACTAGGTTGTTCTTCGGGAATATAAGACGGAACAAAAACTCGTTGGTATACCTGTGGGAGACAGATTTATCTATTCAATAGACTTTTCTGTGTGATACAGATTTTTTTATCAAGTCTTCGACTTTGGGTCGTAGCAACTCTTAGTTGTGGGTGAGATCAGCTAAGGGAATCAAGTGCGTAGTATCCTGCTGGGATCAGAGACGTAAGGAACGCGAATGTACCTTGAATCAGTGTGAGATTGATCAGGGTTCAACTACATTCCATACCGAAGTTAGCTTTGTAGTAGGCTAGTGTCCGTAGCGGCTTAATACGGTATGGTGTTCAAATCGGACTAGGGTCCCGGTTTTTTCAGATTTGCGGTTTCCTCGTTAACTAAACTTCTGGTGTCTGTGTTATTTCTTTTCCGCATTATATTTTGTTATATAATTGAAATATCACAGGTTGTGCGTTGAATCGATCAATTGGTGAATCCAACCTTTGGTTGTATATTGAAATTGATTGATCCTTGAACATTCTTCTTTGGTACCGTTCAAGTTATTTTTCTTATATTCAATCTGGCTCGCAAATTGATTGAATTGAGTGATTGAGATATAACTCTTTGATATACTTTTTATTAAGATTGAGTCTGACTGACTAGTTGATTCTCTTGAAAGTATCTTGGAGTTAATCCATACGATTTGCTAAGCGAAATATTGGGTGAGGTTGTTAGACCCCGCTTTTCACAAATGGAAGATTATTGCCATGTTTTTCGAAAAGGGAAATAAGATCACCGGGGAGTTATGGTTGTGACTCAAAGGTGATGTTGAGTATAAAAAGATTGTTGGGAGCATAGAGAATGGACACGAAGAGTCCGGAAGAAAATAGAGAGCTAGAAATCGAGAAAATCAAAGTTCCAGGAACAGTTCTGTTGTTGTTGCATCCAAGAACACGAAGAACATTGAGATGTTTAGAATAGTAGAAAAAAATCATTGTTCAACGACATAACCTGTTTATTATTTTACAATTTCAATATGAAAGACTTTTAGCAACTAAAAATCGTGCAAGCAAATTTAGTTATTTTTAATACAGTCATTAATCAATTTTCTCCATTTTTCGATTCATGAGTATCTAAATTTATGAGTAATTCTTTGACATATTTAATTTATATGAGTAATTCTTAGTAATTAATTTCTTTGACATATTTACCCTGGATTGATTGGGGGCCAGACCTTTTAATTGGGGGCCATGCACTAGATGACAAAAAAGGTCACCCAATCCTAATTTGGGTCACCCCTTATAAATTTTTTTTTAAATGGCTAAAATGCCCTTAGTGATTAGTATTAAGAATTAATTAACTTGATTAGTGTGGTAATTGTGTTTAGATAAA